>LR738713.1:26174222-26186738 GCA_902687465.1 Secale cereale
TATTCTGCGTGTGCAAAACTGGCTTACACCCGTTGTATTTGAACGTAGAGCTTATCACACCCGATCATCACGTGGTGTCTCGGCACGACGAACTTTCGCAACGGTGCATACTCAGGGAGAACACTTATACCTTGAAATTGAGTAAGGGATCATCTTATAATGCTACCGTCGAACTAAGCAAAATAAGAAGCATAATAAGATAAACATCACATGCAATCAAAATATGTGACATGATATGGCCATCATCATCTTGTGCTTTTGATCTCCATCTCCAAAGCACCGTCATGATCACCTTCGTCACCGGCGCGACACCTTGATCTCCATCGTAGCATCGTTGTCGTCTCGCCAACTATTGCTTTTACGACTATCGCCACCGCTTAGTGATAAAGTAAAGCAATTACATGGCGATTGCATTTCATACAATAAAGCGACAACCATATGGCTCCTGCCAGTCGCC
The DNA here is from genome assembly GCA_902687465.1 of Secale cereale. Lineage (NCBI taxonomy): Eukaryota > Viridiplantae > Streptophyta > Magnoliopsida > Poales > Poaceae > Secale > Secale cereale. The sequence goes on from LR738713.1 coordinate 26,174,680, forward strand.
GATAACTTTACAAAACATGATCATTTCATACAAAACCGTATAACTCATCATGTCTTGACCATATCACATCACAACATGCCCTGCAAAAAACAAGTTAGACGTCCTCTACTTTGTTGTTGCAAGTTTTACGTGGCTGCTACGGGCTTAGCAAGAACCATTCTTACCTACGCATACAAAACCACAACGATATTTCGTCAAGTATGTGTTGTTTTAACCTTCACAAGGACCGGGCGTAGCCACACTTGATTCAACTAAAGTTGGAGAAACTGACACCCGCCGGCCACCTGTGTGCGAAGCACGTCGGTAGAACCAGTCTCGCGTAAGCGTACGCGTAATGTCGGTCCGGGCCGCTTCATCCAACAATACCGCCGAATCAAAGTATGACATGCTGGTAAGCAGTATGACTAGTATCGTCCACAACTCACTTGTGTTCTACTCGTGCTTATCATCTACGCATAGACCTGGCTCTGATACCACTGTTGGGGAACGTAGTATTTTAAAAATTTCCTACGATCACGCAAGATCTATCTACCAGATGCATAGCAACGAGAGGGGAGAGTGAGTCTACGTACCCTCGTAGACCGAAAGCGGAAGCGTTAGAACAACGTGGTTGATGTAGTCGTACGTCTTCACGGCCCGACCGATCAAGCACCGAAACTACGGCACCTCCGAGTTCTAGCACACGTTCAGCTCGATGACGTCCCTCGAACTCCGATCCAGCCGAGTGTCGAGGGAGAGTTCTGTCAGCACGACGGCGTGGTGACGATCTTGATGTTCTACCGTCGCAGGGCTTCGTCTAAGCACCATTACAATATTATCGAGGAGAACTATGGTGGAGGGGGGCACCGCACACGGCTAAGAGATCAAGAGATCAATTGTTGTGTCTAGAGGTGCCCCCTGCCCCCGTATATAAAGGAGGGAGGGAGAGGCTGGCCCTAGAGGGGGCGCGCCAAGTGTGGGGAGTCCTACTAGGACTCCCAAGTCCTAGTAGGATTCCCCTTTCCTTTCCGGAGTAGGAGAGAAGGAAAGAGGGGGAGAGGGAGAAGGAAAAGGGGGCTGCACCCCTTGTCCAATTCGGACCAGAAGGGGGGCACGCGCCTCCTTCCTTTTGGCCTCTCTCCTCTATTCCCGTAACTCCCCGGTACTCCGAAAATACCCGAATCACTCGGAACCTTTCCGATGTCTGAATATAGTCGTCCAATATATCGATTTTTACGTCTCGACCATTTCGAGACTCCTCGTCATGTCCCCGATCTCATCCGGGACTCCGACCTCCTTCGGTACATCAAAACACATAAACTCATAATAAAACTATCATCGAAACCTTAAGCGTGCGGACCCTACGGGTTCGAGAACTATGTAGACATGACCGAGACACGTCTCCGGTCAATAACCAATAGAGGAACCTGGATGCTCATATTGGCTCCCACATATTCTACGAAGATCTTTATCGGTCAAACCGCATAACAACATACGTTGTTCCCTTTGTCATCGGTATGTTACTTGCCCGAGATTCGATCGTCGGTATCTCAATACCTAGTTCAATCTCGTTACCGGCAAGTCTCTTTACTCGTTCCGTAATACATCATCCCGCAACTAACTCATTAGCTGCAATGCTTGCAAGGCTTATAGTGATGTGCATTACCGAGTGGGCCCAGAGATACCTCTCCGACAATCGGAGTGACAAATCCTAATCTCGAAATACGCCAACCCAACAAGTACCTTCGGAGACACCTGTAGAGTACCTTTATAATCACCCAATTACGTTGTGACGTTTGGTAGCACACAAAGTGTTCCTCCGGTATTCGGGAGTTGCATAATCTCATAGTCATAGGAACATGTATAAGTCATGAAGAAAGCAATAGCAGTAAAACTTAAACGATCATAGTGCTAAGCTAACGGATGGGTCTTGTCCATCACATCATTCTCCTAATGATGTGATCCCGTTGATCAAATGACAACTCATGTCTATGGTTAGGAAACATAACCATCTTTGATCAATGAGCTAGTCTAGTAGAGGCATACTAGGGACACTCTGTTTTGTCTATGTATTCACACATGTACTAAGTTTCCGGTTAATACAATTCTAGCATGAATAATAAACATTTATCATGATATAAGGAAATATAAATAACAACTTTATTATTGCCTCTAGGGCATATTTCCTTCATTTTTCCACACTTGTGCTTCAAAGTAGCACCATGTTCTTCATTGTAGAGAGTCTCATGCTTAGTCACTTTCATATACTAGTGGGAATTTTCGTTATAGAACTTGGCTTGTATATTCCAACGTTGGGCTTCCTCAAATGCCCTAGGTCTTCGTGAGCAAGCAAGTTGGATGCACACCCACTAGTTTCTTTTGTTGAGCTTTCATTCATATTTAGCTCTAGTGCATCCATTGCATGGCAATCCCTACTCACTCACATTGATATCTATTAATGGGCATCTCCATAGCCCGTTGATACGCCTAGTAGATGTGAGACTATCTCCCTCTTTTTGTCTTCTCCACAACCACCTCTATTCCACCCATAGTGCTATGTCCATGGCTCACGCTCATGTATTGCGTGAAAGTTGAAAGGTTTGAAAAGATAGAGCATGAAAACAAATGCTTGGCTGAAATCAGGGTTGTGCATGATATGAATATTTTGTGTGATAGCAAGGGAGCATAGCCAACACTATATGTTTTTGTAGGGATAAATTTCTTTAGCCATAGTATTTTGAGAAGACGTGATTGCTTTGTTAGTATTGCTTGAAGTATTGTTATTTCTTATGTCAATATAGACTTTTATCTTGAATCTTTCAGATCTGAACATTCATGCCACAATTAAGAGAATTACATTGAAAAACTATATTGGTTAGCATTCCACATAAAAAATTCTTTCTTTATCATTTACCTACTTGAGGACGAGCAGGAATTAAGCTTGAGGATGCTTGATACGTCTCCAACGTATCTATAATTTTTTATTGTTCCATGCTATTATTTATGAAGTCTTAGATGTTTAATGGGCTTTATCATTCACTTTTATATCATTTTTTGGACTAACCTACTAATCCAAAGGCCCAGTCCAGATTGCTGTTTTTTGCCTATTTCAGGGTTTTGCAGAAAAGGAATATCAAACGGAGTCCAAACGGAATGAAACCTTCACAGGAGATATTTTTGGAGGAAATCACGCGAGATAGACTTTGGGACCAAGCCAGAGGACAGGGGGCCCACCCTCGAGGGTGGGGGGGGGGGCGCCCCCCTTCCCTGGGCGCGCCCCCCTGCCTCGAGGGCTGGCTCGGTTGCCCCTGGTGCCCCTCTTCCTCCTATATATGCCTACGTACCCCAGAAACTCCATACACAGAGAGAAAAACCCTTATTCCACCGCCGTAGCTGCTGTTCCCGTGGAGATCCCATCTTGGAGCCTGTTCCGGGAGGGGGATCCATCACGGAGGCCTTCTTCGTCATCATCTTTGCCCTCACCATGAGTTGTGAGTAGTTTACCACAGACCTTCGGGTCCATAGCTAGTATCTAGATGGCTTCTTGTCTCTTTCCGGATCTCAATACAAAGTTCTCCTCGGTCTTCGAGGAGATCTATTCGATGTAATCTCTTTTTCTGCGGTGTGTTTTTCGAGATCCGATGAATTGTGAGTTTATGAGCAAGGTTATCTATGAAAGATATTTGGTTCTTCTCTGAACTATTTATGTGTGCTCATAATATCCTTGCAAGTCTCTTCGAATTATTGGTTTGGTTTGGCCTACTAGATCTATAGTTCTTGCAATGGGATAAGTGTTTGGCTTTGGGTTCAATCTTGCGATGTCATTTCCCAGTGATAGTAGGGGCAGCAAGGCACATATTGTATTGTTGCCATCGAGGATAAAAAGTTGGGGTTTTCATCATATTGCTTGAGTTTATCCCTCTACATCATGTCATCTTGCTTAAGGCGTTACTCTGTTCGTATGAACTCAATACACTAGATGCATGCTGGATAGCGGTCGATGTGTGGAGTAGTAGTAGTAGATGCAGGCAGGAGTCGGTCTACTTGTTTCGGACGTGATGCCTATATACAATGATCATGCCTAGATAGTCTCATAATTATTCGCTTTTCTATCAATTGCTCGACAGTAATTTGTTTACCCGCCGTAGAATATCGCTATCATGAGAGAAGCCACTAGAGAAAACTATGGCCCCCGGGTCTATCTTTATCATATTACTTTCTTGTCAACTAGCCAATTTCTGTCGTCGTTGCTTTCTTTACTTTCTGTTTCTATACCAAAAATATAATTATCATCTCTATCAGATCTCACTATCGTAAGTGACCGTAAAAGGATTGACAACCCCTTATCGCGTTGGCTGGGAAGTTCTAATTTGGTTGTGCAGGTGCGAGGGACTGGCGCGTGCTCTCCTACTGGATTGATACCTTGGTTCTCAAAAACTGAGGGAAATACTTACGCTACTGTGTTGCATCTCCCTTTCCTCTTCGAGGGAATACAACGCAAGCTCAAGAGGTAGCATGGACACACTCTCCCCGCTCGTTGATATGCTTCTCCTAGATAGATCTTGCGTGATCATAGGATTTTTTTAAAATACTACGTTCCCCAAACAGTGGTATCAGAGCCAGATCTATGCGTAGATGATATGCACTAGTAGAATACAATGAGTTGTGGGCGATAATTGTCATACTGCTTACCAGCATGTCATAATTTGATTCGGCGGTATTGTGAGACGAAGCGGCCCGGACCGACATTACGCGTACGCTTACGCGAGACTAGTTTCACCGTTACGAGCACTCGTTGCTTAAAGGTGACCGACGGGTGTCTGTCTCTCTCACTTTAGTTGAATCGAGTGTGACTACGCCCGGTCCTTGTGAAGGTTAAAACAACACACTTGACGAAAAATCGTAGTGGTTTTGATGCGTAGGTAAGAACGGTTCTTGCTAAGCCCGTAGCAGCCACGTAAAACTTGCAATAACAAAGTATAGGATGTCTAACTTGTTTTTGCAGGGCATGTTGTGATGTGATATGGTCAAGACATGATGAGTTATACATTATTGTATGAGATGATCATGTTTTGTAAATTTTCGCCAACCAACAGGAGCCTTATGGTTGTCTCTTTATTGTATGAGTTGTGAAAGCCATGTAATTGCTTTACTTTATCACTATGAGTTAGCGATAGTAGTAGTAGCAATAGTTGGCGAGACGACCACGACGCTAGGATGAAGATCATGGTGTCAAGCCGGTGACGATGGAGATCATGACGATGCTTTGGAGATGGAGATCAAAAGCACAAGATGATGATGGCCATATCATGTCACATATTTTGATTGCATGTGATGTTTATCTTATTATGCTTCTTATTTTGCTTAGTACGACGGTCGCATTATAAGATGATCTCTTACAAAATTTCAAGGTACAAGTGTTCTCCCAGAGTATGCACCGTTGCGAAAGTTCGTCGTGCCGAGACACCACGTGACGATCGGGTGTGATAAGCTCTACGTTCAAATACAACGGGTATAAGATAGTTTTGCACATGCAGAATACTCAGGTTAAACTTGACGAGCCTAGCATGTACAGACATGGCCTCGGAACACTGGAGACCGAAAGGTCGAGCGTGAATTATATAGTAGATATGATCGACATAAGATGTTCACCATTGAAAACTACTCCATCTCACGTGATGATCGGACATGGTTATATGACAAGAGGGATGTCTATCTAAGTGGGAGTTCTTTAGTAATATGATTAATTGAACTTTAATTTATCATGAACTTAGTCCTGATAGTTTTTGCATATCTATGTTGTTGTAGATCAATGGCCCGTGCTACCGTTCCCTTGAATTTTAATGCGTTCCTAGAGAAAGCTAAGTTGACAGATGATGGTAGCAACTACACGGACTGGGTCCGTAACTTGAGGATTATCCTCATTGCTGCACAGAAGAATTATGTCTTGGAAGCACCGCTAGGCGACAGGCCTGCTGCAGGAGCAACTCCGGACGTTATGAACGTCTGGCAAGCTCGTTTGATGACTACTCGATAGTTTAGTGTGCCATGCTTTATGGCTTAGAATCGGGACTTCAAAAACGTTTTGAACGTCATGGAGCATATGAGATGTTCCAAGAGTTGAAGTTAATATTTCAAGCAAATGCCCGAATTAAGAGATATGAAGTCTACAATAAGTTCTATAGCTGCAAGATGGAAGAGAACAGTTCTATCAGTGAACGCTTACTCAGAATGTCTAGGTACTTCAATCACATGACTCAACTTTGTTGCAAAGTTGATGAAGATAGTGTTATTGATAGAGTTCTTCAATCACTGCCACCAAGCTATTAAGGCTTCGTGATGAACTATAATATGTAAGGGATGCAGAAGACTATTCCCGAGCTCTTCTCTATGCTCAAAGCTGCGGAGGTAGTATCAGAAAGGAGCATCAATTGTTGATGGTTAACAAGACCACTAGTTTCAAGAAAAATGGCAAGGGAAAGAAGGGAAACTTCAAGAAGAATAGCAAGACATTTGCTGCTCCCGCGAAGAAACCCAAGTATGGAGCCAAACCTTAAACTGAGTGCTTATACTGCAAAGGGACTGGACACTAGAAGTGGAACTGCCCCCCGTATTTGGCGGATAAGAAGGATGTCAAAGTGAACAAAGGTATATTTGATATACATGTTATTGATGTGTACCTTACTAATGCTCGTACTAGCACCTGGGTATTTGATACTGGTTCGGTTGCTAATATTTGTAACTCGAAACAGGTGCTACGAATTAAACGAAGATTAGCTAAGGACGAGGTAACGATGCGCGTTGGAAATGGTTCCAAAGTCGATGTGATCGCCATCGGCACGCTACCTCTACATCTACATTTGAGATTAGTTTTAGACCTAAATAATTATTATTTGGTGTCAGCGTTGAGCATGAACATTATATCTGGATCTTGTGTGTTGCGAGACGATTATTCATTTAAATCAGAGAATAATGGTTGTTCTATTTATAGGAGTAATATCTTTTATGGTCATACACCCTTGATGAATAGTCTATTTTTATTGGATCTTGATCGTAGTGATACCCATATTCATAGTATTGAAGCCAAAAGATGCAAAGTTGATAATGATAGTGCAACTTATTTGTGGCACTGCCGTTTATGTCATATTGGTGTAAAGCGCATGAAGAAACTCCATGTTGATGTACTTTTGAAATCACTTGATTATTAATCACTTGCTGCTTATGAACCATGCCTCATGGGCAAGATGACTAAAACTCCGTTCTCTGGAACAATGGAGCGAGCAACTGACTTGTTGGAAATCATACATACTAATGTATGCGGACCAATGAGTGTTGAGGCTCGCGGCGGGTATCGTTATTTTCTGACCTTCACAGATTATTTGAGCAGATATGGTTATATCTACTTGATGGAGCACAAGTCTGAAACATTTGAAAAGTTCAAAGAATTTTAGAGTGAAGTTGAGAATCATCATAACAAGAATATAAAGTTTCTACGATCTGATCGCGGAGGCGAATATTTGAGTTATGAGTTTGGTCTTCATTTGAAACAATGTGGATTAGTTTCACAGCTCACGCCACCTGGAACACCACAGCGTAATGGTGTGTCCGAACGTCGTAACCGTACTTTATTAGATATGGTGCGATCTATGATGTCTGCTACTTCTCGAGCTTGCGTTGTATTCCCTCGAAGAGGAAAGGGTGATGCAGCACAGTAGCGTAAGTATTTCCTCAGTTTTTTAGAACCAATGTATCAATCCAGTAGGAGACCACGGCGAGTCCCTCCCACCTGCACAAACAAATAAGAACCTCGCAGCCAACGCGATAAGGGGTTGTCAATCCCTTCACGATCACTTATGAGAGTGATATCTGATAGATAGGATAGGATAATATTTTTGATGTTTTTGGTATAAGAACAGAAAATAAATAAAGCAAATAAGCAACGACAACATAAATTAAAGGAAAAGTAATATGATAAAGATAGACCCGGGGGGTCATAGGTTTCACTAGTGGCTTCTCTCAAGATAGCAGAATTCTCTGGTGGGTGAACAAATTATTGTCGAGCAATTGATAGAAAAACGCATAGCTATGAGAATATCTAGGCATGATCATTATATATAGGCATCATGTTCATAACAAGTAAATCGAAACGATTATGCATCTACTACTATTACTCCACACATCAACCGCTATCCAGCATGCATCTAGAGTATCAATAAGTTCATGAGAACAGAGTAACTCCTTAAGCAAGATGACATGATGTAGAGGGATAAACTCAAGCAGTATGATATAAACCCCATCTTTTTATCCTCGATGGCAACAATACAATACGTGCCTTACTGCCCGTACTATCACTGGGAAAGGACACCGCAAGATTGAACCCAAAGCCAAGCACTTCTCCCATTGCAAGAACTATAGATCTTGTAGGCCAAACCAAACCAATAATTCGAAGAGACTTGCAAGGATATTATAATCATACATAAAAGATTTGAGAGAAGAATCAAATATTATTCATAGATAATATTGATCATAAAGCAACAATTCATCGGATCTCGGCAAACACACCGCAAAAAGATTACATCAAATAGATCTCTTCGAAGATCAAGAAGAACTTTGTATTGAGATCCAAAGAGAGAGAAGAAGTCATCTAGCTAATAACTATAGACCCGAAGGTCTGTGGTAAACTACTCACAACTCATCAGTGAGGCTATGGTGTTTCCCTTCCATATTTACAATATCAATTTATCTCAAACTGAAAGAAAAGAGGGATGAAGAATATATCAACAAATTATTTTTTAAAGGTCGATCCACCTTTTCTTTTCTCTACTACTATTAAAAAAGCAAACTTAACTTATCTTAAGGTCACCCAGATTAGTGTACACGAAACAATCATCACCCTACGATCTAATGCACTTAAACCCATCCTACCGTCAATAATTGCATCAATGATCTGCCACCCAGATCAACAGTCCAGATCAAATGTTCTGCCCAAGCAGACGCGGTGGTCTGCCAAATCTCCTGTCGATCAGCGTCCCGGATCCCCGATCCCCGCGGCCCCACACACATCGTTCCACTCCTGCCCGATTTACCTCAACGACCATAATCCCCTCGGCCAAACAATGCCACCGCAATTCCCTCCGCCTCGCAACCTTATCTCTCTCGCCGTGCCGCCCACCATAGCCGTACCTCCCTCCGCCGTCAAGCACTAGCTCCGGTGGCCTCGCCGCCCATCGGGTCGGACCTGGCGACGCCGTCGTTCATCCGCTTCCCATGCGCCACCAGCCCGCACGCCTCGGCCCCGATTCGTCACCGTTCGGTGTACTTCGGCCGGGATTCGCCGCCGACTCACTGTCGGGGTGCCCGTTGCGCGGCTGCCACTTGCCACGCCTCAACGGTCGGGTTCGAGGGTTCCCCGGCAAGCGTGGCCGGTGGCAATCCAATGATGGCGGCAAGTGGCGAGGAGGGGTGTGAATCGGCGACAACGAAGCATCACATTGGGGTGTACGGGCAACGAAGCACCAGAATCGACCCGCCTCGTGCGTGTGATGAACAGGAGAAGGGATGGGGGCTACCGGCGACATGATGCGGTGGCAGGACAACTACGCGGCGATCTGCTAGATCTACGATAGGGAAGGTCAGTCTCGCGCTCTCCAGCCTCTCTGATTTTTTTTCATGCGGGGATAGAGGATTTTGCGTTGCGGCGGCCATCGCACAGCGTGGCGACAGGGGTGGGAGGTAGAGGTCGTGGGGCGCCGGAATCAGTGAGGGGGTGCACAACCAGAGCTCATAGATGCATCCTCCCGAGCGCAATCCACGCCAGTGCACGAAATTTCTCATGCATGCTTCAAATATTCTCACGAGGATTGGCGTATCAGCACATAAGACGATCTGTCATTTTTGGATAATGTTTGAGCAAAGAAAGGGAGGTAGGGGAGGGTGGCCAACAACATACAATTGGGCCTTCACAATAGGATTTTCGTGGCACAGGCAGCACTGCTTCTTTTCACGAGCAAGGGGGCAAATTCAGGTAGCCAACAACACCCCCACGATGTAGGCAAGTATGCATGGATGTAGATGCAACACTTCCCAGGGATGCAAACATTTTTATACTCGCGTAGTACATGATGTAAGCAAGTTTTTGATTCATGGTGATGCAAAACACTTTCAGGGATGTAGGCAATATTTCAAACAGGAATGTATGCAAGTATGCAACAGTGTGACTTTCAGGGTGGTCTAGCAATATTGTACATGTGCATCTCTTTTTTTAGGCAAAAAGCAGTAGATGTAATTTAGGCAATAGAAGAGGATATACCAAACATAGGAGTAATTTTTGTAGGCACCATGATGTAGGCAACACTCTGAGAGATAAGTAAGGCAACGCAGCAGGATGCAGGCAAAATACAGATAGATATAATATAGGCACAATTTCTTTGGGATGGGGCAGGCAATATCTGAATACATCAGGCAATATTGTAATGCGGTCACCGTTGGGTACATCCATTACCCACTAGCAATGCCGGGGATGAGTCGGCCAGCGACGGAGTGCTCTTTTTTGTCATACTGAACCCAGTTTTACAGATTGTTCTTTTTAAAAAAATCTGCAGACTGTTCTTGCCAAACAGTACAGATCAACTAGGTACGCACTACATGATTTGATGTTGGCTTTGTTTCTATTCCTTTAGATTACTATTTACATTTATCGTTGTCATTGATTAGCCCAAAAATCATATATGAGGTCAAAGACAATTGTATTTGCTTGGGCAGGGTGCTCTTCAGATACATAATGAGCAAAATGCAGTACCATTCACTAGCTTTAGTAGTTCTAAACCCTTTTAAGTATAAAAGTGTTTCTCTGCTTGGCAGTTGGGATGAGTCCCATTACTAATGATAACATCTAAGAACAAGCCATATGCATAATCCAACAAATAAGGTTAGCTGGACCCTTCACATTGAAAGACCAGACTAGGAATAAGAGCTTGAGTCATGCATCAACTGTATCACTACCAAATATTTGATCTAGCTACCAGTGCAAGTTGGCTCTCTACACCCAAAATCAATTGGAAAATGTTCTTGGCTTCACGTGCTGCCTTTAACTGCAACTGATCTCCTTAATAGCACCTCAAATGTACAAGTCACTGTTCTTCTACTAACTAATCAACTCAGAACACTGACACACCATCTCCACAAATTTGTTGAAAGACATGGGATGTTTTTTTATAGCAACATATATGTCACCAATCCATTATTTTTGCTCTTATATGTGTGAATTGTAGACTGACATAACCATATAATGCAGATGAGGTGTAATAAAGGAAAAGCATGGTGTTGACAATACTACCTTTTCTATTTTTAATTCTTGATCTGTTCCTGGTTTCCATATTGTGGATGTGAATTATATTGCATTCTCACGAAAACCTTTTCTTCCTCCTTATCTCTAATCATACTACTATGATCACGCCGATGAGGTAGAGTTCTGTGGTGCTCATCTGACCCTGGTTTGTGCTATGATTTCATGCGTTGTTTAGCTATGAATCGGCATGATTAAATCTCTGTTTTGCTATAGAGTTGATAATTAACTAATCTACTTGGCCCTGCTCTAGGACGTTTTAATTTAATTAGTGCTGCTGAACACATCTGCCATTCTTTGGTTCTAAGCTTGACTCTCTAGACCTAACAGGTCCAATTTTTAAATGATGTATAGCTACTGTTTATCTACACTTAGAGCTTGATTAGAATGAAAAAAAAATCGGCTTGATTTTAGTTATTGTGCATTTCATAGGGTGTCGAATGTACAGGATAGTGTCTTAGCTTATGTTGACATTCACATATAATACATGTTGTAGATGTATTTCTCCAGCATGTGCAAGTAGATAGCCCGCACCATGTGTGGCCGGGACATTGGCCCCTTCCATTGTGGGATGAATCTCATTTGGCTTCTCCCTGACTCACTCATTCATGCAGGTAATTTGCACTGATTTTTCTGCCATGTTTTCTTTACTAATAACGTGGTGAACATTGGGAAAGGTTGCATAACACAAATTCAATGTTTCCCTTGCAAGAGAACATATTGGGGGGGGGGGGGG
>LR738713.1:26186871-26213550 GCA_902687465.1 Secale cereale
GGGCATACTTTCCATTTTTCTTGCACAACTTGTTACGTCAAGCAATAGCGAATACTGTTATTGATTAGCCTCTCTGCTCTATGTCCTGAAATGCTGGCATGTGTTAAATTGCTGAGATCTATGTTTATAAAATATATTCTACCTATGACAGTAGTTTTAGCATCCATGGTGTTGTAGAGTAGCTTTATCACTATCACATATCCATGCAAATACTAAACCTGTGGAGCAGGTGAGCAGCAGCCAGACATTTGATCCCACTGGGGTACAAGAGAAATTTCTCCTAATATTGTTGAGAACACACTGAAGATAGCTCGATGGCATGGCAAGCCTTCTCTTGAAATCAGCGTCTGTGTCTTGAGTAAGCATCAGCGGCATCCCTAGGCTCGACAACAATCAGAAATTCAGAATAGAGCAATCAGTGGTGGCAGGTTTCTAAAAAATGTAACTTGTATAACAACATGCCCATTGGATTCATTTGATCTTGCTTTTTTGCATAGGTGATTTAGTTTCCTTTCAGCTGAATACTATTGTTGGTAGTAAAGCATGTAAATATATACTGTTATTTTTAAAATTATATGATGGTAGCCTGAGACGTGCGTTGCACGTGCAAATTTACTAGTGTAAAAAAAGAACACGATTTAGCTTCTGATGCTAAGGTAGTTAACATGTTTTACTGGCAGGCGCGATGGTAGTTCTATATAAATAGCTCTCCCCTAAATCTACTGCCATCCATTCTCTCATTTTTAAAATAAAAAACAGTTCATACGCACGCACATGCGCAACCACAGGTGCGGCGTTCCGCCGCTCCTCCGCCTACTAGTGCTACTTTATTGTTGTGAAGTGATCAGGGATTTTGGATACATTAGAGCATCTCCAACAGCCGCGCTATACTAGCGCCGCGCCGCAAAAAACGCCATTTTAGCGTGCGCGCAACGCGTCGGATAGCTCCAGCGGGCGCGCAAAAAACGCGCGCGCGCTAAAACGAGTTGGGCGCGCTGGTGAATGCCCCATCCCGCGCTGTTGATTTGGTGCGTTCACTTCCGCGCGCGGCACACTCTCGCGCGCGCGCGAACTCTCATTTCTTCTTTTTCTTCCACCCCCGCGCGCCGGCTCTCCCGCGCTCGTTCCTCTCCCGCGCTCGCTCCCCATCCGGCCGTGCCGCCGCCGCCGCTCGCGCCCCCGGCGACCTCTTCCCCAGCCTATCCCGGGGCCGCCCCCGCGCCCGCCGGCGACTCGCGCTTCCCGGTCTGCCTCCGCTGGCGCCCGCCTCCCGCGCCCGCCGGCGACCGTTCAGGCGCTTCGCCGGCCTCCCCGCGCCGCTGCGCTTCCGCCCCACCCCCTCCTAGTCCGACCGGACCTCGCGCGCCTCCGACGTCCGAGGAACAGCGCCGACGGCTCACTTCCGCGCCGCGCCCGCAAGGTGTTCGACAAAAAACCTACAAGGTATGTATTGCTTCAAACTGAATTTGGTGCATATTTTGAATTGTAGTTTTGATAGTATAGTATTGAACATTGTAGATGAGTTCGTCGCATGATTCATCCGAAGATGAATTTGATATGGAAGAGGAGGAGGATCTTGCAATGATCATAGCAATGCATATCAATAAAAAACCGAAGCACGGTGGTTCGGTTATGGGTCGGGAAAAAATTTGGAGAGATAGGATTGATGCCCATAACAGATTGATGAAGAACTATTTCGTGGAGAATCCCACATACCCGGAGTCATATTTTCGTCGCCGGTTTAGGATGAGCACAGACTTGTTCAAGCGCATTGCAGAGAAACTAGCGATTCATGACCGTTTTTTCCAGCAAAGGAGGAATGCTGCTGGAGAGCTCGGGCATAGCACCTTTCTGAAGGTGACAGCCGCTTTGCGTATGTTGGCATACGGTATCCCGGCCGATCTAGTTGATGATCACTTGGCTATGGGTGAGAGCCAAGCCATCATGTGTGTCAAGCGCTTTGCAGTGGGAATTGTGCAAGTGTTTGGCGAGGAGTATTTGAGATCTCCCACTGCTGAAGACGCCGCAAGGCTATTGGCGATGAACAAATCTCGCGGCTTTCCTGGCATGCTTGGCTCAATAGATTGCATGCATTGGAGTTGGAAGAATTGTTCAAAGGCATGGCATGGGCAATTCCACGGCCAAAAAAAGGGTTCCACTATAATCCTTGAAGCGGTGGCCGATCAGGAGACTTGGATATGGCATGCATTCTTTGGAATGCCTGGATCTTTGAATGACATCAATGTTGTCAACCGGTCACCACTGATGAATAAGATTGCGAATGGTGAGTTGCCACCGGTTCAGTTTGTAGCAAATGGCCATACGTACAACTATGGCTATTATCTAGCGGATGGCATCTATCCAAAGTGGCAAACCTTTGTGAAGCCGTTGAAAAAGCCAGAAGGTAAGAAAAATCTTGATTTCCACAATGCTCAGGCAGCTGCTAGAAAAGATGTCGAGAGAGCATTTGGGATTTTGCAAGCCCAATTTGCTATTGTGAGAGGACCGGCTAGATTTTGGGATCAAAAAATGCTTTGGTACATAATGCACGCTTGTGTGATCATGCACAACATGATCATCGAGAATGAGCGTGGCCAAGATTTAGACTACTCACAGTATGAGCTCTTGGGACATCCCGTGCGAGTGCGACGGGGGGCTGAAAGGGTAGCCCGTTTTGTTGCCTCCTATCATGCCATTCGGCGTCCCGCAACGCACAATGATCTTCAGAAGGATCTGATTGAAGAGTGGTGGGCATGGCATGGACAACAACGAGCATGATTTCATTGCATTTTATGTATTGTATTGTTCATGAACTATTGGTTGTGTTTATTTATTGCATTATTTGTTGTACCGAACGATAAAACTATTTGTTTCAGTTGTAAACTATTTATTGTTGATTTATTTTGTTTGTTTGATCGTTTTTCTTCTATTTGTTGAACTGTATATGTGCTTTGCGCGCGCTGCATTTTTGCGCACCGCTGGAGCGGCGCGCGCGCGCTGCATTATAGCGCTGCTGCTGGAGCCAGCGCTGCGCGGCGCGGAAAAACAGCCTAAGCGCGTGCGGTATATGCGATTTTTGGGCGCGGCGCGTCGCGCGGCTGTTGGAGATGCTCTTATACAAAACAATGTTCATGTATATAAAAAAAGTGTTCATATATTTTAAAAAGTACATTTTATGGTAATATTCACATACAATTAGAAACATGCTCACGTATTTAGAAAATGATAAGGTAATTTTAAAAGTTTTTCTCGAGTTAAATTATTTCATGTATTGTCGAAGTGTTCTTGCATTTCTAAAAATGACAGTTTATCAAAATTAAAATTTCCTATATGCCAAAAAAAACTATTTATGTATATAGAAAAATATTCATATTTGTTTTATAAAAATCAGTATGTCCAAAAGAAGTGAGATGAGAGAAAAAAAAAAGGTAAAATGGAACAAAGTAGCGGGTGAAACATAAAAGAATATAAAACAACAGAAAATGATAGAAAAAAGAAGTTAAATAGAAACCAAAACTATTTAGAAAACTAAAAAAGGCAAACATGTACCAATACATCCAAGTACTACTGAAGTGAAACAACAGATCTCTTTTTCCAGAAATATTGTTTGGATACAAATGCAATCTTGCTTGCTTGTTAAGAGGACAAACAAAGCGGCGTGGCTACGAGCTTCCCAGAGCGGTTCCTATCGTGGTGTCGCCTGCAGGGAGCTGCTGCTAGGTCGCCCAATGACCGCGCCTGATAATGACATACTGACATCACCCATGTTTTTCCTTTTTTTCTTCACATTTTCTTTGTGGTTTTTTATTTATTTTTCACTATTTTTTTTATTTACACACACACACACACACACACACACACTTCATAAAAAAATGTTAAACATGCATATGAAGAATGTTTAACGTGTATTAAAATATACTAATCATGCATACATAAAGAGTTTATGACATTCATGTCACGTGTTTATAAAAATGCATGTGCCATTTAAAAAAACTTTTATTCAATGTACAAAAAAGTTTAGGTAGTTAAAAAAAGTTTCATACATTCAAGAAAATGTAACACACATTTAGAGAAAATGTTCATGAATTTTTAAAATGTTTTTTCGGATATTTTCAGAGACATTAAGTACAATGAAAAATGATAATGTCTCCGTAATGTAAATAATTATCGCATCCAATTAAAAAAAATAAAAAGTACATGACATTTCCAAGAAATATTCTGGTGATTCAAACGAATGTTCTTGACATTTGAAAAAGATGTTTCTACAATGTAAAAATATATTCCCATAGGATAAAAAATGCATGTGACATTGTAACAAAATATTCATGTGCTTTTAAACAATGTCTGTGAATTATTTAAAGATGTTTATACAATGTACAAAAATATTTGTGTAGTTTAAATTTTTTTTATTGACATAAAATGTATAACCTGTATTTATAAAATGTTACTGTATATTCGATATATGTACACGTGCATCATAATAATGTTTCATCTGTGCTTTATAAATGTACATTGTATACCGAGAAAAATGTTGACATATGTTAAAAAGAGAAACCGATAGAAACAACGAAGAAACAAACAAAAAAGAAATAAACTAAAGAAAACACAGAAAAAGAAGGAAACAAAGAAAACCAAATGTAATGAAGGAAAAAACAAAAACCAGGAAATAACATTGAAAAAAATGAATTCAATAAATGGAAAGAAGCAAAAAATACAACATCAGAACAAAAATACAACTACAACAAGTAAAATGAAAACGTAAATAAATGAAGAAAACCAGACCGAGCAAACATACGGCAATGGCTACAAGTGTGTCGCCCCAAGGCGATTCCTACCGCACTAAAGGAGCACGGGGACGAAGTCCACCCACCCTCAGCGCTAACCTTCAAAAACTTGAGAGTGCTGGCGACCACTGCGTGGGGAACCCGCCGACGCAACAGGAGACAGAAACCAATGGCCCAAGGGGGTCAGCCTGGCGCAAGCTCAGAGGAGGGAACAGAGGACACGGAGGAACAACATGTTACTGATATGGAGCTCTCTGAGACCAACCGAAAGCGTTCATCGCAGCAGGTTGTGGAACCCACCAGCCAGACGGGATCTACGGGGATGGAGCTAGTGTTGGCAGCTAAGTCTAGCGGGGGTGTAGCCCCAATGAGCCCCCCACCAAAGCAAGACCCCAAGAGATCCAGGACCAACCAGCAGACTGAGAAACAAGCCAGCGTAGCTCTGAAGAAAACCACAACATCGGGAAAGATGAATGAAGCAAAATCGGCGGCCTCCTTCGGGGAGGACCGCCGAGCACAATGAATTTGATATGCTGGAATTGTCGCGTGATAGGCAACGCCCGGACAGTTCAAGAGCTATGCGAAATTGCGATAAAGTTTGCCCCTAGAGTACTTTGCTTGGTGGAAACCCAGATTAGTGGTGTTAGAGTTAAATATTTAAAAAGCACTCTAGGTTTTGATAACTCTTTTTCTGTTGATTCCTCTGGTAGGAGGGGAGGTTTAGCGGTGTATTGGCATAAAGAAATAAAGATGGAGAATTTGGGTTACTCGCAGTATCACATAGATATGAAAATCTCAGAGCGTGGTGGAAACCGTGGAGGCTGTCATGTTTTTATGGCGTAGCGCAAACACAACTCCGACAGAGAACTTGGGACACAATGAAGAATCTGGCAGCGCTTCATAACCTGCCATGGGCCTGTATAGGAGATTTTAACGAGGTGCTACGCCACTACGAGCATGATTGCATAGGCACGAGGAGCCAAACACAGATGCAAGGATTTCGGGATGCGGTGGACGTGTGTGGCTTGATTGATCTAGGTTTTCAGGGGCGCAAATGGACCTTTGAAAAGAAAGTGGCAGATGGATCTTTTACTAGAGTCAGGTTGGACAGAGCCTTTGGCTCGACCGAGTGGTGTGCGCAATTCCCCCTGGCCGCCGTGGAGCATCTCACGGCGGCAACGTCCGATCACTCGCCGATCTTGCTGCACCTTAGTCCGCCGGCTGGAAGGAGACCTGATACGTGGTTTAAATATGAATGCATGTGGGATACCCACCCCCAGTTGATCGCCACCGTCCAGAATGCATGGGAGGCGAACGGCCCCAATCTGACAGCTGCGGATGTGCGAGCTAACTTGGCAGCACTATCTAATAATCTTGGCGGATGGAGCAAGGCATCCTTTGGTAGTGTAAAAGGAGAAATAAGACGGCTTAAGAAAGAGATGGAAAAGCTCAGAAATGATCCTCTCAGGACTGGTCCGAGTCATGCAGAGATTCGGATTAATGATAGATTGATTGAGCTATTGACTGCAAAAAAAAGATTGATTGAGCTCTACTTGCATGAGGAACTCATGTGGCGCCAGAGATCCCGTGTTCAATGGTTATTTGAAGGCGACCGCAACACGCATTTTTTTCACCTAAGAGCGTCTATGATGAGGCGGAAAAACTTAATTAAATCTTTGCAAAAACAAAATGGGTAGGTAACGGAGGACGTCACGGAGATGCAAGCTCTAGCATTGGAATATTATAAAAACTTGTATTGCTCCGAGGGGGTCCAAGATATGGAGGAGGTACTCCAGCACGTCCCAATGAAAGTGACAACGGCTATGAATGACCAGCTTCTCGCCCCTTACACAGAAGTGGAGGTCAGGAACGCTCTCTTCCAAATGTTTCCAACCAAGGCCCCGGGGCCGGATGATTTTCCTGCACATTTCTTCCAACGTCATTGGGACACTTGTGGTGCTGGTGCCACAAAAGCAGTACTAGGCATTGTGCGGAGGGAGGAGAGCCCGGAATGTGTTAACGACACACTAGTGGTATTAATACCAAAGGTATCAAACCCTACCTTGTTATCACAGTTTCGTCCTATCAGTTTATGTAATGTTTTCTACAAGATAGCATCAAAGGTTCTGTCAAATCGCTTGAAAGTCAGATTGCCAGAGATTATTTTAGAGGAGCAATCTGCATTTTTCCTGGGAAGGCTGATTACTGATAATATAATTTCTGCTTATGAATGCTTACATTTCATGAAGAGGAACAAATCAAAGGGCAATAGTCACTGTGCACTCAAACTGGACATGATGAAAGCTTATGACAGGGTCGAGTAGAATTATTTGGAAGCAATCATGAGAAAGTTGGGCTTTGCGGAAGCATGGATCACAATTGTTATGAACATGGTAAAAACAGTATCATTTTCAATTCTTTTTAATGGGTTTCAACCCTTCTCGAGGTATACGACAGGGAGATCCTATATCTCCATACCTTTTCTTGTTGGCAGCAGAGGGCCTTTCGTGCCTGTTAAAGTCTCAGAATGAATCATCCCAGCTCAGCGGCATCAAGGTGGCACCATCGGCTCCGCCGGTGAACCACCTTTTATTCACGGATGATAGCCTGCTGTTTTTCAAGGCGAGTGTTGATGGAGCAGAGGAGGTGTCAAACCTTTTGGATACATATTGCAGGGCCTCAGGTCAGCGAATTAACAGGGACAAATCATCGATTTTCTTCAGCAAGGGGTGCCCGCAAATTGTTAGAGATGCTGTCAAAGGTTGTCTACAAGTGCCAAATGAATCATTGAGCGATAGATACCTTGGAATGCCAACTGACGTCGGTCACTCAAAGATGGGTACGTTCAAACACTTGAGCGACCGGGTATGGGATATAGTCAAAGGTTGGATGGGCAAGTGCTTGTCATCGGGAGGCAAAGAGGTCCTAATAAAATCAGTAGCACAAGCAATTCCCGTCTTTTCAATGTCATGCTTCAAACTGCCTAGAGGACTTTGCAATCATATCAATTCTATCATACGCAAGTTCTGGTGGGGATGCAAACCGGGAGAAAGGAAACCGGCATGGGTCTCTTGGGAGGTGATGACAATACCTAAATATCTAGGTGGAATGGGTTTTAGGGACCTGGAACTTTTTAACTTGGCACTTCTATCACGTCAGGCTTGGAGGGTGCTTAATGAACCTACTTCCTTGAGTGCAAGAATCCTTAAGGCCTCTTATTTTCCTAACACCTCATTTCTCAGAGCCGAGCTGGGCTCACGGCCGTCACAAATTTGGAGAGCTTTGCTTGAAGGGAAAGACATCCTTAAACAAGGATTAATACGGAGGATCGGCAATGGCCAGAGCACAAAGATTTGGGAGCGTAATTGGATCCCCAAGGAATCATCCCTGTGCCCAATTGTTTCCCAGGTCCAAAACCCACCGGAGTTGGTCTCAGAGCTGCTTGTGCCTGCAACAACATCATGGAACTCGGCATTGTTCACATCAGTTTTCCTGCCAACTGACGCCGACGCAATCATGAAGATTCCGGTTTGTACTAGGAACATAGATGACTTTTGGGCATGGCATCCGGATAAGAAGGGGAGGTTCACAGTGAGCTCCGCATACAAGTTCATGGTAAAAACTAAGATCACAAGAGAAAATTGGCTTGAAGGGAGAAGTGGTTCCTCTACTTGGGAGAAGGAAGAAAATGATTGGACGAGTCTTTGGAACATGAAAGTCCCATCGAAGCTGCGTGTGTTCCTCTGGCGTTTGGCTCGCCACTCGCTCCCGACGACGGATGTGCTTAACAGACGAAATATGTCAACAAGGGATGCATGCCCATTATGCGGAGTGGCAGATTCTTGGCGCCATGCACTGCTGGCATGTACCCATGCGCGATGTACTTGGGCTTTGGCTGATCCTGTAATGGTGTCAAAGATGACGGACAATGAGGAGCGCCGAGCCAAGAACTACTGGCTCTTCCAGCTGAATGAGGACCTTGATCGGAACATGTTTGTATGGATGGTGGTAACCCTTTGGTCGATTTGGTTTGCACGGAGACAAGCTATTCACGAAGGATATTCCAATCACCGGGGCAGACGTCATCTTTCGTCGAACGCTACATAGCTGAACTTGATCAGGTTCCCTCTCAGGCTGCTAGGCAAAACCCTGTTGTGGGGGGCCGTCAGAATGCACCCCGGCGATGGTAGGGAGTAGTTAAAATGAATGTTGATGGTGCAGTGGCACGCAATAGAAGAGGAGGTGCAGCCGCTGTGGTGTGTCGTGACCACAATGGGAGGTATCTTGGATCCTCCGCAGTTAGGGCTGGACCAAAAGCTCGAAGCTCGCGAGCTTAATGAGCGCTCGATAGTTCGGCTCGTTAAGCTCATGGCTCGCTTCTTAATGAACAGAGCCAATCATTGATTTCAGCTCGTTAAGCTTAATGAGTTTAACGAACGAGCTAACGAGTTTCACGAGTAGCTCGTTAAGCTCGTTAGTAACAACATAACACATATTTTCATCTTACCTCACAAATTTTTCGTAGCACATCGTCCCATCCACTCAATCTAATACACATAGGAGGCAACAAAATAGTGCATTTTATTTTGTAGTCACCATCTTTCTTTTTAAAAACCAAATCTACATGCTTATCATGTGGACAATAACACATCAAAATCTGTTAACGAGCCTAGCGAGCGCTCACGAGCTTAACGAGCTTTAAACGAACCGAGCCGAGCAGGGTTTTCTGCTCGTTAATCTTAACGAGCTTAACGAGCCGAGCCTTAACGAGCACGAGCTTAACGAGTACGAGCTTAAGGAGCCGAGTAGCTCGTTAATCCACCCCTATCCGCAGTGGTATTCAACGGCACCAGTGATCCAACAATCCTGGAAACGTATGCATGCAGGGAAGCTTTGGCTCTGGCGGATGATCTTCTCGAGCAGAGGCTACATGTGGCGTCGGACTGCCTCGAAGTGGTGAATGATATTAACAAGGGCACGGGAGCAGCCCATGCTGCCATTGTTCATGGAATAACAAATTATTGTAATAGCTTTGCTTTCTGTTTTTTCGTTCATGAGACTAGAAACCACAACTTCGAGGCTCATAACCTCGCCAAGTTTGCTTGTAATCTGAATGTAGGTAGGCATGTATGGCTGGGTAATCCCCATGATCCAGCACGTGTGCCTATGAACATCCTTGAATAATAAAGTGGCGAGGTTTTTCTCAAAAAAAAAAAAAAACTAAACGAGCGACACATAGTTGTCCCGCATACATAGCAACGATCTGTTGGGTAGACAACAAATTCGCCGGCACACTCGAGAGGAAGACCATCGCTCACGTTGGTCGGCCAACTTTCCTGTGTTGTTTCTTTTTGGGTTTGTTTTTGTTTTTATTTTTTATTTTTTAATATCCCGGAGTATGGCTGCATAACGGCATGGAGCAAAGAATCGAATGTTGTTCACCACCTCTGCACAATCAGTACCAATGCAGACGAACTGAACCGCCTGGAGATCTGTCGCTAGGAATAAGGCTTCGTTGCACACTTGTGCCTCCAAGGTCGTCGCCGAGTCAACAAGGCCATCATACACGGCCGCTGAGACTAAACCAGACGAAAATAAATCGGATGAAAAATCCCGGAAAGACTATTCTACCAACTGAGACATTAAGAGTAGAGACTAAGAAGGAGTTTGGTTAGGAATAATGAACAGGTCATGGTGTATGCCCAGCCACAAATGGTGACTCTCTGCTAAAGAAGACGAAAATTTAGCTAAACTATTAGCCTCAAAATTTAAAGCACGCCGTTCAAATATTACATCACACGAGATGAACTCCTTCGCTCTTGCTTGAACTTCCTGGATGTTTGCGCTGTAGCTTCCCTTCGAACCAAGCTTTATCTCCTTCACTACCAGTTTACAGTCACATGCGATAACAAATTGCCGTAGCGAGAGATCGAGAGCAAGGGCTAAAGCTTCAAGACAAGCTAGAACTCCCAACGTTGCCGGACCATGAATTTTGCTAAAAACCATTGCCGAGGAGCCCAGATAATTACCCTCGTGGTCTCTGCAAAGTGCCACTGAAGCTCCCGTTTTTCCATCCCTAGCCAAGTCACCATCAACATGTATCTTCGCCACTCCAAGTCCCGGTGCTTTCCGCACATACCCAGGATCAACTCTTCTAGTTGATGAACTCCCGTGTTGGACCTGAACCCGCGGTTTAACCTGATTCGTTTCGAGCTTTTCACACATATCCTCTATGTATATTATTTTCCGTGGCAGTGCACGGGTATATTTTTCTGAGAGCTGTAAATTAAACCTTTATTAGACATCCAAGTTCATAAGAATACAGATAATATGGGGCAAAACATCAAGCCACACTGGCACCCAAGAGGTAAGGAAGAAGCTGCCTTTGCAAGAGAATGAGCCTCTCCATTGCACACCGCTGTTGCTGCTCCACGATTTCCACTCCTGAATATTTATCGTAGTGTCATGTTGTGCTGGTGGCAGCCAGCCGAGTGAATTGCAAAAAACATCGACATTGAAGCACGGTCTTGCAGAAACCACAAGTCTCTAGTTTTGTGCCCAAAATCACTAATTCCGAGGCTAATTTTTTGCAAAAAACACTAGTTGTCGGTTTTAACCCATTTGATGATGTTTATGACAAGTGGAACCCGCAAAAGCTGACGTGGCATAACGGTTCTGCACAAACGGCGTTAGACAGGTTTATCTACATTTACATAGACACCCTTGGGGCAAAAATAAAAACGCAATCAGGTCCTGCCAAAGCAAAAACTACAACAGTACACGGGCGGCGGTGGCTCGATTCCCGGCCGAATCCCACCGGTTCCGGTGTACGGGGTGCTGCTGGCGGCGGTGATCTTCCTCTTCATGGTCGTCGTCTTCGTCTTCCTCCTCTACCTCTACGCCAAGCGCTTCCTGGGGGCCAACCCCATGCTCAACGGCGCCGGCACGGCCTCCTCGCGCTTCATCTTCGTCGGCGACTCCCCGTTCCCGCGCCGCGGCCTGCCGGCCTCCGTGCTCCGGACCCTCCTCGTGGCCGTCTACGGCGGCGGCGCCTCGCCCAAGACGCCCGGCGGCGGGAGGAGGAGCACGAGCACCCGCGACGCGCTCGAGTGCGCGGTGTGCCTCTCGGAGGTGGCCGACGGCGAGAAGGTGCGCACGCTGCCCAAGTGCGGCCACCGGTTCCACGTCGACTGCATCGACATGTGGTTCCACTCCCACGACACCTGCCCGCTCTGCCGCGCCCCCGTCGGCGCCGACGAGCGCGCCGCCGAGGGGCTCCCCCGCGTGCCGCGCGAGGACCACGCCACCGTGGACTTCCCCATGTTCCCCACCAACGTCCTCTTCTGGGGCACCCACGACGACGTCGCCAACGGCGGCCTCGGAGGGATGCCGCCGGCGCCGCCTGCCCCAACGCCCCCCATCGCCGCCGCCTCGGCCAGCTCCTCGGCCTCCGGACGCAGGAAGGAGAACCTGGTGATCGACATCCCGACCCGGGGAATGGCGGTGGGCGGCGCGGCGTCGTCCCCCGCCACGCCGCTGCCGGCGAGCGACCTGCGGTCCCCGATGTCCGCCCGGCTCCGCTCGCTGCGCCGGCTCCTGAGCAGGGGCAAGCAGGCCGTCGTTGGCGCGTCCTCCTCCAGCCCGCGCGGCGGCGGCGACATCGAGCAGGGCCTCGCCGGGCACCCGCCGAAGACGCCAAAGACGCCACCGTCGTCGAACTGATCCGGGAACTGATCCTCTCTCTGTTGTAGTTTTTGCTTTGGCAGGACCTGATTGCGTTTTTATTTTTGCCCCAAGGGTGTCTATGTAAATGTAGATAAACCTGTCTAACGCCGTTTGTGCAGAACCGTTATGCCACGTCAGCTTTTGCGGGTTCCACTTGTCATAAACATCATCAAATGGGTTAAAACCGACAACTAGTGTTTTTTGCAAAAAATTAGCCTCGGAATTAGTGATTTTGGGCACAAAACTAGAGACTTGTGGTTTCTGCAAGACCGTGCTTCAATGTCGATGTTTTTTGCAATTCACTCCAGCCACCCGGAAGCTTGGCACTGTCTTGTTCCCGTCATATGCAGATCTCTCTCTATTTCATTCCGCTCCATGGCCCTTACATGCAGCTCCCTTCGTGTTGCATGCCGGACCCTGCCAGTAGAAGTCCTCGACAGTCCTCCAAATCCTGTCCGGTCCCTATCTCTCCTCCATCCTCCTCCTTTCCTCTTCCCTGATGCCGCGGCTGGGTGTTCGGCTCCGGCGGGATTCCGGTGCTCCGGTGGGCTTCTCGGGCAGTCGAGCAGATATAGCAGTCGCGTATTTGCTGTGTGTATCCGATCTCGCAGTTGGCGAGATATAGCAGCCGCGCATTTGGTGTGTGTATCCGATCTGATGTTGGGCACTTGGGCTGGACCGGGCTAAACCTGCCCTGGAGAACACGACCCAAAGGGAAAAGGGAGGATCCAGATCCACACAGCATCCACATTCCACATCTCCGCCCACATTCCACCCAAAAAGAGAGAGAAAAAGAACCATCTCCGCCCACATCACACGGAACCCTAAATCGATCGAGTTCCTCCCATCCAGCAACAATGGCCCCGGCGGCGACCACAGAAAAGACGAAAAAATCAATGGCCCCGGCGGCGACCACAGAAAAGACGAAAAACGCAATGGCCCCGGCGGCGAGCACAACAAAGAAGAAAAAAGCAATGGCCCCGGCGGCGCAGAAGGACTGGTTCATGATGTACGGCATCCCCAAGGTGGCGGACGAGAATGAGATGAGCAAGAAATTCCCCAACGCGTCCTTCACCTTCAACGAGGCTCCGCTCCTTTCCCACCTAACCGTCCCCAGCAACGTCGCAGCCCCCGCCGGAGGCGTGGACTACCCGTGCATCGCAGCCACCGACGACTTCGGTCTCCTGCTGCTCTGCGGCTACACCTTTCTCGGGCTCACCTACTACATCTGCGACCCGTATTTCCGCAGGACGCTCGGCATCCTGCCCCCCGACGGCGGCTTCAGCAGCCGCCACAACGTCGGCCTCATCCTCCATCGCCGCCGCAGTGGGCTCATGGTGGCCACGCTCAACACGGGGCTCTTCAATACGCAGGCCCGCGTCACGCTCTCCTGCACGAGGGACCTTTGCGAGTGGGTCGACAAGGAGGCCGACTGCGGCCACATCAGGGAGACCAAACAGTGGTGGTGCTGCGATGGCGTCCTCTCCCACAACGGCTTCCTGTGGTGGTTCGACCTCTCCTCTTGTATGCTTGCCTGCGATCCCTTCCTGGATACACCGCCGGTGTACCAAATCATGTTCCCGCACGTCCCTCACCCGCTGCAAGCGGCGTGGTTCCCGGTTCAAGGTGACAAGTACCGGTGCTTAAAGGTGAGCAAAGGCCGTCTACGGTACGTGCAGATCCATGGCGACCCCGCCGTGGTCAGCATGTGGACGCTGTCCTCCAACGATCCGTCAGACGCGGCCTGCTGGGAGCTTAAGCTCAGGGTGCGCTTCACTGATATCTGGAGCCACCCGACCTACAAGTCTAGTATGCTTCCCGAGATCGTCCCCACGGTGGGGCTCGTCCACCCAATGAACGCCAACAAGGTTTACTTCTTCCTGGGCCACAACGTCTTCTGTGTCAACCTCAAGAAAAAGAAACTGAGGCAGTGTCTCGAGTTGAACAACCAGGAGCTGCCTTCACTCTCCTCCCTTGTCGTCCATTCCTGGAATTTGCCGGCAGGGACCACGAAAATCCATTTGTTGTCCGGTACATCTCGTTCCTATATATATTCTCTCTTAATGCTTTTTTAGAATTTGCTCGGTTCACAACAACACGCTAAATTGTTTTCAAGTGTTGATTTGATTGAGCACATAGCACACGTTGTTATTTTTGATCCTGGCTTTGGTTGAACACTGGTGCCATTTAATTAATTATTGACAGCATACATTTGTTTATCCACTTGTTGGTGCTGACCATGGATAGTATCTCTGTTTCTATTGAACTAAAAAAAAATACATGCGTGAAGCAATAAAAACATCGCAATGTGGAGAAATGCAGTGCAGTCTATATAACAGAATTTTTGTAATTAGATCTTCATTTAATATTTAGATATGGCTCATTGATGATGTATTATGCGGTCCTTCAGAAATAGCTGCGCATATCCGAATTCTAGGGTGACCAACTTGCATGCTAGAAATATGAGAGTTGTTTTAACAATATTTTATTAGTTCATGTGTTCTTCTCGCCAAATTTATGTCGCTTACTTTGCCCTAAATTTCTAATTAGTGATCAGATTGCTAGTATATTAAATTTTGCCATCATTTATTTTTCTTTGCTTAATTCGAAGGGTCTGATGAATCTCACATCCCCGGGATACATTTCCTGGCTCAGTATGACTCGATGGATGGTTTTTTTGAGAAAGCATTTGATGTCATGAGCAGGTGAGCCTGTATTTCACTCATGTGTGTCAATCATTATTGGCCTTACTCTAAAACATCAATTTGTTGCTACATTACAAGTGTCTTGTTTCAGAACCTAATGAATGTGCTCTTGTTTCAGGTCGCATCCCGAATTGTTTGGCATGGGTATGTAGATCTAGGCTCCAATCGTTTCATTGCAGTGTCTTTGGGTGGGAATGCACTAATTTATTTGGTATTGCTTGGCTAAAGGAAGTTCATAAGACCAATTTTTGCAAACCTAAATTGTGGAGAATTATGCATGCCCAGGTCTGGATGAACTTGAAGAAGACGAAGATGAATCTGTGACCATGGAGGAATCTGATGACGGAGATGACTCCGAGATCGAGTAACTTGAAGAGGACGGGTATGACTGAGGAACCTGAAGAGGACTGAGCTGATGGAGGTGATTTAGATCCAAGTGTGGTAGCTGTTTTTACGCAGCGCTGCTTTGCGTGCCAACCAGTGACCACCATACATCCATATCTGCTTCTTCATGTCAACTTATGTTTGCTCTTGCTCTTTTATACTCCTAGATCAGTGTTCTCGTGCTCTGGAAGCAACATTGTTGATGTTATATATACTAGATGACCCGTTGCGCCCATGGCGCAAAGGGCAAGCACGAACCAAGCTTTCAAACCATGCAAGTAAGTATATTTAGAGATCGGCCATAAAATACTCGAAGCATAAGAAAATAGATATTTATGTATGATGTTCATACATAGCGTTATACTCCCTTCGTCCCATAGCATAAGAGCGTTTTAGACACTAAATTTAGTGTCTAATACACTCTTATATTATGGGATGGAGAGAGTACCGATTTTTTTTATTAATAATAATTAATAATCACGTAATTACAATACTGGGAAAGGATTATTACAAATTTGAGAAATAGGAAGGACGCTGGGCATTACAGCGTCCATACCTGGACGTTATTGCGCATAGCGTCCAGACCTGGACGCCACTGTGAACAGCGCCCAGACCTGGACGCCACTATGAACAGCGTCCTTGTAATTGGTTCGATCCACTGCCATTAAAAGGATTAACACGAGTCGTTCTCTTCAAACAGACGAAAGTTTTGCCGGCTGTAAACCCTAGAACGCATGGAATCGCCGCTCGTGGACCTCGCCATGTGCTAACTAGCCTCCAGCACTCGACGCATCTGATCACTGTACCCGTATCTCTCTTGTTCCCTACTGACCATTAGGATCCTCAAATCAATCTCGTGGTTGGGACATGAGATTTGTGGTAAGGTTTTCTTGCATCTCTATTAGTTCTTTGTCCAATTGATTCAGTGACTTGTAAGCAAAGTGTTTAGATATTTGGTTTCTATATTCATTTGTCGGTACAGTTGCAAATCCGTATGTTAAAGAGAAGTGATAGGTTCCAAAAATTCAAGTTTACATAGTCAGCAGCAGATCAATCTAAGGTTGTCATATTTACACCTTGCATGTTCATGTTAGCAGGTGAACATAAGAACATGTTAATCGTACTGGCATATGTGGATGGTGAAGTGCAACATGGATCCACGGGTGTGTATTATAGTGTTCCCCCCAAAGTCACTTTTCCAGCATCTGAGGAAACCACTTTTGAAGATGTTAAGAGTGAGATATGTCGAGGACTTGGAGTTGGCGATGATCAGTACAACCTGAATATGCAAGCTCGCTTGGATATTGGAGCTCCTGGACCACATTATTTTCAATTAGTTCCAATATATGAGGAAAGAGGATGGACCATGATTTTTGAGAAGACTAAGTCTCGGACAACATGGCAGGTGATAGAGCTATATGTTAACATTTCGCCAAATAGAGACATCTTGAGCCAAGTGAATGCTGCAAGCAACATACCAAGAACTGAAAGTCAAGAACGAACGTATGAAAGTGCAATGCATTGCTCATTACATCAAACCTTGCTAGGTGCTTTTCCAGAATGTAGCACAGGTGCTCCTCATCTCAACATGTCACATGATCCACCTTCAAGTCATGTTAATGTAACAAATGATTTACGAACAAGCATTGGCGATGACCCATATTATCAGGAGGATACAGACCATGAGGATGATATGATAGGAGAGCTTGATGATGATGATGAGCATGATTCTGATGGTGCACCTAGCCAAAGTTCGGATGATGATTCAGAACCAAGGCACATGCATACAGTCCATGCATTTCCGTTCATGCGGAGCTCCGGGCAGAATGGTGTGAGAGCCTTTAGTGACATATCTGTACTAAGGGAGACAACAGCGGATGAAATATTTTTTGGATGTAAGAAATATTTTACGAGTCCATTGTCGGAGCTTCAGATTTTTGATTCGAAAGAGCACCTTAAAATTGCAATTGGTGAATTTCACATCAACATGAACTTGGAAGTAAAGTATAGCACAAGCAGTCAGTCTAAACTTATAGCAGAGTGTATCAATGATAGTTGCATGTGGAGGTTGTATGCAACACCAACAAAAATTGGTTCATGTTGGCAAATAAGAAAGTGTCCGTACTCTCACACTTGTCGTGCACCAGCAAATAGAACTGACCATTCTCAGTTATCAGCCTCTATAATTGCTGATGTGATTTGTGAAGCACTAAAGGATGACCTGGAGTTGAGTATAAAAAATGTTCGAGCATTAGTCAGACAACGTTACCGAAATGTGAAGCCATCATACAATAAGTTGTGGCGTGGAAGAGAGAAGGCCATAGAACAACTTTTTGGTAGCTGGGAGGGATCATACAATCTTTTGATCCCTTTCCTCGAAGCTATTAAAGATAAAAATCATGGTACAAAGTATACTCTTCTATCAAAACCCATGGTGCAAGATGGGCATAGAGAATTTCAATGTGTGGCTTGGGCATTAGGACCTTGTATTGAAGCTGTTCGTCACATCCGACCTGTAATAAGTGTGGATGCTTCATTTCTATCAGGAAGGTACAAGGGAAGGTTACTAATGGCTTGTGGATATGACGGTAATAACCAACTAATACCTCTTGCATTTGCCATTGTGGAGAAAGAGGATGCAACAAACTGGGGTTGGTTCATGAGATGGCTTCGGAGGGAGGTAATTGGTGCTGGAAAGTTCATGTGTGTCATTTCAGATCGCCACAAAGCAATCAAATGGGTGTTTAAGCAGCCACACATTGGTTGGGACGAGGGTGCTGGTGAGTGTGTTCATCGATTTTGCTCTCAACATGTCGCGGAGAACCTATACAAATCTTATCGGGATGATAACATTTTGAAAATATTCAAGTGGGCAGTCAAGAAAAAGAAACCTCGCAGGTTTGAGGAGGGCATGTCATCTATTGCACATACTTGTCCCGATGCAATTGCATATCTTAGAAAGGTCGGTAAGTATTTGCAGGAAGACAAAAATGAGAGAGAAAAACCTGAAAAAGTATTTCAATGCATGGATGGGGGGTACCGTTGGTGGATCATGACAAGCAATGGGTCCGAGTCCTTAAACAATGTGTTTAGGCTTTCCCGAAGGCTCCCAGTGGCAGCGATTGTGGAGGAAACATTTTCAAAGTGTCTGGAGTGGTTTGTGGAAAGAAGGCGAAGTGCTCTTAACTTGGTTGATGATGGAAAGTAATGGTCCGAACGGGTGGACAAACTTTTGGTGAAAAGGGGTGACAAGGCAGGACATATGCATGTTGTTTCATATGGCGATGAAGTTGGAATGTTTGAGGTCAAGGTTGATCACGAGAGAGTTCCATTACGCCATGGAGATCATGTTGTTTTCGTTCATAAAGGCTTCAAGTACAAGGTCATTTTGCAACCAAATACTGCTCCATCTTGTGAATGCCTAAAGCCGAACCTAACTGGTGTGCCATGTGCTCATGTGCTTGCTGTTTGCAAGTATCGGAATCTGAATGAAAATGAAATAGTACACTCGTATTACTCTTCTCAAGTGCTTGCAAACACTTGGGCTGGGCAATTTCATCCGTATGGTAACCAAAATGAGTGGCCAACATATAATGGCCCTACTATTGTTCCCGATGAGAAGTTAGTAAACCGTGGGCGCCGTCAGCACAAAAGGATTCCTATGTACATGGATGAAATGCAAGGAAGGCGAATGGGGCACCAGGCCCGGCGTTCCACAAAAGACAATAATCAAATAGGTATTGAAGCTTGTTATACACTACTGGTGTATATGCAAAATTTATTAACTTTTGATTTAACTTGTGTGCCTTACCTTTAGGCACATCATCTAGTAAAGGACAGATCTCATCGTCGAGTCGAGGAAAGAGGTTGAGTCAAGGGAAGAGCACATCATCCATAGGAAAGAGGTCGAGTCAAGGGAAGAGCATAGCATCTAAAGAGAAGAGATCAAGTAAAGAGAATACCACATCATCCAGTCGAAATTATGACACTAGGACTACCATCTGATGACTAGTAGTCTGAGAAATTTTCTTTAAATTTGGAATCAGACATTGACAGATTCGTCCATTGTTCGTTCAGCCAAATTTTGGCCAAAATTTTGAACCCAAAATAAAAGTGTCCAGAAATTGTTGACCTTTTGACACAAGTACAACCATATGATGAGTACTATTTTGTCAAATTTTCAGCCAATTTTGAGTGACACATTGAGAGGTTCATCCCTTTTTCATTTTCAGCCATAATTTGGCCAAAAAATTGAACCTGAAAAAAAGTGTCCAGAATTTTATGAAATTTTGACACAAGGACTACCATATGATAACAAGTATTCTGGGAAGTTTTCATTAAATTTGGAGTAACACGCTAAGAGAACCGCCCATTTTTTGTTTTCAGCCATAATTTGGCCAAAATTTGAACCTAAAAAAAGTTGCCCTGAATTTTATGAAATTTTGACACAAGGACTACCATATGATGACAAGTATTCTGGAAATTTTTCATCAAATTTGGAGTAACACGCTGAGAGAACCGTCCATTCTTCGTTCTCAGCCATAATTTGGCCAAATAATTCAACCAGAAAATATGTGCCCAGAATTTTAGGAATTTTTAACACAAGGACTTACATATGATGACTACTATTCTGTGAAATTTTCATCAAATTTTGAGCTACATATTCAGAGATTTGTCCATGCTTTGTTTTCAGCAATAGTTTTGAACTCAGATTCATCTCAGGCTCATTCAGTTTTACACAAGGCAGGTTGTAACATGAGCATAATCTGTTTTTGTTGTGCAAAAAGAAAGAAACATCTACTCAGTTACACATCTGGGTCGGTGGAGATGAGCATGTCATATCATATCACTATATGCTCTCATTCTAATTTAGTACTTCTGAAGAACTCCTTGACTGAAATATGGGAGCTTGAGTTGCATCTTCTGTTGTCCATCTTCCATCTACCATGGCTTCACCAACATTGAGATATGTTGTAAAACCTCTCCCGGAGTATATCCAATCATTAAATACATCAGAGTTGCTATCTTTCGGGGGACTCGGTGGCTGAGCAATATCTGAAACATCATCATCAGATGGGATATCTTCGATCTTCAGCGGCAATCTAGCTTCAGCGAGCATGCTTTGCAGCCTAGGCTCCAAGTTGAGATCCATCAAATTTCCTACACAAGACCTCAGTATAGACTTGCCTATCTTCTTGCATCCACTTGTAGTAGCACATTTGATCCCCCATGCAGCATTCTTTATCTCACGTAGGCTCTACAAGCAACAATACAAATATTAAATCATGTGATTGTTACTACATTGCAAATAAATAATAAAAATATTGAACACACTTACAATGCGAGCCAATGGTGGACCGCTAGGCATGTACCCGGTCCATTCGATACTATCTCGAGGATATGGGATAGGTTTATCTAGGCCTCCTAAGCATTGAGAGTCAAAGAATACTGTGTACATACCATTTTGCTGGAACCAATGTCTGTAATCGGGTAAACTAGCTACATCAAACCGAATATCCTCTGGCACCACTCCTACTCGGAAACGATCATACTCTTGAACATATTCTTGAACATACTTGGCATGGACTTCTTCCCAATTATGTGGTTTTCCTGCAGAATGCTTAATTTTTCGCAGTTTGCGAACCTCTACCTCGCCGCGTGGAGGGGAAGGCGGAATGGCTTGTCTTAATCCGAATTGCCGCATCACCCTATTTGGATAGTGAAACTCTACAACCCAAAAATGTATGAGTGGTACTCTAGCAAACCACCAATCAGTATCATCATGTACTTCGACAGGCATCGCGTCCAGAAGGTCATCATATGGTTGCCATTCAATTACACCTTCTCGAATCAGATCAATCTGATTTCGATAATATTCGGTACCTATATAGTTCATTTGCAAGTGAGAAAAAATAGTTGTCATAACACAAACAATGTCTAATAGATGAGGTGAGTACAATACGATACCCGCATTATGTGGAACATCAAATTCATGTGCAGCACACCACTTTGCTCCAAATACAGGGTTATAATCCAAGTCTACTTCTTCATCTTCCTCATCTCCGGGTTCCTCCCTTTCTTTTGGCTTCTCAATAATATTTTTAGGGCGACCAAGTGGCAAATGGGACCAAGACCACTGTAGCAGCAACAAAGGCCCCGAAATTCCTAATCTCTCCTTCTCAGCCCCCATGCTCAACTGTCTATATAACATAGCAAGAACAGCTGCTCCCCAATTATACTCTGTTGGTTGCACTGCATTCTGCATAAACTGAAGATACATAGCTGGCACTCCATCTCCAGACGTATCAGTAAACACCGTGGAGCCAAGGATTTCTAAAACAATTGCTCGAGCATGCCAATGAATCTCTCGATCCACTGGATTATCCGGCATCACCTGGAAGCGTTCTCGTAGTTTACCCAAATTTAAAGAGTACTGTGAATTCTTCACAGCAATATTGTCATTATCTTTGCGCCTTCTCTTTTGCTTCATGTGCTGTTCATCTATGGGAATCCCAAGCAACCTCTCAATCAATCCAGACCATGCAGCATCGGCTTTGCCAATAAGTGGTTCACCATGGATAGGCAACCCCCACAAACAACTCACGTCTTGTAGTGTAACGGTCATTTCTCCTACAGGTAAATGAAAACTATTTGTTTCAGGCCGCCAACGCTCGACCAATGCTGATATCAAATATTTGTCGACATTGATTTTCTTCATTTTTGCAATTTGAGAAAAACCAAGGTTCTGTAAGGCTGCGCTACATAGAGGATCCACTGGAATGCCAACACGGTGACACCGTACATTCAAGCAAATGTTAGGCTGCATTAAGATATACAAAAATCAGTTTCAGCCAACCACTAAGTGCAACAGACCACGTGGAAATTCGATAAATACTTACATTTTCCCAAGATTTGGATATTTTATGTTGGCTGTGCGGCATCCATAATAAATCGCTGAAACGCTCACTTGTATTCATTTCAGTACCCTATTACAACATAAAAGAACATTTAAGCAGTTCAAGTGAAATACCATGTCAATCATTCACATATATTTTCTTCAAAATACTCCACTAGATGAACCTCAATTAATCCTATTCTCTCATTAAAACTTCTGCTTATGAAACAACTGAAGATCATTAAAGTTGCATCATCAAGAATAGCAATCAATTACTCTCAACTGCTTACAAGGACCATGTTACACTCATGAAATTCAGGAATATACATTATATTGGTTTGATGCAATCAAAAAAAGAGACAAGTAACGATATAAACAGAAGAGATTAGCTAGCATCTACTGTAATGTGCCATTCAATTGGAGATCATGAAGAATCGTATACCAGTTTAAGAGATAAATACGGTGCGTACTTGTGGTGTGCTCATGCGAGCGAGGATTGACGATGCGAGGCTTGCTGGAACGAGGAACGAACCGGATGTGGAGACTGCCGTGGAGAGACGGGAGATGCACCGCCAGGTCTGCCGGACTCGCCGTGGTGACGCAACCTACTTTGACCGTCAGGTGGTGGACGAGGGGATGAGGCAGAGGTGGGAGGCTGCCATGAGGTGGCGCGCGAGGGAATGACGCAGAGGCGGCCTTGAGGTAGTGAGCGAGAGATGAGGCGGAGGGCGGAGGCGGCCGGGGACAGGTGGTCGAGGAGATGAGAGGCGGAGGATGGCGGCGGCGGCGGCGACGGCCGTGGAAAGGAGTCCGAGGGAACGACACGCCCACACCAGAGCCAACGGGCTATTGGGCCAACCTAACTATGGACGAGGTTGATACTAGCGTCCATATCTAGACGTTGCTTCTACTAGCGTCCGTTCCTGGACGCTGTAATGCCCAGCGTCCTTACTATTTGTCAAATTTGCAACAATTTTTTCCCAATATTGTAATTACGTGATTATTAATTATTATTAATAAAAAAATCGGGAGAGAGTATATTACATTGCGTGGTAGATTTATAGGCCAAAAGGAAGACATGAGATCAGTTCATCATAAGCAAAACTACATAGGTAGAGATGCATCATATATATATAGCTTTTGTCACTCGGCTTATGGTAATTAAGATATGTGGTCATTTACATCAGGTAGAGTCATCACTGCATGTGCCACCGGTATCGAAAAGGGAAGTAATAGGCGCCGGTGCGCCGGCCGAAATTTCGGCCGGTCGCACCAAGGACGCACGATCTGAGTTGTTCTCTAGACGCACGATTTCTCTTCCAACTGCTACATTCAGAAAACAGAAAGGAAGAAATCCATGGCGTCTGTCCACTGCGTTAACGCCATGATCCTCTGAGGTACCAGCTAGCTCGCCAGCGGTCCTCGCCTGCTCGCCTCACCGACGATCGCCGTCGTCGTCGCCCGTATTCGCCCTCGCCGCGCCAACCTCGCCGGTTCCTGCAGGAAGCGCCGCCCTCCTTAGCAAAATCGCCGCCGCCTTGTAGCACGCCCCGCCGTCTCTGTAGTTGCAGCACCTATTCATCCCGTCGTAGCACCACCATTGCCGGCCAGTAGCTCTCAACATTGCCCTTCGGGCAAAAAAGATCAGCACGTCGGTTGAAGCTTTTTCTCACGTCGGTAGAAGCTTTTTTCCACATCGGTTGAAGCATTTTTCACAGAGTTGAAGTTTTTTCCCATGCCGGTGGAAGCTTTTTTCACCGTGGGTTGAAGTTTTTTTCCACCATTGAAGCTTTTTCCCATGACCATCGGCGCCCGTCGCCCACCTGTTTGCAGCATTGTTGCACACCGGTTGTATCATATGTTGGCTGCCGGTTGAAGCTTTCATATGAGAGTACGGTTGTAGCTTTTTAGTTCGCGGTGGTTAGGTTGAAACTTTTACAGACTACATTTTGAAGCTTTCATATCAACGATTGTAGCTCTTCAGTCGCACCGTGGTTCGGTTGAAGCTTTATATACAGTTGGTTGAAGCTTTTCGAATCAGCGGTGGAAGCTTTTCACCAAAACGGTTCCAGCACGCAGCATCGTCTCAGCTATCGAGCACCCATGGTTGGCCGCGTGCCATCGACGAACACCAGCATCGTGCGCAAAACTCTTGCAGCTCCCCCCGCTGCGACTTCTGCGTCCCCTGCCGTCTTCTCCGCCCCGCCGTGGCTCGCCTTAATAGCAAGGGCGCGTCATGCCTGTGCACCGTGTGCGCATGGCGGCAGAGATTGAGGAACGGTTGCAACGACCCACGTTCGTGAGGAAGAAGAATGACAAAAAAAGAAGGGAAAAACGATTCAGATGAGAAGCGCTCGTGGCCTGCGAGACCCACGATTGAGACGATCGCAAGGCTGGCGTGCGACCGGCCCAAGTTTCGGCCTACGCACCGCCTAGAAACGTTTCCCTATTTTTATTTGGGCATAATCTTGGGTGTTCCAGGGAATTCCCAGTAAGAACCCAGCGCCGCCACTCGTGACGGGGTGGGACTGAATGAGATTGGGAGATCTGGAGAGGTTCTAAAACGCTAAACCAGATCAAATATACAATTAATTAATCTCCATTGCAATCGAAATGAGGAAGAAAAGAGAGAAGAAGGGAAATGACACGCATTACCTTTGCAATATTGGAGGCGACGTCACGGAAGCAGGCAGAGGCAAAGGGCAGCCATGCGGGGCGGAGAATGAAGAGGCAAGCGGCGGCTGTCAGGACGCTCGCCGGGATGGCAGCAAGGTGGCGGCGGACATGCGAGGTCGCCCAGGAGGACAAGCTATGCAAAGATCTAGAAGGAGGAAGCCGGCGCTATTCTCCATCGAGAAACGAAGGCTGCAGCACCACACCCCAGCGGCGCTGAGCCCCGGCGTCGGACGAAGGCAGCGGCGGGATAGCCCTAGACGAGTCTGCTGCGTGTGGTGTTGTGGAAGTGAGGAGGGTAGTGCTCGTGGAAGTGCTCGTAGGCTGTAATGATGAGATGGATTCAGTTCGGCCTTTTCATTTTCTCCACTCACTATTGAAACATACCGGGCATACCAAAGTGGGCCTAGCAAATGTATATATCGACCCATTTTTTTCTTCTTTTTCCAAAAAGAAGTAATTCCCCGGACGCGGATATTTAGCTTTGGGAGCATATTCTTTGTAATGAACAGGAAAATCAAAAATAAATTTTAAAAATTCTAAATTTTTACTACATGGTCATATTAGTGTAGCAAGCGGGCTCGAAAATTTTCATGCCATATGGGGTAATAGTGCTTCGACGGTGAAAAAAATAAAATTAAGTGTAACATTTGGCGTTCGACTTTTTTCTCACAAGTCAACATGCTTAAGTTTTCCCCTGTAAGTTTGCATGTAGCATTTGGGTGTGACAATGAACATATCTTTTTTTTTCATATTTTTTCATATTTGTAAATTTTATTTTTGGCACGCAAGAGCATGTGCTAACTAGAGCCAAAATGAATTTCCGAAATTCCCCAAGCTACTTATGGTCATCGGATGAAAGTGCAGAGCTGAAAAACATTATAACGAACGATGTTAGGGAGACTTTTACTGAAAAATGATACTCGAGGACACATGTTCATTGAAATGAGTGAAAATTCAATATAATGCGTGTTAAAAAGGACCGAGTACTATTAAATTTATCGCCCGTTGCAACGCATGGGCATTTGTACTAGTAGTCCACCAAAGAGGCCAGAATCGGCCAAAACTGCAAGTGCTGATGACCGACACGTAAGTGCACCTTGGGGTTCAACAACTATGGAAGTCGCTTCGGGAACCCAAGACGGTGAGTAATAGTCCACAAAATGGGTCAGAATCGGCCAAAACTTCGAGAGTTGATAACCGACACGTAAACGCATCCCGAGGTTCGTCAATCGTGGAAATCACTTCGGGACCCCAAAACGGTGAGCAATAGTCCACGAAACGGGCCAGAATCGACAAAAACCGCGAGTGTTGATGAACGACACGTAAACGCACCTCAGGGTACGTCAATATTGAAAATCACTCCGGGACCCCAAAACAGTGAGTAATAGTCCACGAAATAGGCCAGAAAAACTGCGAGTGTTGATGACCGACACGTAAAAGCACCCAGGGGTTCGTCAATATTGAAAATCATTCCGGGACCCCAAAACAGTGAGTAATAGTCCACGAAAAA
>LR738713.1:26220287-26231066 GCA_902687465.1 Secale cereale
CCCAAAACGGTGAGTAATAGTCCACGAAACGGGTCAGAATCGACAAAAACCGCGAGTGTTGATGAACGACACGTAAACGCACCCCTGGGTTTGTAAATCCTTGAAATCACTTCGGGACCCCAAAACAGTGAATAATAGTCCACAAAACAGGCCAGAAAAACAGCGAGTGTTGATGACCGACACGTAAAGGCACCCCGGGGTTCGTCAATATTAAAAATCACTCCGGGACCCCAAAATAGTGTGTAATAAGTCCACGAAAGAGGCCGGAATCGGCCAAAACTGCAAGTGCTGATAATCAGCACGTAAGCGCACCTTGGGGTTCAACAACTATGGTAGTCGCTTCGGGACCCCAAGCCAGTGAGTAATAGTCCACGAAACGGGTCAGAATCGGCCAAAACTTCGAGTGTTGATAACATACACGTAAGCGCACCTTGGGGTTCAACAACTATGCAAATCGCTTCGGGGCCCGAAAACGGTGAGTAATAGTCCACGAAACGGGTTAGTATCATCCAAAATTTCGAGTGTTGATGACCCAAGGTGACGCACCCCGGGGTTCGTCAATCGTGGAAATCACTCTGGGACCCCAAAACGGTGAGTAATAGTCCACGAAATGGGTCAGAATCGAAAAAAACCGTGAGTGTTGATGAACCACACGTAAACGCACCCCGCGGTTCGTCAATATTGAAAATCACTCCGGGACCCCAAAACAGTGAGTAATAGTTCACGAAAGAGGCCAGAATCGGCCAAAACTGCAAGTGGTGATGACCGACACGTAAATGCACCTTGGGGTTCAACAACTATGGAAGTCGCTTCGGGAACCCAAGCCGGTGAGTAATAGTCCACGAAATGGGTCAGAATCGGCCAAAACTTCGAGAGTTGATAACCGACACTTAAACGCACCCCGAGGTTTGTCAATCGTGGAAATCACTCCGGGACCCCAAAACGGTGAGTAATAGTCCACGAAACAGGTCAGAATCGACAATAACCGCGAGTGTTGATAAACGACACGTAAACGCACCTCGGGGTTCGTCAATATTGAAAATCACTTCGGGACCCCAAAACAGTGACTAATAGTCCACGAAAGAGGCTAGAATCGGCCAATACTGCGAGTGGTGATTACCGACATGTAAGCGCACCTTGGGGTTCAACTGTTGGAAATATGCCCTAGAGGCAATAATAAAAGAGTTATTATTATATTTCCTTGTTCATGATAATCGTTTATTATCCATGCTATAACTGTATTGATTGGAAACTCAAATACATGTGTGGATGAATAGACAGACTTTGTGTCCCTAGTGAGCCTCTACAGGACTAGCTCGTTGATCAAAGATGACCGCGGTTTCCAGGTCATAGACATGAGTTGTCATTTGATAACGGGATCACATCATTAGGAGAATGATGTGATGGACGAGACCCAAACGTTAAACATAGCTTTTGATCGTGTCAGTTATCGCTATAGTTTTCTGCATGTCAAGTATAAGTTCCTATGACCATGAGATCATGTAACTCACTGACACCGTAGGAGTGCTTTGTGTGTGCCAAACGTCACAGCGTAACTGGGTGACTATAAAGGTACTCTACAGGTATCTCCGAGGGTGTCTGTTGAGTTGACATGGATCGAGACTGGGATTTGTCACTCCGTGTGACGGAGAGGTATCTCCGGGCCCACTCGGTAATACGTCATCTCAATGAGCTCAAAGTGACTAAGTAGTTGGTCACGGGATTATGTATTACGGTAACGAGTAAAGAGACTTGCCGGTAACGAGATTGAACTAGGTATAGAGATACCGACGATCGAATCTCGGGCAAGTAACATACCGACGAGACAAAGGGAACTGTATACGGGATTGCTTGAATCCTTGACATCGTGGTTCATCCGATGAGATCATCGAGAAACATGTGGGAACCAATATGGGTATCTAGATCCCGCTATTGGTTATTGACCTGGGAGTGTCTCGGTCATGTCTACATGGTTTCCGAACCCGCAGGGTCTACACACTTAAGGTTCGGTGACGCTAGGGTTGTTAGTGAGAACAGTGCATGGTTACCGAAGGTTGTTCGGAGTCCCGGATGAGATCCCGGATGTGACGAGGGTCTCCGGAATGGTCCGGGGACGAAGATTGATATATAGGATGAAAGGTTTCGGAGTCCGGAAGTGTTCCGGGGAGCATCGGGAAATCGGCGGATTACCGAAAAGGGTTTCGGGGGTCCCGGAAGTGGTTCTGGGCCTAATGGGCCACAAAGGGGGGACACCACAGCCCTCATAGGGCTGTGCGCCCCCCCTGGGCCCTCTCCTATGGCGCATGGGGGGCTGGCCCCTCCTAGGGCAGCCGCACCCCCTGGCTTGGGGGGCAAGGCACCTAGGGGGGGGGGAAACCCTAGGGCCTGCGCAGCCCTTGGCCGCCGCCCCCCACTGCCCTGGCCGCCGGCCCCCCTAGGGGAAACCCTAGGGCGCCCCCCTCCCATCTATTCCCCCTATATATAGAGGGGCAGAGGGGGGGCAGCCAACACACGTTTGTGCCTCGGTGCTGCCCTCCCTCTCCCACAACATATTCGTCTTCCCGCGGTGCTTAGGCGAAGCCCTGCTGGAATCCTCCTCCACCATCACCACCACGCCGTCGTGCTGCCGGTCTCTCCATCAACCTCTCCTCCACCCCTTGCTGGATCAAGAAGGAGGAGACGTCCCCGAGCCGTACGTGTGAAGAACGCGGAGGCACCGTTGCTTCGGTGCTAGGATCTTCGGCGATCTGAATCGCGGCGAGTACGACTCCATCAACCGCGTTCTTAACGGTTCCGCTTAGCGATCTACAAGGGTACGTGGATCCAACTCT
This sequence comes from Secale cereale, assembly GCA_902687465.1. Lineage (NCBI taxonomy): Eukaryota > Viridiplantae > Streptophyta > Magnoliopsida > Poales > Poaceae > Secale > Secale cereale. The sequence goes on from LR738713.1 coordinate 26,223,119, forward strand.
CCTCTCGTAGTAGCATCTCCTAGATTGATCTTGGTGAACGTAGGAAAAATTTTTGTTTCCCATGCAACGTTCCCCAACAGTGGCATCATGAGCTAGGATCTTGCGTAGATGCTTTCTCGAGTAGAACACAAAAGGGTTTGTGGGCGTTGATGTTTAAATTGCTGCCCTCCTTAGTCTTTCTTGATTCAGCGGTATTATGGGATGAAGCGGCCCGGACCAACTTTACATGTCCACGTACATGAGACCGGTTCCATCGACAGACATGTGACTTTTGTTGCATAAGATGGCTGGCGGGTGTCTGTCTCTCCTATCTTAGTTGAATCGGAATAGAACAAGGCGGTCCTTGTAGAAGGTTAAATAGCAACTTGAATATCACCGTTGTGGCTTTGCGTAGGTAAGAAGCATTCTTGCTAGATACCCATAGCAGCCACGTAAAACATGCAACAACAAATTAGAGGACGTCTAACTTGTTTTTGCAGGGTATGTATGTGATATGATATGGCCAATGACATGATGAGATATATTTGATGTATGAGATGATCATGTTGTAATAGTTAATATCGACTTGCATGTCGATGCATACGGCAACCGGCAGGAGCCATAGGGTTGTCTTTAATTTTTGTATGACCTGCGTGTCAATCATTAAGCGCTTTGTAATGCTTTACTTTATCGCTAAACGGTAGCAATAGTAGTAAGAGCATGGTGGGCGCGCGACAACCCCGATGGCGACACGATGATGGAGATCATGGTGTGGCGCCGGTGACGATGGAGATCATGCCGGTGCTTTGGAGATGGAGATCAAAAGCACGAGTTGATGGCCATATCATGTCACTTATGATTTGCATGTGATGTTAATCCTTTCATGCATCTTATTTTGCTTAGGACGACGGTAGCATTATAAGATGATCCCTCACTAAAATTTCAAGATAAAATTGTGTTCCCCCCGAGTGTGCGCCGTTGCGAAGGTTCGTCGTTTCGAAGCACCACGTGATGATCGGGTGTGATAGACTCTACGTTCGCATACAACGGGTGCAAGCCAGTTTTTGCACATGCAGAACACTCGGGTTAGACTTGACGAGCCTAGCATGTACAGACATGGCCTCGGAACACGGAGGACCGAAAGGTCGAGCATGAGTCATATAGTAGATATGATCAACATGTTGATGTTCACCATTGACACCACCTCATCTCACGTGATGATCGGACTTGGGTTGGTGGATTTGGATCATGTCACGCTCGAATGACCAGAGGGATGTCAATTTGAGTGGGAGTTATAATTAATTTGATTAGGTAATAACTCACTTATCATGAACAATAGTCTAAAATGTCTTTGCAAATCTTTTGTTGTAGATGGCTCGCGCAGTAGCTCCCCTGAATTTTAATGCGTTCCTAGAGAAAGCTAAACTGAAAGATGATGGGAGCAACTTTGTGGACTGGCTCCGCAATCTGAGGATCATCCTCACAGCTGCCCAAAAGGTTTATGTCCTAAATGCACCGCTAGGTGACCCCCCCGCTCCTACAGCCACTGCAGATGTTTTGAACGCCTGGCAGTCGCGTTCGGATGACTATTCGATAGTGCAGTGTGCCATGTTGTACGGCTTGGAAGGAGGACTTCAAAGGCGTTTTGAACGTCATGGTGCATATGAGATGTACCAGGAGTTGAAGTTCATCTTTGAAAAGAATGCTAAGATCGAGAGGTATGAGACCACCGATAAATTCTTTGCTTGCAAGATGGAGGAGAATTCGTCTGTCAGTGAACACTTACTGAAGATGTCTGGGTACTATACCCGCATAGCTGATCTGGGACTTGTGTTCCCGGATGAGGCTATCATTGACAGAATTCTCCAGTCACTCCCGCCAAGCTACAAGAGCTTCGTGCAGCAGTACAACATGCAAGGGATGAATAAAACCATCGCCGAGCTGTTTTCAATGCTGAAAGTCGCTGAGGCAGACATCCAGAAGGAGTATCAAGTGTTGATGGTCAATAAAACCACCAGTTTCAAGAAGAATGGCAAGGGCAAGAAGGGTAACTCTAAGAAGGGTGGCAAAGCAGTTGCTAATCCAGTGAAGAAACCCAAGGCTGGGCCCAAGCCAGAGACTGGGTGTTTCTATTGCAAGGGGAACGACCACTGGAAGCGGAACTGCCCCAAGTATCTGGCGGACAAAAAGGGGGCCAACAACAAAGGTATATGTGATATACATGTTATTGATGTGTACCTTACCAACTCTCGTTGTAGTGCCTGGGTATTTGATACCGGTTCGGTTGCTCACATTTGCAACTCTAAACAGGAACTGCGGAATAAACGGAGGCTGGCGAAGGACGAAGTGACGATGCGCGTGGGAAATGGTTCCAAGGTTGATGTGATCGCCGTCGGCACGCTCGCTCTTCGATTACCATCGGGATTAGTTATGAACCTGAATAATTGTTATTTAGTGCCTGCGTTAAGCATGAACATTATATCTGGATCTTGTTTATTGCGAGACGGTTACTCATTTAAATCAGAGAATAATGGTTGTTCTATTTATATGAGTAATATCTTTTATGGTCATGCACCAGAAGTTAGGGGTTTATTCTTATTGAATCTCGATAGTGATGATACACATGTTCATAACATTGATGCCAAAAGATGTAGAGTTGATAATGATAATACCACTTTCTTGTGGCACTGCCGTCTGGGTCATATCGGCGTGAAACGCATGAGGAAGCTCCATGCTGATGGACTTTTGGAGTCTCTTGATTTTGAATCACTTGACACGTGCGAGCCGTGCCTCATGGGCAAGATGACAAGGACCCCGTTTTCAGGGACAATGGAACGGGCAAGTGACTTATTGGAAATCATACATACTGATGTGTGCGGTCCGATGAGTGTAACGGCGCGCGGTGGATATCGTTATTTTCTCACCTTCACTGACGACTTAAGTAGATATGGGTATATTTACTTGATGAAGCATAAGTCTGAAACTTTTGAAAAGTTCAAGCAATTTCAGAGTGAAGTTGAAAATCATCGTAACAAGAAGATCAAGTTCCTACGATCTGATCGAGGGGGAGAATATCTGAGTTATGAGTTTGGTGATCACTTAAGAAAATGTGGAATTGTTTCACAGTTGACGCCACCAGGAACACCACAGCGTAATGGTGTGTCCGAACGTCGTAATCGAACCCTATTAGATATGGTACGTTCTATGATGTCTCTTGCCGATTTGCCACTATCGTTTTGGGGATATGCGTTAGAGACAGCTGCATTCACTTTAAATAGGGCTCCATCTAAGTCCGTTGAGACAACACCGTATGAACTGTGGTTTGGTAAGAAACCTAAGTTGTCTTTTCTCAAGGTTTGGGGTTGCGATGCTTATGTCAAAAGGCTTCAGCCAGAAAAGCTCGAACCCAAAGCGGACAAATGTGTCTTCATAGGATACCCAAAAGAAACAGTTGGGTACACCTTCTATCTCAGATCCGAGGGCAAAGTATTTGTCGCTAAGAACGGGTCCTTTCTCGAGAAAGAGTTTCTCTCGAAAGAATTGAGTGGGAGGAAGGTAGAACTTGATGAGGTTATTGAACCTCTGCTTCAACCAGAGAGTAGCGCAGCACAGAAAGATGTTTTTGTGGAGCCTGCAGAGGTTGAAGAGGAAGCCAATGATGATGATCAAGGAGCTTCTGATCAAGTTACTACCGAACCTCGTAGGTCGACAAGGGTACGCACTGCACCTGAGTGGTATGGTAACCCTGTCTTGGAGGTCATGTTGTTAGACAACGGTGAACCTACGAGCTATGGAGAAGCGATGGTGGGCCCGGATTCCGACAAATGGTTAGAGGCCATGAAATCCGAGATGGGATCCATGTATGAAAACAAAGTATGGACTTTGGAAGTATTACCTGAAGGGCGGAAGGCCATTCAGAATAAATGGATTTTTAAGAGGAAGACGGACGCTGACGGTAATGTCACCGTGTATAAAGCTCGACTTGTGGCAAAGGGTTTTTCACAAGTTCAAGGGATTGACTACGATGAGACTTTCTCACCCGTAGCGATGCTTAAATCCGTCCGAATCATGTTAGCAATAGCTGCATATTTCGATTATGAAATTTGGCAGATGGATGTCAAAACAGCATTTCTTAACGGTTTTCTTAAGGAAGAGTTGTATATGATGCAACCGGAAGGTTTTGTCGATCCAGAGAATGCTGACAAAGTATGCAAGCTCCAGCGTTCCATTTATGGGCTGGTGCAAGCATCTCGGAGTTGGAATCTTCACTTTGATGAGGTGATCAAAGCGTTTGGGTTTGTACAAGTTTACGGAGAAGCTTGTATTTACAAGAAAGTGAGTGGGAGCTCTATAGCGTTTCTAATATTATATGTGGATGACATATTGCTGATTGGAAACAATATAGAATTTTTGGATAGCGTAAAGGGGTATTTGAATAAGAGTTTTTCGATGAAGGATCTCGGTGAAGCTGCTTTCATATTGGGCATCAAGATCTATAGAGATAGATCAAGACGCTTGATAGGACTTTCACAAAGTACATACCTTGATAAAGTTTTGAAGAAGTTCAAAATGGATCAATCCAAGAAGGGGTTCTTGCCGGTATTGCAAGGTACGAAGTTGAGTAAAACTCAATGCCCAGTGACTGCGGAAGATAGAGAAAAGATGAGTGTCGTCCCCTATGCTTCAGCCATAGGCTCTATCATGTATGCAATGCTGTGCACAAGACCAGATGTCAGCCTTGCCATAAGTATGGCCGGAAGGTTTCAAAGTAATCCTGGTTTGGATCACTGGACAGCGGTCAAGAATATCCTAAAGTACCTGAAAAGGACTAAGGAGATGTTTCTCGTTTATGGAGGTGATCAAGAGCTCGTCGTAAAGGGTTACGTCGATGCAAGCTTTGACACTGATCCGGATGACTCTAAGTCTCAAACCGGATACGTATATATTCTCAACGGGGGAGCGGTAAGCTGGTGCAGTTCCAAGCAGAGCGTGGTAGCTGATTCTACATGTGAAGCGGAGTATATAGCTGCCTCGGAGGCGGCAAAGGAAGGTGTCTGGATGAAGGAGTTCATGACAGATCTTGGAGTTGTGCCTAGTGCATTGAACCCAATGACTCTGTTCTGTGACAACACTGGTGCCATTGCTCTAGCCAAGGAACCAAGGTTTCACAAGAGGACCAGACACATAAAGCGACGCTTCAATTCCATCCGCGATTCGGTCAAGGAGGAGGACATAAATATTTGCAAAGTACACACGGATTTGAATGTTGCAGATCCGTTGACTAAGCCTCTTCCACGGGCTAAGCATGATCAACACCAAGACTCTATGGGTGTTAGATTCATTACCTTGTAATGCTAGATTATTGACTCTAGTGCAAGTGGGAGACTGTTGGAAATATGCCCTAGAGGCAATAATAAAAGAGTTATTATTATATTTCCTTGTTCATGATAATCGTTTAATATCCATGCTATAACTGTATTGATTGGAAACTCAAATACATGTGTGGATGAATAGACAGACTTTGTGTCCCTAGTGAGCCTCTACAGGACTAGCTCGTTGATCAAAGATGACCGCGGTTTCCAGGTCATAGACATGAGTTGTCATTTGATAACGGGATCACATCATTAGGAGAATGATGTGATGGACGAGACCCAAACGTTAAACATAGCTTTTGATCGTGTCAGTTATCGCTATAGTTTTCTGCATGTCAAGTATAAGTTCCTATGACCATGAGATCATGTAACTCACTGACACCGTAGGAGTGCTTTGTGTGTGCCAAACGTCACAACGTAACTGGGTGACTATAAAGGTACTCTACAGGTATCTCCGAGGGTGTCTGTTGAGTTGACATGGATCGAGACTGGGATTTGTCACTCCGTGTGACGGAGAGGTATCTCCGGGCCCACTCGGTAATACGTCATCTCAATGAGCTCAAAGTGACTAAGTAGTTGGTCACGGGATTATGTATTACGGTAACGAGTAAAGATACTTGCCGGTAACGAGATTGAACTAGGTATAGAGATACCGACGATCGAATCTCGGGCAAGTAACATACCGACGAGACAAAGGGAACTGTATACGGGATTGCTTGAATCCTTGACATCGTGGTTCATCCGATGAGATCATCGAGAAACATGTGGGAACCAATATGGGTATCCAGATCCCGCTATTGGTTATTGACCTGGGAGTGTCTCGGTCATGTCTACATGGTTTCCGAACCCGCAGGGTCTACACACTTAAGGTTCGGTGACGCTAGGGTTGTTAGTGAGAACAGTGCATGGTTACCGAAGGTTGTTCGGAGTCCCGGATGAGATCCCGGATGTGACGAGGGTCTCCGGAATGGTCCGGGGACGAAGATTGATATATAGGATGAAAGGTTTCGGAGTCCGGAAGTGTTCCGGGGAGCATCGGGAAATCGGCGGATTACCGAAAAGGGTTTCGGGGGTCCCGGAAGTGGTTCTGGGCCTAATGGGCCACAAAGGGGGGACACCACAGCCCTCATAGGGCTGTGCGCCCCCCCTGGGCCCTCTCCTATGGCGCATGGGGGGCTGGCCCCTCCTAGGGCAGCCGCACCCCCTGGCTTGGGGGACAAGGCACCTAGGGGGGGGAAACCCTAGGGCCTGCGCAGCCCTTGGCCGCCGCCCCCCCACTGCCCTGGCCGCCGGCCCCTCTAGGGGAAACCCTAGGGCGCCCCCCTCCCATCTATTCCCCCTATATATAGAGGGGCAGAGGGGGGGCAGCCAACACACGTTTGTGCCTCGGTGCTGCCCTCCCTCTCCCACAACATATTCGTCTTCCCGCGGTGCTTAGGCGAAGCCCTGCTGGAATCCTCCTCCACCATCACCACCACGCCGTCGTGCTGCCGGTCTCTCCATCAACCTCCCCTCCACCCCTTGCTGGATCAAGAAGGAGGAGACGTCCCCGAGCCGTACGTGTGAAGAACGCGGAGGCACCGTTGCTTCGGTGCTAGGATCTTCGGCGATCTGAATCGCGGCGAGTACGACTCCATCAACCGCGTTCTTAACGCTTCCGCTTAGCGATCTACAAGGGTACGTGGATCCAACTCTCCTCTCGTAGTAGCATCTCCTAGATTGATCTTGGTGAACGTAGGAAAAATTTTTGTTTCCCATGCAACGTTCCCCAACATCAACAACTATGAAAATTGCTCCGGGACCCCAAAACGGTGAGTAATACTCTACGAAACGGGTCAGAATCGGCCAAAACTTCGAGTGTTGACGACCGACACGTAAACGCACCCCGGGGTTCGTCAATCGTGGAAATCATTCTGGGACCACAAAACTATGAGTAATAGTGCATGAAACGGGTCAGAATCGACAAAAACCGCGAGTGTTGATGAACGACATGTAAACGCAACCCTGGGTTCGTAAATCCTGGAAATCACTTCGGGACCCCAAAACAGTGAGTAATAGTCCACAAAATCGGCCAAAACCGTGAGTGTTGATGACCGACACGTAAAGGCACCCCGGGGTTCGTCAATATTGAAAATCACTCCGGGACCCCAAAACAGTGAGTAATAGTCTACGAAAGAGGCCAGAATCGGCCAAAACTGCAAGTGCTGATAACCGACACATAAGCGCACCATGGGGTTCAACAACTATGGAAGTCGCTTCGGGATCCCAAACCGGTGAGTAATTATCCACGAAACGGGCCAGAATCGGCCAAAACTTCGAGAGTTGATAACCGACACGTAAACGCACCCCGGGGTTCGTCAATCGTGGAAATCACTCCGGGACCCCAAAACGGTGAGTAATAGTCCACAAAACGGGCCAGAATCGACAAAAACCACGAGTGTTGATGACCGACATGTAAAGGCACCCCGGGGTTCGTCAATATTGAAAATCACTCCGGGACCCCAAAACAGTGAGTAATAGTCTACGAAAGAGGCAAAAAAAACGCGAGTGTTGATGACCGACACGTAAAGGCATCCTAGGGTTCGTCAATATTGAAA
>LR738713.1:26239966-26295584 GCA_902687465.1 Secale cereale
ATTGAAAATCATTCAGGGACCCCCAAAACAGTGAGTAATAGTCCACGAAAAAGGCTAGAATCGGCCAAAACTGCGAGTGGTGATAACCGACACGTAAGCGCATCATGGGGTACAACAACTATGGAAATTGCTCCGGGACACCAAAACGGTGAGTAATAGTCCACGAAACGGGTCAGAATCGGCCAAAACTTCGAGTGTTGATGACCGACACGTAAACGCACCCCAGGGTTCGTCAATCGTGGAAATCATTCTGGGACCCCAAAAAGATGAGTAATAGTGCAGGAAACAGGTCAGAATCGACAAAAACCGCGAGTGTTGATGAACTACAGGTAAACGCAACCCTGGGTTCGTAAATCCTGGAAATCACTCCGGGACCCCAAAACAGTTAGTAATAGTCCACAAAATAGGCCAGAATTGGCCAAAACCGTGAGTGTTGATGACCGACACGTAAAGGCACCCCGGGGTTCATCAATATTGAAAATCACTCCGAGACCCCAAAACAATGAGTAATAGTCTACGAAAGAGGCCAGAATCGGCCAAAACTGCAAGTGCTGATAACCGACACATAAGCACACCTTGGGGTTCAACAACTATGGAAGTCGCTTCGGGACCCCAAGCCGGTGAGTAATTATCCACGAAACGGGCCAGAATCGGCCAAAACTTCGAGAGTTGATAACCGACACGTAAACGCACCCCGGGGTTCGTCAGTCGTGGAAATCACTCCGGGACCCCAAAACAGTGAGTAATAGTCCACAATACGGGCCAGAATCGACAAAAACCACGAGTGTTGATGACCGACACGTAAAGGCACCCCGGGGTTCGTCAATATTGAAAATCACTCCGGGACCCCAAAACAGTGAGTAATAGTCTACGAAAGAGGCAAAAAAACCGCGAGTGTTGATGACCGACACGTAAAGGCACCCTAGGGTTCGTCAATATTGAAAATCACTCCGGGACCCCAAAACAGTGAGTAATAGTCCACGAAAGAGGCCAGAAAAACCGCGAGTGTTGATGACCGACACGTAAAGGCACCCCGGGGTATTTCAATATTGAAAATCACTCCGGGACCCCAAAACAGTGAATAATAATCCACGAAAGAGGCCAGAATCGGCCAAAACTGCAAGTGCTGATAACCGACACGTAAGCGCACATTGGGGTTCAACAACTATGGAAATCGATTCGGGACCCCCATAACGGTGAGTAATAGGTTGTTCCGACCAGCACAGGAATCGTGGTATTGCCGGTTCAACCGTGTGGACCGCCCACTTTAAAACTTTTTGATATCGTTTGCACAAACTCGTAGTGAACACATGATACTGTCCACTACTCAGCTCCTTCGGATTACTCTGATATCCGGATTGCTGCTGCTGCTGACGCTGCTGATTGCCTTGGTTGTTGTGATTACCCTGGCCTTGCTGTTGGTTGCCTTGGTTATTGTAACCGCCCTGACCATACTGTTGGTTGCCTTGGTTATTGTAACCGCCCTGACCATACTGATGATTGCCTTGGTTGTAGCTATTGTTGCCGCCATGATATCCTGATCCGGAGCCATTACCTTGGTGACCCGGACCATGAAACCCAGGGCCTGAACCGCCGCCCGGTGGTCCATTGTTGAATCTGGCCCGGTTCATGACCTCCATCATGACCCGGCATTCCCCCATGTGTGTTTAGCTGGGCGTTCCTCAGTACTGTGCTTCGGGCAAGGCTCGTTCAACTGTCGCTCCAGATTAATGAATCCTCCGCCGCTCTGTGGAGGCGGTCTATTTTTGTTGCGTTGAAAGCTTCCTTGAACCTTGGTATTGGCTACAAAATCAGAGCCACCTTCTGCCTTTCGCTTACCATTGAAGCTCGTTCCGACCGGGCTAGCCTGCGCCGGTTTACCAGGCTTACTTGCTTTTCCGGACTTATCCCCATCCGCTTCTGGGTATTTAGTGTTGTCAGAGTCCCCATACTTTACCAAAGCGCTCATAAGTGTTCCCATGTCATTACAATCCCGCTTGAGCCGTCCCAACTTCAGCTTCAGAGACTCAAACCGGCAATTGTTTTTCAGTGTGACTATCGCCGTACTGGGACTGATACCGTTCGAAGAGTGTAAGATTTCTGACACTCGCCGCACCCATGCGCTCGTAGGCTCCTGCTCTCCTTGAACGCATGCCGCTAAGTCCACTACTGACATTGGTTGTTTGCACGTGTCCTTGAAATTTTTGATAAACTGGCGGCGCAACTCACCCCATGATCCGATGGAGTTAGGTGGTAAGCCCTTTAATCATGTCCGGGTTGTACCCTCAAGCATCATGGTAAAATACTTTGTGCATGCCGCTTCATCCACGTCCAGCATCTCCATAGCCGTCTCATAGCTCTCAACCCAAGCCTCTGGAGCCAGATCCGCTGTATAATTAGGCACCTTACGAGGACCTTTGAAGTCCTTGGGTAACCTTACGCTTCGTAAAGTGGGAATGAGATATTGCACTCCGAAGGAACTTGCTGTGACTCACGTCTCTGCTGTGGCTGTGTGAACCGGCGTTGTTTGGCGGATCTCCTCACGAGCAGTAGGTCCAACCCGGTTCATCGCCTCCTGGGCGTGGGCCTCCGCTCCTGCCAGATTATGTTGCTTGTGACGGTGACATCTCCGCTCGCTGCTAGACACCTCCGGTTCATCCCAATGCCTAGTATAACTCCTGCTATGATGGGGTGTTGAATGAAGCCTCTCCCTACTGTAAGAGTATGCCTGCTGCTGTGTCAATGCTGTGTCTAGCAATTCCTTGACCCTGCGCGCTTCTGCCGCCACGGGAGATGTTCCCTCAATGGGTAAAGCGGCCAGGCGTGAGGCGGCGGCGACAATGTTATCCAGGGGGTTTGAGTAATGTCCAGGAGGAGTAGGGACGTGCGGCGTGGGTATAACCCGACGATCTTGCTCCGCAGTGGGTGGTTGAACCGGTGCCCCTGTCGCTGGGGCTCCCCTCCGATTTACTTCTGGATTATTGCTGGCTCCCGCTCCTGGCGTGCCAAAGAGATTCATCGCCTCATAGACCGGCGGTAGACGAGTCTGATACCTTCTATTCCTTACTCCCTGCGCAGAGACCTGATCCATCCTGAGCTGGAAAGCCTGAGAATCCAGCTCTGCCTGCCATGTTGCTATCGTAGCTTTCTATGCATTTAGATCATGTCTGGCTTGTTCAATCCGTCCCTTCAGCTGAAGGAGTTATGCATCATGTTCCGCCTTGTCAGCAGGAGCCACCACTACTACTGCACGGGTTGTCAACTCCTCTACTAAGGCGGATAGAGCGTCAGAGGGCGAGGGGGCTTGGCCGCTCCCCCCTGCACCAGCCTCTGCTGTGAACGCCCCGGTCACCGTGGGCTGCGGCGTAGATTGTGATCCGGCCATGAAGACAGCCACCCGGTTTGGCAGATCAAAAGGGTCCGGAATACTATCGCCATCGGACACACCCTCGGATCGGCCGTCCCGCAACAGATACAAGGATTCAGTCTCTCCGGATGAGGATTCGTCGTCGGAATAGATAACTGTCTTGCCACCTGAATCTGATCCGTCCTCGGCTTGGACTCCGTGTATTGCTCCAACGAAAACGCGCTTCATGGCAGGCTGAATCCGGGCCGATCTCGCCCGCTGAGCCGGCTCGACGATGTTAGGGAAGATGTCCGGCTCAGGTCCCGGTTCACCAATCTTGCCGATGAAGACATGGATGCCGCCGAAGGGAACCCGGTACCCGTATTCGATTGAATCGGCCTCCGGGCCCCAGCCTGCGTCGTCGATGTAGATCCGGCCGCGGCGACTCTTGGTCATCCGGCCGACCGCATAGCCCTTAAGTCCTTCAAAGCTGCCCTTCAAGAACTCGAAACCATCGTGCGATTGCCCCACGGTGGGCGCCAACTGTCGTGGAATTAGCACGGCAGATGTCCGGTTTAGAGGACTTGGGTGTGGAGCCATCGCGCGGGTTAGCTTGAAGAGGTTAAAAGCACACAAAGGACACAGAGGGTTTATACTAGTTCGGCCCCTTTGATGAAGGTAAAAGCCTACGTCTAGTTTGGTTTGGTATTGCTTGGGCGTCGATGAACAGGGAGCAGATTGCTTGCCTGTCTCTCGACGGATTGTTGCCTGTCCCTGAACCATCGTCGGGCCGTTCCTTTACATAGGAGGAAACGCCCGGTCCGGTTTACAGAGTCCCGAGGCCGGCTCATAATCTTGTCCGCCTCGGTCTCTATTCTTTCTTCCTTGTATCTCAAGTTACATGATAGGACGGTTTACAAACCATCAACATTATACATGGGCACTAAGCTTTTCATGGGTCGTAACCTCTACTAAGATTATAACAATACAGCTAATTTATCGTAATCCGGATCTCCCTAGCCGGTTTATACCTGCTAGTAATATCCCTGACAACTGTATCAGATGCTGAAAAAGACATATCGGTTTATATGGAGCGATGCTGCAAACGCTGCATTCGAGGATTTGAAGCGGCAATTAGCAGAACCGCCGGTTCTTGCTGCCCCTGTTGACAACGAGCCGCTGCTGTTATATGTGGCTGCCAATGCCCGCGCAGTTAGCATGGCGATTGTGGTGGAACGCAAGGAAGCAGGCAAGGAGTATCCGGTTCAGTGCCCGGTTTACTATGTCAGTGAAGTTCTCATTGAGTCAAAACAAAGGTATCCGCACTGGCAGAAGTTGGTGTATGGCGTGTTCATGACAAACCGGAAGCTGAAGCACTACTTCCAAGGCCACCCAATTACTGTTGTTAGCTCAGCTCCGCTGGGGGATATAATCCAGAACAGAGAAGCCACGGGCAGAGTAGCGAAGTGGTCCATTGAGCTTAGCCCACATGGGTTGAAGTATGTACCCAGTACTGCTATTAAATCCCAAGCATTGGTAGATTTTATCAATGATTGGACAGAGTTGCAAGCACCAGAGGAGAAGCCGGATCATGCATACTAGACTATCCACTTTGACGGTTCAAGGCAATTAGAAGGCTCGGGGGCTGGAGTAGTGTTAACTTCCCCATGAGGTGACAAATTTTGTTATGTCCTCCGACTAATGTTCCCTTGCACTAACAATGTTGCTGAGTATGAAGCTCTTCTTCATGGCCTACGGATAGCTAAGGAGATGAACTTGAGCCGGGTCAAGTGTTTTGGTGATTCAGATCTAGTGGCGCAACAAGTGTCTGGCAAGTGGGACTCTAAAGACCCCCTCATGGCAGCCTACAGGCGAGAAGTTGAAGCGATGGCAGGATGTTTCAAAGGATATCAGGTGGATCACATAGACCGGCGGAAAAATGAGGCGGTCGATGCTCTAAGCCGGCTGGGCTCTCAGCGTAAACCGGTTCCACCAAATACTTTCTTGGATGAATTGCACAGTCCATCAGTTCAGATACCATCGGAGGAGGATTTGGCTGTTCCTGATCCAGAGGCATAGCTGGTGGCAGCACTTCATGTTATTCCGGATTGGACACTCCCCTACTTGGCGTACCTGAGCCGAGGAGAGTTGCCAGATGATGAGGTTGAAGCTAGGCAGATAATTCGGCGATCCAAATCTATGACCATCGTTAACGGATAACTTCATCACCGCGGCGTTTCTGGGGCTTTTCAGCGCCGTGTATCATCAGAAGAAGGCAGTGATATTCTTCGAGAGATACACGAAGGAGATTGTGGTCATCACGCCGGTTCAAAATCACTAGTAGCCAAGGCTTTTTGTCACGGGTTTTACTGGTTAACGGCTGATACGTCCAAAATGCATCACTATTTTGTATCATAATTCATCTTTATTCATTGATATATTTCACGTTATGATGATGTTCTTATGTTGTTTTGGTCTATTTTACATAGTTTGCAACTTTCCGGTGCCGGAACAGCAGACGCAGGATTCAGCAGGAAAAAGTGGATGCTGAGTTGCTGAAGAAGAACACCTCCAAATTACCTGAAAATTGACGGGAGGTATTTTTCAGACGAATAACGAGGACACGCAAAAGGGGAGTCAGAGGGGGGCCACAGGGTGCCCAGGCGGCCTGGGGGCGCGCCCCCCTGGCCGCGCCGGGGGGCGCCTGGAGCCCCTGGCCCACCTCTGGTCGCCCCCTTTTGCATATATGCTCTCCGTCCCCCGAAAACCCTAGGCACGGGACTTTTTACGGAGTTCCGCCGCCGCTTCGAGGCGGAAACCTACAGAGAAGAAAAGGGCATCTCCGGCGGGCAGATTCCGCCGGGGAGATCACCTCCCGGAAGGGGAGATCGTCGCCATCGTCATCACCATCATCACGGGCATCATCGAGATCATCATCAACATCATCCCCAACACCAGCACCATCTCCATCTTCATCCAAATCTCATCTTTCCATCGCAACTAGTGTTGTAACTTGTACTACCTATCCTCTCTACTCCATCGGTGTTGATTACTACTTTGTGGTGAATGCTATTGAGTTTTGTTGGAGAAATATTATTATGTCCAGATTGTTTATCACATATTTATCCCCACTGATCATGATCTCTTTTATGTCTTGTGAGTAGTTACCTTAGTTCTTGAGGACATGGGGAAAGTCTTGTTGTTAGTAGTCATATGCTGTTGAAGTAATATGTATTGTTTGATACTTAAGTTGTGTTGTCATTCTACTAGTGGTGTTGTGTGAGTCGAACACCCAATACTTCGCCTTATTAAGGACCTAGGGGAATACATTGTGTATAAAGAATGCTTATGGTGGGTTGCCGGAGTGACAGAAACCTGAACCCCAGTTCGCACGCTTTTGCATAAGGGAATAATGGATCCTCGATCGTATTGCTATGGTTAGGCTTTTGCCTTAAATTCTATCTTGTATTTGCGGATGCTTGCAAGGTGTTTAATCATAAGAGTGCATTCATCTTAGTCTAGAGAGTGCACTAGCATAGATCCACCCACCAACACTTATCAACACATAACATAGTATCGATACGGAATATGGCGAAAGCACATGACTACCTCTCCCGTGTGTCCTCAAGAACGCTTTAGTCTTTATAAGTTCAGTTGCTAGGCCTCTCCTTTGCTAAGAAAGGATTGGGCCACTTGTTACTCTCAGTACCTTTACATTACTTGCCTTTACATTCCTGTTGCTTATATCGAGAAAACCCCTAAAAGTTATCTTTCAGTGCTTGCAGTAATTTCTTGCTCAGAATCGCTTATCAATACCTTCTGCTCCTCGTTGGGTTCGACACTCTTACTTATCGAAAACGCTGCAACAGATCCCTTACGGTTGAGGGTCATCAATGGCTCATGCTGATGCGGAGGATTTAGTCCGGAGATGCGACGCTTGTCAGAAATTTTCACGGCGTGCTCTTGTTCCGGCACAGGAGCTGTGGATGATTCCAATTACTTGGCCGTTTGCGACTTGGGGGCTTGATATGGTTGGACCTTTTAAACGATCCCAAGATCAAAAAACCCACCTGTTGGTGGCAGTAGACAAATTTACAAAGTGGATTGAGGCAGAGCCTGTCAGTAAGTGTGATGCGGCAACAGCGGTTAAATTCATCAAAAAGGTCATTTTCCGGTTTGGCTTTCCACACAGCATCATTACTGATAATGGCACCAATCTATCTAAAGGAGAGATGGAAGAGTTTTGCCAAAGGGAACATATTCGCCTGGATGTGTCTTCAGTAGCTCACACTCAATCCAATGGTCAAGCTGAAAGGGCCAACCAAGAGATTTTGCTAGGCATCAAGCCCCGGCTTATGACTCCCTTGCAAAGAACACCAGGTTTCTGGGTTGAGGAGTTACCTTCTGTCCTCTGGAGCATCAACACTACGCCTAACAGGTCTACAGGCTATACGCCCTTCTTCATGGTGTATGGTGCTGAAGCGGTTCTCCCTAGTGATATCCGGCACGACTCACCACGGGTGGCAGGTTATGTTGAAGCGGCCAATGAGCAAGCAAGGCAGGACAGCTTAGACCGGCTGGATGAGGAGCGTGACATAGCAGCGGCACGATCCACAATTTATCAGCAAGACCTGCGCAGATATCACAGCCGCCGGGTTAAGACCAAGACATTCCAGGAGGGGGACCTGGTGCTCCGGCTCATCCAAGACCAGACAGATATGCACAAGTTATCCCCACCTTGGGAAGGGCCCTTTGTGGTCAGCAAGAACCTACACAACGGTTCGTACTACCTGGTGGACATTCGAGAACATAAAGACTCGCGGACAGCAGAGGAAGAGATGAAGAGGCCGTGGAACATTGCTCTTATGCGGCCTTACTACACTTGAGCCATGGGCTCCGCTTCATGTATCATGTATATATTATGATTAATAAATAAACCGGCACCCCCAGTAAACCGGGGGATCAGCCATTTTCTTCAAATATACGTGTCTTACGGGAATTCACTCAGGTGATATCTATCTAAGATTTATTTCTCTTGATATATATTATTTTCATCAAGAAAACAAGATGCTTTGATCAATCTATTTTGATATGCAGGACAATTACATGAGGAACCAATGAGGGTTTGCCACACAAGCGCAACTCCCATATAGGTGCCCTGCTTCTACGGTCACTAGGGGGCTACGCGATCATATTCGAATCCTAGCTTAACCCCTTTTGTCCAGTGTATATGATCGCATTCGAATCATAGCTTAAACCCCGTTTGGGTCCGCCTTGGATCGCATTCGAATCCATTGATCGGCAAAATCTCAAAGCCACTGGGGGCTATGTGATCGTATTCGAATCCTAGCTTAACCCCTTTGGTCCAGTGTATATGATCGTATTCGAATCATAGCTTAAACCCCGTTTGGGTCCGCCTTGGATCGTATTCGGATCCATTGATCGGCAAAGTCTCAAGGCCACTGGGGGCAACATGATCGCATTCGAATCCTAGCTTAACCCCTTTAGTCCGGTTTACTGATCGTATTCGAATTAGAAGCCTCAAATATGGAGCCTGGCGGCTCGTTGATACGTCCAAAACGTATCTATAATTTCTGCTTGCTCCATGCCACTTTTGGGTGATATTGCTATGATATTCATACACTTCCATACACTTTTGATCATATTTGGACTAACTTACTAATCCACTGCACCCCAGTGCCAGTTTCTGTTTTCGGCTGTTTTTTTTATTTCAGGTTTTCACGTTTCGAGAACTGCCCAAAAAAATCCAGAAAAATTATATAAAAAATCAGCGATACGGAAACAACACTGCGTCTGAAGGGCAACCTGGGGGGGCACAGGGGCTCCAGGCGCCCTGTGGGCGCCCCCCCCCCCCCTGGGCCGCGCCGGGGGGGCGCCTCGGCCCCCCGAGGGTCCCCCGGTGCCCTACTTTGGCATATATTTAAAGGGTCCTCCGTAACCCTCAGAAAAGGACTTCTTTTCGCGATCCCATCTCTGTTCCGCCGCCGCCGCCGCTTCCAAGATCGGGAGCACCAGGAGAACTCTTCCCGGCACCCTGCCGGAGGGGAGGATCACCACCGGGAGCTTCTCCACCACCATGGACGCCTCCCGGATGACTCGTGAGTAGTCTCCCTTGGACCATGAGTCCATGACCAGTAGCTATGTGATGTTCTCCTCCCGTTCTTGTGCTTCACTATTAGTCCTCGTGAGCTGCCCTACATGATCGAGGCACCTATGTAATCCTTATGCTGTTGCTATGTTGAGTTTGCTGGGATTCGATGGATTATGAGATTATGTTCAGATTGATCTTGAGTAATATATTTGATTCACCTCTTTTATATTTTAGTTCATAAGTAATTCTTGCATGTTCTCCGTTGTTATTTATTGCTTTGGCCGAGTGGTAAGTAGTGACTCCAAGAGGGAACGTTATGCTCGATTGTGGGTTCATGCCCCTCGATGACTAGCTTGAGTGACAGAAACATGAGTCTAGGGGATGTGATGTTGCCACAAGGGGGAAAACAACGGTGCTTGTGCCCGCGGGTGCAAGGATTGTTTACTTTACGCAAAGTTCTTTTAATGCAGTTGTCTGTTGCATTGAGTTTACACTATGGGTGGGACTCGCAACTTAATACCAGCGAGATGTTCTGGATAGATATCTCAAGGTGGATGATTAGTAGTAGATATTGATGGATTCGGTCTACTTACTTTGGCGTACCGCCCATGCTTTGAACCTCAACCTTTCTTGCAATGTAGTCAGCATTGGTTTGCGTTCGTGGTCCTGTCAATTGCCCAGCTGTAATTTGTTTACCTCACATAGCTGTTTTATCGTCTTTTGGGAGAGAGACATCACTAGTGAACATCATGAGACTCCGGTCCATATTACCATCATTGATCACATCCACTATTTACTTTTCGTTATTTACTTACTATCGCAAAAACTATCTATCACTACTATCATTGCTTTTAACCCTTTGTGAACTACAAGGCCGGAGAGATTGACAACCTCTCTGTACTCGTTGGGAGCAAAGTTATTCGTATCTGTGTGCAGGTCCACGTTGATTGCTAATTGCGCCGTTAGCAGTTGACACCTACTTGTTGAACCTAGGAGTCTCTGGGGATTCGATCCTTGGCATCTTTGCTAGGGGAAAACACTTCTACTTACTGCATCTTACACCTTCCACTTGGGGTAACCAACGAGGGGTTCGAGGCCCATCAAGGAGTATTTTCTGGCGCCGTTGTCGGGGACTCCACTCTTCAGGATAGGGGAGTTGCATGCTATCTTTTACCTTTGCTTTTTAGTCTTGTTAGTTTACTTTTCATTTTTGCTTTTGTTCCTTTTATCGAAAATCACAAAAATAGTTATCTCGTTCTTTAGTTATCATTATGTCGGGTCCTTTTGTCTTTGACGAGGCAGAAGTTCTCACCTTTAAACAAAGAGGTGGGGAAAGTTTGAAAGATGCTTGGTATAGAATTAATGATTCACAAAAAAGAGCCACCAAGAAGCAACCTACTACTATCTTGCTTAGAAATTTTTATGTTGGAATTACTTCTTGGAATAGGTTTATTCTAGATACTGCTATCAATGGAAATTTCCTGGAGGCCCCAGTTTGGGAGTCTCTTAGTATTATTGAAAATCTTGTTGGGAGTCCCCCTATTGTTAGCATTCGAGAGGACATCACCCTAGCTCACATTATGAGAAAACTTGAAAAAATAGAGCTAGAGATGCCAAGCATTAATAAGATGAATGAGTTGGATCGTAAGATCCAAGGGAATTTGAATAGACTTGATAGCTCCATGCATAAAATTTTCAAAATTTTGGAGACCGTCAAATTCCATGATTCTGACTTTTCTAGGATGGAAAAGATTGAGGAAATATTTGATACCTTAGGAACTACATTCTCCTCGATCAAAACCGAAAAGGTAGAAACTCCGGCAAAGAGGGAGCCTAAGTTCGTTCACGTTCCAAAGGATCCCCGTTCTAAAAGTAACCCACCTATTGCCAAAGGGGTTGAAACCGTAATAACTTTGGAAGAAACACCTATCGTTGATGAATTTATAAATGGATCTTCCCTTGACTTTTATCCTCTTGGTCTTCTACCTAGAAGTATCTCTATGAGGCCTTTATTTGAGAGTCCTCTTAAGACTAGTTGTATTATTGAAGAGCTTTTTGATGATCTTGATGATGGTTCAATTGATACAACTTGATCTGTGCATTATGCCTAGCTTAAAGGCATAAAAGAAAGCGCTTTTGGGAGGCAGCCCACATGAATAAATGTTTTGCTTTTGTTGTGTCTTGATGTTGTTTACTGATGTAGCATCGTCATTGTATCTTTGCTTTTCATATTTGTGCCAAGTATAGCCTCTGATTGCTAGAAAGTTCAAAAGTTGTGAGGTGCTGTCCAGGAAACAGATTCTGTCCTTGGATAGAAAACTTCATATAAAATCACCAGATCATCTTTTTGGTCTGAATTTTTTCGACAGCGTTCTCTATATAATTGTCTTTCGTGCGTCAGTTCTGAGTTTTTTGATTTGAGTTGCAGAAGTATCCCGAACAGGTCAATTACTGCCTGCTGTTCTGTTTTTCACAGATTCTGTCCTGTTTTGCCCTACCTTCACTTTGCAAATTAAGAACTTGTTTTTTCTTTGCAAAAACCTTTTGGCAATCTTGAGAAACAGTAGAACTTCAAGAATATCCTTATTTCCAGCAAGGTATAATTATTTTATTAAGGGTACTAACCTCGCTAATCAGATTATGATGAGTTGTGTATGAAGGGAGTTTTCAAGTGTGCGAGGGAAGATGATAAAAAGATTCAGGAGTGTCAAGCGCTCAAGCTTGGGGATGCCCCCATGCACCCCCAAGAAATATTCAAGGAGACTCAAGCGTCTAAGCTTGGGGATGCCCCCGTGCATCCCCTTCTCCATCAACATTATCAGTTCGTCTTTCGTTCCGCTATATTTTTATCACTTCATGTGTTATGTGCTATGCTTGGAGCGTCTTGCTTTTAGTTTTCTTTTTAGTTTTTCATAACGAGTCGGAACTCAGCATTCCTTTATGTGGGAGAGAAACACGCTCCACCTCTACCTAGAACATTACATAGAACTTTCATGTCTATCTATGCTGTGTGTGTTCTTTGTCTTTTAATAGCTACTATCATACTCTGCTCTTAGTATTCATGCTTATCTTTTCAAGAGCTTTTATTTAGTTGGTTGCTTGAACTCTCTTTAATTACCATGCTCACCTTATTAAGAGAGTTTGCTTCCGTTGCATGGGTTAATGTGTCTATGATAAAGATGCTACTTTCATGATGGTGCTTAGTAGTTCAGGTTTTCTTTTGGTTAATCTCAAATAGCTGGGGGGTTCCCAATATGTTATTGGAGTACCAACTTGGTTTGTTTGCCTATGATGTGGTATGGTTTAGTAATATCTTCCTTTGAGAATTTATTTTGATTGACTTGACGTATGCTCACGCATATTCAAGACTGTAAAGAAAGTCTGTCAAGCCTTGATGATCTTTTGTTTCTAAGTAGCGATATAACTACCATGCCTGATTCAATATTGCTTTGTCGCTCTGCATGATTATGACCGTCATTGCTCTCTTAGTTGGTCGCTCCCAGTCTTTTTGCTAACCTCCACCTGCACTAAGCAAATTAACCATGCAATACATAGCTCATGGGAAAGTAGCCTAAAAACTATTGTGGTAAAGAATATGTTGCTTATGTATCTTATTTCTTATGAGTTGCTTGCTGAGCGGTAACCATGTTTCTGGGGACGCCATCAACTGTCACACTTTTGTTGAATATCATGTGAGTTGCTATGCATGTTCGTCTTGTCTGAAGTAAGGGTGATTTACCGTGGGTTGAATTAATATGCATATTGTTAGAGAAGAACATTGGGCCGCCAACCAAAGCAATGCATCATGGTGGAAGTTTTAGCTTGGACCTTAATCCTCAATCTCTCATGAGAATATGCTTATGCATTAAAGAGGAGTCCATCATCTATTTTCTATGTTGTCCCGGTATGGATGTCATCGAGTTGAGATCTATCAAAAACGAGAAATCAAATGCGATCTATCTCCTTGGACCTTTGTACAGGTGGCATAGAGGTACCCCTTTGTGACACTTGGTTAAAACATATGCAATGCAATGATAACCCATGGGAATCCGAGCTAATTAGGACAAGGAGCGAGCACTATTGGTATTCGATGCATGAGGCTTGCAACTTATAGGATGTTTTATGCATGACACATATGAAGTACTACTACCGTTGACACAATTGCTTCCATGTTTTCAAATAAAAAGCTCTAGCACTTAACCTTTCTTTTTACCTTTGTGATTGAAGCACCAACTACTGAGAGCATGATTGTCATTCTGAGTGTAATGTGCATTGTCCCAAAGTAGCATTGTCTTTTGCATGATTGTGATATCGTTTATTCTGAAATGATTGTATCTAGTCGTCACTTAAACCTTGAAGGTGCCCTTGCATTTATGTTTTGCATCACTAAAAGGGGCAAGCTAGATATCACTTTATCATATTTCCACATCATGTTCATTGCAAATCTTTTTGATGTTTCAGTTTCATGTTGTAAAACTTTCAGTCATTTGTGATTTTCCCTTGAGACAACTAAATTACTTTAGAATCATTGTCTCAATAAGCTTTTGTCATATGACTATGAGAAAGTCCTATATGGTTAATAGCATGTCACCACAGAAATTATTCTTGTTATCATTTACCTACTCGAGGACGAGCAGGAATTAAGCTTGGGGATGTTGATACGTCCAAAACGTATCTATAATTTCTGCTTGCTCCATGCCACTTTTGGGTGATATTGCTATGATATTCATACACTTCCATACACTTTTGATCATATTTGGACTAACTTACTAATCCACTGCACCCCAGTGCCAGTTTCTGTTTTTGGCTGTTTTTTTATTTCAGGTTTTCACATTTCGAGAACTGCCCAGAAAAATCCAGAAAAATTATATAAAAAATCAGCGATACGGAAATAACACTGCATCCGAAGGGCAACCTGGGGGGGCACAGGGGCTCCAGGCGCCCTGTGGGCGCCCCCCCCCCCCCCCCGGGCCGCGCCGGGGGGGCGCCTCGGCCCCCCGAGGGTCCCCCGGTGCCCTACTTTGGCATATATTTAAAGGGTCCTCCGTAACCCTCAGAAAAGGACTTCTTTTCGCGATCCCATCTCTGTTTCGCCGCCGCCGCCGCTTCCAAGATCGGGAGCACCAGGAGAACTCTTCCCGGCACCCTGCCGGAGGGGAGGATCACCACCGGGAGCTTCTCCACCACCATGGACGCCTCCCGGATGACTCGTGAGTAGTCTCCCTTGGACCATGAGTCCATGACCAGTAGCTATGTGATGTTCTCCTCCCGTTCTTGTGCTTCACTATTAGTCCTCGTGAGCTGCCCTACATGATCGAGGCACCTATGTAATCCTTATGCTGTTGCTATGTTGAGTTTGCTGGGATCCGATGGATTATGAGATTATGTTCAGATTGATCTTGAGTAATATATTTGATTCACCTCTTTTATATTTTAGTTCATAAGTAATTCTTGCATGTTCTCCGTTGTTATTTATTGCTTTGGCCGAGTAGTAAGTAGTGACTCCAAGAGGGAACGTTATGCTCGATTGTGGGTTCATGCCCCTCGATGACTAGCTTGAGTGACAGAAACATGAGTCTAGGGGATGTGCTGTTGCCACAAGGGGGAAAACAACGGTGCTTGTGCCCGCGGGTGCAAGGATTGTTTACTTTACGCAAAGTTCTTTTAATGCAGTTGTCTGTTGCATTGAGTTTACACAATGGGTGGGACTCGCAACTTAATACCAGCGAGATGTTCTGGATAGATATCTCAAGGTGGATGATTAGTAGTAGATATTGATGGATTTCGGTCTACTTACCTTGGCGTACCGCCCATGCTTTGAACCTCAACCTTTCTTGCAATGTAGTCAGCATTGGTTTGCGTTCGTGGTCCTGTCAATTGCCCAGCTGTAATTTGTTTACCTCACATAGCTGTTTTATCGTCTTTTGGGAGAGAGACATCACTAGTGAACATCATGAGACTCCGGTCCATATTACCATCATTGATCACATCCACTATTTACTTTCCGTTATTTACTTACTATCGCAAAAACTATCTAGCACTACTATCATTGCTTTTAACCCTTTGTGAACTACAAGGCCGGAGAGATTGACAACCACTCTGTACTCGTTGGGAGCAAAGTTATTCGTATCTGTGTGCAGGTCCACGTTGATTGCTAATTGCGCCGTTAGCAGTTGACACCTACTTATTGAACCTAGGAGTCTCTGGGGATTCGATCCTTGGCATCTTTGCTAGGGGAAAACACTTCTACTTACTGCATCTTACACCTTCCACTTGGGGTAACCAACGAGGGGTTCGAGGCCCATCACTCGTGAAAAGCCAAGAGCTTAAGGGCCGCTCTTAAAAAAATGCCTAGAGCTTAAAGGCCGCTCACAAAAAGCCTGGAGCCTGGCAGCTCGCAAAAAGCCTCGACTACATGGTCTTATTTGCCAACAATGCTTTGTTTTTCGCGATTTTCAAAGTTTTTATGGTTAACCAAGTTTTTTGATCCGGAATTGGGCAACTTCAAAGTTGACCACATATCTACAATGTTAAAAGTCTGGGTCATAAACACCAGCATGATTTAAACTGGTGTTTATCATGACCCGGAATAGACATCGGGCAAACGCCAAGAGAGCCAAGAGCCTCACCAGAATCTACATATTCAAATATGCCTACCGGATTAAGGACGTCAGGTACACTTAATCAAAGGTACGAGGTATTGTTGGGTCTAAAATAGATACTCTTTCAATATATGTCTATGGGAGCAATATAATAGGTCCGGTGGTAAACCGCCAGGACATCTTTTTAGCATTGTTTATGCAGATACAGATAACATAGACAGATCAACCATAGCAGACAAGGGATTAAAATTGGCAGACGCCAAGTCAAGCTGTGACATCCACATTGGGACAAAAGACAATGTTTCGAACTATCCTATTACAAGGCACTCGCAGGCCCGAACGGATTAAAGTTTTTGCAAAAGTGTTCGGCAGCTATGAATTAAACTGGACGGATTACGACTCCTCTTCATGCTGCGAAGGCTGAGGATTGGCGTGTTCCGGATCTTCTTCATCTTCAGGTAGTGGCTGGAAATCAGGAACGCGCCAATCAATCTTGGAGAGTGCGCGAAAGTACATCTCTTCATTAATCAGATCGGACGGATCAATATCTGGAGCGAAAGTATGGCCACGCACTGGCGGGATCAGATTCTCGGTGTCATAAACCGGCCGCTCCACCCGTTCATTTTCTAAGTCATATGCCGGATGATACCTGGTCAGATCCCCTTCATCGGCAAGTTTGCTGGCGAGTGGGCGCATCTCTTTCATCAAGGCACGGAGGTCTACGGCAGAGAAGGTGGATCCATCCTCTTATTGCTGGGATATCCATTCATAGCCTCCTTCGGATCAAAGTCCGGAACCCATGCCTTGGCCCGGGTCAATGCTATCAGAGAGCTAGCCCGCGCAGCAGATTTTTTCACTTCCACCAGGCGCACAGGCAAGACAGATAATTTCTCCAAAGTACCTTGGATGGTAGTTGGGGCCGGTTTCTGATGGGACATTGCACTTATGACCCTTTGAGCACCGGAATACAGCTGCTCCACCAGGGTATAAGAGGCCTTGAGCTTCTTCCGGACATCATCTCCAAGATGAGTTATGCGTCGCCCTAAATATGTTTGTTAAAAGTTAAACCGGAGCAGAACAAGGATTGCAAAGATGAAAAGAATATACACTTGAGTGCTCACCAAAGATAGCAGAAGTCATAAGTTCTATTTGCTGTCTCAAACCGGTCAGCTCCTGCGTAACCGGATTAAGGGCAGCTTCAGCATCCTTTGCTCTTTTCTCAAGAGCATTCCTCTGCACCTCCCAGGCGGACCGCTCCGCTTCAAAGTCTTTTTTCAATTTTTCTGTGTTGGTTAAGTTCAACGCAAGCTCTTCCTTGGCTTTAACAGAAGCAGTTTCAGTAGCAGCCAATCTATTCCGGAGTTCGGTTACCTCTGCAGCCATCCGGGTCAAATCAGCCTACAAGGAAATCAAATGGATTAGAAGACAAGTCAAACAAGTCTGAAGCACATAAGCAAGTTATCCACTTGACACTTGGGGCTAATGTGCAGTTGCAGTATCAAAAGAGAATTTTAGACAAGTCCCAAGCGCATAAAGAAAGTTATACCCCTGGCACTTGGGGGCTAATGTAAGTTCATTTTCTGATACACTGGAAGTCCCGGTTCATCTACAAACGAAGCTAAACCGGCACTTGGGGGCTACTATGGCCTAAAGACAGGATTTCAAAGAACTCAAAACAGAGACAAGTAAAGGAAGTTACCTCGTACTTATCCTTCATCATGTTAACCAACCCGGATTCATAATCGCGGTTGGTGAAGAGCCGGTTCAAATACCCGGAATGAAGTTTCTGGGCACTCAACTGGGCATAGCTGGATAAGTCCGTGCTCCACTTGCCTTTTTCCTGTTGAAGTTTTTCCTCTTTGGCAGTGTGCTTGGACAAGATGACGGGCTCAGCAGGAGCGGTAAAACCTAACCCGGTTATCTCAACGTCCGGGGAGGTAGCATCAGTTGGTTGAAGAGGGGCGGAAGTAGGTGCCGGGCTAACAGGAGTCGGGTTAGTCCGAGGAGGGCTAACCTGGACAGGGCTCGTCGGTTCAACTACATTCTCCGTATTAGCATCCTCCGGAGCAACAATGTCATCACGATCCATGGGAATAGGATCATCAAACTGAGCTGTAGGATTATCTTCTGGAGGGATAACTTCGTCCGGAGCAGCGGCCGGTTCAACGGTAGAAGTCTCGGCAGCCGCTTTGGTTCCTTTTGCCTTCTTGCTAGGCTTCGGCTTGCTGGAGAAAATCAAAGGAACAATGAGAATCATAAAGGTACAAAGGTAAAGATAAACCGGATGATTAAAAAGGACTTACCCGGGCACGGTCTTCAGCACAGGGACCTGTGTAGCAGTCGACTCGCCAGAAGAGGACAAGGGAGCCACCTGATAGTTAGGATCATACGGTTTAAGTGGTTTACGTATGAGCCCGGCTTTTGGATGAAGAAGAGTTGGAGAAAGCAAAACCTCAGAACGGCGCCTGCGTGCCGGAGTAAGAGGTATTCCGGATGATTCCACCACATGGCCACTGTGGCGCGTGGTCCGGCGTGCTTCATGTTGCTGCTTCTTCAAAAGAAATTTGGGGTCCAATTGAGCGTAAGGATGAGAAAAAGGGTATTTCCGGGACACCCCGCGGATTTTGGGGGCTGGCGGTTCTGAGTCTGAAGAAAGAGAGATTACCTCAACTTCCGCCGCTTTGCTTCCTTCAGCCAGATCCTGTGGAAAGGCACTGTTAACATAAATTTGGATAAAGGGAGATTAAAACATATCAGTATCAACTCATACCTCAGAATCCGGATCATCTTCCTCAGGATGTGAACCGGAGGCAGCAACCGCCTTCTTCTTCTTGACAGCAAACATCTTCCGGCGTGGCTGTTTGGCCGATTTATCTTGAGGTTTCCTCTTCCAGAAGGGGTCGTTGGCCTGTACAGAAGATAGAGAATAAATAGAAGACAATCGATATGGACGGATCAGAACAAACAGAAAAGATCATAAAGAACTTACTGCTGGCGGTTTATTGTTTTCACAGAATGGAGCTAAACCGGTCCGGCTGCACTCCTCCAGAGAGATGTTGAGCATTTTCTTTGCGAATTCAGCAACTTCTTTCTCAGGAAGTATTATGTCAATATGGCGCTGAAGATCATCCGGCTTTCCGGTCTACTCGCACATCAGACCTGAACACCGGCTCAGTGGAAGGATGCTCCAGGCAAGCCAACAGCGAACAAAGTCTACTCCGGTTAAGCCATTGGACATAAAGGCCCTAAGCTTAGAAAGCTGAGGGGCAAACCGGGCTCGTTCTGGGGCACTGAGGCACTGCGGCAGGGGATGATCCTCAGGTAGGCGATATGGACGGTAACCCGGCAGTGGGTTTTCCCCCTCAGGCGAAGTATCTATACAATAGAACCACGATTGGTTCCATTCCTTAGGGTGCGTGTGAAGGGCAGCGTGAGGGAAGCTCACATCCTTTCTCTTTTGAATGCTGACGCCGTCCAATTCTTGATGCGGCCCGTCAGAAAACTCTGTCCGCCGGTTTAGATGGAAAAAGTCTCTGAACAGATCCACTGATGGTTCTTCTTGAAGGTATGCTTCTGAGAAGACTTGAAAATTGCAGACATTTGATATAGAGTTCGGACCTACGTCTTGAGGATGGAGTTGAAAAGCAGCTAGCACATCCCGGAAGAATTTTGAACCGGGAGGGCTAAAACCCCAGGCCAGGTGATCAAAGAAAAAAATGACCTCTCCTTCCTTAGGAGTAGGTGGACATTCATTTTCTGGGGCCCGCCAATGCAGGACCACTTTAGGACCCAGAATACCGATTGAAGCGGCATTCGTTAGGTCCTCTTCAGTAATGCGGGAAGGAGCCCAGTTGCACGCGACAAACTGCTTGGCCATCGTTCGGAATAAGGAAATGCTGAAAAGTACAATACAGAATCCGGTTTACCAATTGCTAAAATTAAGCCGGAGCATTATATAAGATTATGGATCTAAATTGCCGGTTTACGCAAGGGACTAATGGTATTATGTAATGCCCAGGATGGGACCATACCTCCTACGTGTCGAGGCACGACTTAAAGGTATAAGCCCATCCTAGAATGATCTCAAGTTTGGTATCTTTGCACGACTCATGTAAAAGAGGGATTAAATTGCAAAAGAAGATAGTTGGCTTACACTCGCCACTTCACATAATACATTACATAAGCAACACATCATTCAAAACATCACAACCCGACTACGGGTGAAGATCCAAAAGAAAGATACCAAAACAACATAAAGCCACAGGTCAGGATCGAATCCTAGTAGAAACCACTACGGATCGTCGAAACGACACAAGCACACGGCCAAACTCTTCATCGAGCTCCCAGTGAAGTACTTGAACCAGCTCCTGCATCAAACTCGGTTGAACCTGCATCTGGTGTTGTAGTAACTGTGAGCCACGAGGACTCAGCAATTCCATAACCATGGGTAACAATACTAGCAAAGCTTTATGGGTAGGAAGAGGTAAAGTGGTGAGGTTGCAGCAGCGGCTAAGCATAATATGGTGGCTAACTTACGAGTACAAGAATAAGATGAGCATCTACGCCAACGGTCGCAAAAGTAGTGATCGCTAAAGATCCTGAACTACATACGAATCAAACATAACCCCACCGTGTTCTCTTCTCAAATTGAAAAGAGACAGTCACGGTTACTCACACAGTTGTGTGTTTTACTTCGGATCCTCTGTCAAGTTTTCTACAACCGGACATTAACAAATTCCAATCTGCCACATAACCACGGGCATGGCTTTCGAAAGATCATAACCCTGCAGGGGTGTCCCAACTTAGCCCGTCACAAGCTCTCACGATTAGCTGAAGTGATAAATATAATATCGTCACCCCTTATCTTAGGGAAAATCCGATCAGGCTCGGCATCCTGGTAGCACAAGACATTTCGACAATGGTAAAACAAGTCCAGCAAGACCTCCCAGTGTGTCGACACCCTGATAGTAGCCGCGCATATCTCGTCTCAGGCCACGACCGGATGGGCGAGTCTACGGGGCCAAACCTCGAGTTTCCCCGTGGTGGCCCCGCAGGCTCCCCGTTTGGGACCAACACCATCAGCACTGGCCCCCCTGCTATGTAGAAAGAAACCTCGGGTAGCACTAACTCCCTATGCAATTTAATTAATTAATTAAGTTGTTATTATGAGCAAATTAAAACCAATGTTGGACCTTGCTGGAGGAGTTTTATTCAAAGTCGAACTGTCAAGGGGTCCCCATCCACCCATCGTGTAAGGAACGCAAAATCAAGGAACATAATGCCGGTTTATCGGCGCCTAAGGTGGCATGAGTGGAACAAAACACCGAGCAAAAGGACAAGCCTTCCACCCATGCCCAGTATATACGTGTGTTAATAATAATTATAGATATTGTGATATTGATATACCAACAACAAGTTCCCTCCTGGAACGATCTTCATCTTCACCTGCATCTAACAACGCTATAAGAGGGGCTGAGCAAGCGGGTAACATAGCCAAACAGTGGTTTTGCTAGGAAGGTGTCAAAGGTTAGAGGTTTCATGGCAACAAGGAGTGGCTGACATAAAAGATGGGTAGCGCGACATGTAACGATAGCATCGAGACAACTAAGCATGGCAATGGTAGTAAAGGTATCCAAGGGTATGATCATCTTGCCTGGGATTCCGCAAGGAAGAAGAACGGATCCATGAATAAGACGAAGAAGAAGCCTCACAACTCCGGAAACCGAAGCTAACAAGGAAGCAACCGGAAAGAAGCAAACAACACGGTAAACATACAAGCATAAACATGGCATACGATGCACATCCAAGTATGATGCATGTCCGGTTTAATTATGCATGGCATGGCAAAGGTGCACAAACAATTACTACAAGTTAAGTGGAGCTCAATATGCAACGAGTTGCATATTGACGAAACACCACATTTTTAATTATTTAATTGACTCTCGTTTATTTACAAGACAAGATTAAATGTTTTTAACATGGCAAGAGGTGAAGCAAAAACAAACTACCTATTTAGACATTTTAAATGAGGCCGGAGAATAAGAACAACAATTCCGGAAAATCCCCATGAACATGTTTAGCAATTATTAAAGCAACAACAATTCACACATTTTTAAATGTTGTTAACATGATGCGGATGACATGATCAAGTTTATGCAATTTTTATTAAAAGGTTAACATGAAGAAGATATGAAGTATTTGTCACCGTGGTGGAAAGAAAGGGTGCCACGGCAACGATCCGAAATGATGCCACGCAACATATCGGTTCCGGTAACTCGTTGAGAGTCCCGTGGAAAAGCAAAGGTGAAGTGAACGAGCGGAACAAGATGAAAGGTGGGGTGATCCCGTCACCGGGTTCCCACGAGTCGGCGACGAGGCAACCGAGGAGCGTGACAAAAGATGAAACGGGCACGGGCAAACAAGGGAAACATCTCATACAACACAAGCAACATTCGCACGGGTCATCGTCACGGGGTTATACCTTCGAAGCGTGCGTTTCGGGGCGGTTCGAGACGTAGTGGAAGAAGTCGTTCACGGTCATCGGTAGGGGTACTCGTTCCGTAGTGGGAAGTAGTTGTTCCGGCGACGGTAGTTGTTCACTTGACGGTCTTCGGCGATGGTAGCAGAACACGTTGATGTAGTGGTACTCGCGGGTCATCGTGGTACACGTTTTGTAGATGTTCATCCGTCATGTCGTGGTACTTGGCGATTCTGAAGACCGCGGTCGTCGGGGTACTTGGTCGTGGTACTTGTCGGTTCATCGTGTAGTCGTGTAGGCGTTCCCGTTCGTAGATGTACTTGTCATCAGAGGGGTACTTGGGGTCTCGGTCTCGAGTCGTACACGGGTCTTCGGACTTGCCGATCTCGTAGATGGCAGTAGAGGTACTTGAGGTCTTCCGGTCAATATGAACATGAGGCAGGGCTGGCTGAGGCCAGGGTGTCGAAGCTGCGGTCTCCTGTAGGCAAAACAAAGGCAGGCAAAACAAGGGCAACAAAAGGCGGCAGCACCGGGTCGACGAGGCCATGGCAGCGGCACTCGGGCCGGCGAGGAAGAGGCGCTGCGGTGGAGATGCTCGGGGAGGTCGGGGCGCTACGACGCTGTAGAGGAGCGAGGAGAGCTAGTAGAGAGGCTGGCCGCGGTGGCCGGATTCGCGGACGAAGGGGGGAACCCGCTGGGTTCGCGAGCGGGGAGAAGGATGGCGGCTACTGGCCGGCCGCTGCTGGCTCCGGCTTGAGGAAGTGGCGCAGAGATCGATGAAGATGGAGGCCCAGGCTGGGCGATCCTGGCCTTGCGCGAGGGAGGAGCTGCGGGCTCGGCGCTGGAGCTGCGCGCAGCCGGACGAGGAGGGGTCGTGGGCCCTGGCGAGGGCGCGGCCTGGCGGAGACGGCGGGACGAGCGCAGAGGAACAGGGCGGC
The DNA here is from genome assembly GCA_902687465.1 of Secale cereale. NCBI lineage: Eukaryota > Viridiplantae > Streptophyta > Magnoliopsida > Poales > Poaceae > Secale > Secale cereale. The sequence continues at coordinate 26,263,443 of LR738713.1, forward strand.
CGAAGAGGAGGGCTCGGGGGCGCCGGGCTTCGGCCTTCGCGAGGAGACGGCCTGGCTGGCCTCGGGCGCTGGGGAGAGCGAAGAAGAAGGAGCGGGTCGGCTTTGGCTGCTCGCGGGTGATGCGGCTCGGGGACGAGGGAAGATCGGGCACGGGGTCTAGCGATGCGGGAGAGCGAGTGCAAGTGGCGGTGGCGCACAGGGGAATGAGGAGGAGCGAGAGATGGGAACGAGGGAAGCAGCGCTAGGGTTAGGGGAAAGATGGCCTCGGGCCAGATGGAGAGGGAGGCTGGCCTGGGCCTGTTGGCTGATGGGCCAGGAGGAGGGAAGGGAAGGCAGGCGGTGGCCTGGAATGGCCTAAGAGGCCGGCGACTGGGCCTGGGAAGGCTGCAGCTGGGCTTAGCTGGAGGCCTGGGCCAAGAGGAGTTGGAGAGCGCCAAGGCAAGGCTGCGGCCTGGACCCGCTGCGGCTGGTCTATCTCTCTATGTATTTCTTAGCAGAGAACTAAATAGAGAGAGAGTCCAAAAAATTAAGAAAGGAGGCCATGAACAGAATATAAATTATGGAACATTTTTGTAAGGCTTTATGGAATAAAACCAACCCAACAAAAGTGGTTCCAACAAAATAGGAAAATGCAAACTAAAATAATTAGCTTGCCTGAAGGAGTTTGAAAGGAGTCTGGACTTTAGGAGGAGTCTCGATACAAGGGAAAAGAATTATAGGGAGGTTTTGAAGTCAAACTTGATATGGAATAGGCATGGGGATTTTGCAAGTGTGTTACGGTTAATTCCAAACAATGGAATATTTATATATAGCTCCCTAATAATATTGAGAGGCTTTTATATGTTTTAAAGAGAAGTCATTCTTCCCTCGATTTAAATGGACCGAAGGCCCACACGATTTATTTAAGTTGAGATGCAAAATAAATATGACATGAAGGCATGATGACATGATGCAATGCAAAATAAATAAAGCAAGCACAACTGAAACACACGGGAGAACCCGGAACATCTGGAATTTTCTGGAATCTTCTGGGACGTCGGTCTTCGGGCGTCACAACTCTCCCACACTAACAGAGGATCTCGACCCGAGATCCTAGAGATATCACCGGGTAAAAACGGAAGAGGAAGAGGTAAAACAAAGTTGCTTCTTTGACAGACGAGTGAAACCAAAGAACCTTGAGAGGTTGAACAAAATGAAAGAAGAATACAACGGAGATGAACGAAGATGAAACACTCCGTTGGAAAAGAGGAACAAGGAGCCTTATGAGAACCTTGTAGGTTGAAAGGCATGAAACAAGAGCTTACGAACCAAAGAATAAGAAACTGCAACTGTATAGCCAAGGAAAAAGAATGACAGAATTCGGACAGCACTCCGGTTGAAAAGAGAGGCAAAACTTGATAAGATGAGAGAACTAGAATGGAGGACACAACACTCCGGATAAATGATAAGCAAGGGAAAGAACAAGATCTCGATAAAACGAGATGCTGGTCAAAGAGAGCAATATCACAACGCCTCCGAAATGAAAGAATAGCATATAGTTCAATGAAAGAAATGAACGGATAAAAGTATGACAACTTCTCTCAAAATTGAATTTGAAAGAGCGTCCTTACGAAGAAGGGTAGAATGTGGTTGATGGAAAAATCAACAACGAAACGAATAAGCTCGTTGTGGGCTTATGGAAACATCTCAAAATTATGAGGTGACAACCGGCCACTGACGAGAAAATTTAATTGGATTGAGATCAACAAGAGACGAAAAACTTATATCACCGGAATGATAATGAAGAACTTGGGTCATTTATAAGCACCACAATACAACCATCCTTAGGGAAAGCTTTTAGGTGAATTATAACCCAAGATAACTCCAACAAATAAATTAAAGGGTTGAAAAGATCTCCTGAACAAGGAAAAAGATGGGTTTAAATATCTCATTCCTCACAACTTGTGAATCATAAGTCGTGAAGGAATTGTCAAGAATGACATAACACCATCTGAAAAGATAAGGTAGAAAGGATTGCAATGGAAGCATGATGAAGAATGCTTGAGCTCCAACAAGAATCTTGATGAAGACTTCGAGTATGAATTAAAACATAATGAACCACCATGAAGAACTCCGGTAATGAAAACATGAGAAGTGAAAGATGAAAAGAATAAGATTCAAGGCCTGCGATGAATTAGATTGAGCTTTGAAATGATAATAATTGAAATAACTTGGAGCTCCGGAAAACCAGATGAACAACTTAGAACCGAGAATATGATATGATGAACAAGCTCCGGAAAACAGAGATTAAACACTTGGAGGAGACAAGAATAAGATTTACTGTATGCTTACCCTTCATCAAATTAAATTGATGACAAGCAACGGAATTGGCCTACTACTTATTCTTGTTGCAAAGAATTAAAGAGAGATCTAGCACAATCTTGGGTAAATCTTCAGCGAACCACCGGTAGGATTATGAAAAGAACGAGTAAATTAAAACGATAACAACGGAAGGGTAATCTTGAAAGAACCATCGTAAGAATTGAGACGAACGAAGAGACATCAATGAAGAATATTTGGAGGACGAAGTTGAAAACTGAGAACGAAGAAATCTTCTGAAATGATGGCCTTCGGAGGATCACAAGAAAAGAATTCATAAAATGCTTCATATGGCATAAAAGAATTCCTCACAATCTGAACAATAATGAGGATGGCATGAATCTAGAACCAAGAATCTTGAGAGAACGGACCAAGATTTAAGATAAACTCTTCTCCGGTCTTCAAAACTGAGAAGACGATGAGATACACCACCATGAATTGTTGAGGCACTCCGGAATGAAGAATTAAAAAGGTTGAACCAATGATGACAAAGAATTTGAAAGCGGTCCTGGATAAGGACTGTGACTGATGGGATTCATACTTACGTCACACTTTGAAAAGAATTTGAGTATAACTCCGAAAATAGAAGAGTCAGGTAAGATCCTGGAAAAAGACCTGTGGGTTAGGGCCCACTCAAAAGAAATCACCGTTGGAAAAGATTTGCTTGAGAGATATTGCACCGGTTGAATTAAATGGCTTGAATAAGAAGACAATCCTCAAAATAGTTTGAACGGATTAAGAATGGAATTATGAATCTTCAGCACTCCGGATATGAATAGCAAGAGGAGAATGATTAATTGGTGCACCGGAATAAGAAAGCATAGTGAACTGAGGAAAAGGATAAGATCAACACCGAAATCTTGAATTACATCCACCAGCAGAATTTGAGAACAAAAGAATGATGAACTTGAAGCTCTTGAGCATCTTCACGATAAAGCACCGGATAAGAACATTAAAGGAAAAGAATGAAGAAATATCGCATAAATAAAATGGATACTTCATTAAAAATTCCAGCTCCATAAAGAAAAAGGGAGGGAGGGTGGGGAAAAACAAAGACGACTTGGGATGAATGAAACAGACAAATCGTCAGATTTCTCAACGCATCCGTATGGAATAACTTGAAGAGAAGGCACACCGATTAAAAAGGATTAACATGAAAATCTCGATGATCAAGAAGAATTAGCACTCCTATAGAAATATGAGAACACCGATTAGGAAAGGTATGGAATCAACATTTGACATCGAAGCAACTCGAATACCAGAATCAAAACGAAACAGAAGGATAGATATGTTTATGAAGAAGATTATGTTGCAACATATCTATCCGAACAGAGAATTGAACGAGTGAATTCCGCAGGTACATCAACTTGTCGAGAAGCCAGTTGGAGAAAAAAAAGATAAATAAAAAAAGGAACAAGGAACAGATAGAACAAATACAAGATAGAAGTTTCGTTCGACATCTTCGTGCTGAAAGCTCATGGAACGTGTTACAAAAGGGTTTTGCAATCCCCGGATCAGCATAGCCAAGGACCCTTTAAGATGCAACTCCCGATCAGAACAAGTCCATAAAACCACTTCACTCAATGTAGAACCCCGAACTTCATATCATGCACTCGTTGGAAGAATGCCTAGAACTACTAGATGAACCCACCTATTAATTTCCGAAAGTTTCCAGTTATGCAATCAGGTGTTGGGGATACAGGGGAAGCACCGCGCACTCAACTCTAAACCTACATCCAGCTGTATCCATCCTTCAACACATAACCAGTTATTTCCGGAAACCGTTTACCTCGGACCTTCGAAACGCATCCACTATACAAGCTATGGCAATACTCCCGAACAACCTCCCCAGTACTGGGTGATGTCGGGGTTATCTTGCCACTAACCGCATAGGAGAGTTTTCGATGTCGGCCGTCTTAAGTATTCTAGTACTACCGCGATGGATTTGTGACGACAACACCTCGGAGCTCAACTCCCCGGGACACTGCCACAACCCCTAATGTCAGGAGGCATCGAGAACATTGTTCTCGTCACAAAGACATCGGAACAATCCAAACAATACTCGCGAGATCCTAAAAAAAATTGGTGCATTTTTGAGAGTAGAAGAGATAAAAGTAATCGTCAGGAGTCCTCACCAGAGTGAAAAGGGATGAGGAGCAAAAGAAATCCTACTCTCCGATATATATATAGGACTCAAAACATTTTCAAGTGTGTGCCTAGACTCAACCGTCAACGATTCGATCAATCAGTGGGGGCTTCTAGGTCGGAGAAGGCTCTGAATACCAACTTGTAATGCCCAGGATGGGACTATACCTCCTACGTGTCAAGGCACGACTTAAAGGTATAAGCCCATCCTAGAATGATCTCAAGTTTGGTATCTTTGCACGACTCATGTAAAAGAGGGATTAAATTGCAAAAGAAGATAGTTGGCTTACACTCGCCACTTCACATAAGCAACACATCATTCAAAACATCACAACCCGACTACGGGTGAAGATCCAAAAGAAAGATACCAAAACAACATAAAGCCACAGGTCAGGATCGAATCCTAGTAGAAACCACTACTGATCGTCGAAACGACACAAGCACACGGCCAAACTCTTCATCGAGCTCCCAGTGAAGTACTTGAACCAGCTCCTGCATCAAACTCGGCTGAACCTGCATCTGGTGTTGTAGTAACTGTGAGCCACGAGGACTCAGCAATCCCATAACCATGGGTATCAAGACTAGCAAAGCTTTATGGGTAGGAAGAGGTAAAGTGGTGAGGTTGCAGCAGCGGCTAAGCATAATATGGTGTCTAACTTACGAGTACAAGAATAAGATGAGCATCTACGCCAACGGTCGCAAAAGTAGTGATCGCTAAAGATCATGAACTACATACGAATCAAACATAACCCCACTGTGTTCTCTTCTCAAAGTGAAAAGAGACAATCACGGTTACTCACACAGTTGTGTGTTTTACTTCGGATCCTCTATCAAGTTTTCTACAACCGGACATTAACAAATTCCAATCTGCCACATAACCGCGGGCACGGCTTTCGAAAGATCATAACCCTGCAGAGGTGTCCCAACTTAGCCCATCACAAGCTCTCACGATTAGCTGAAGTGATAAATATAATATCATCACCCCTTATCTTAGGGAAAATCCGATCAGGCTCGGCATCCCGGTAGCACAAGACATTTCGACAATGGTAAAACAAGTCCAGCAAGACCTCCCGGTGTGTCGACACCCTGATAGTAGCCGCGCGTATCTCGTCTCAGGCCACGACCGGATGGGCGAGGCTACGGGAGCCAAACCTCGAGTTTCCCCGTGGTGGCCCCGCAGGCTCCCCGTTTGGGACCAACACCATCAGCACTGGCCCCCCTGCTATGTAGAAAGAAACCTCGGGTAGCGCTAACTCCCTATGCAATTTAATTAATTAATTAAGTTGTTATTATGAGCAAATTAAAACCAATGTTGGACCTTGCTGGAGGAGTTTTATTCAAAGTCGAACTGTCAAGGGGTCCCCATCCACCCATCGTGTAAGGAATGCAAAATCAAGGAACATAATGCCGGTTTATCGGCGCCTAAGGTGGCATGAGTGGAACAAAACACCGAGCAAAAGGACAAGCCTTCCACCCATGCCCAGTATATAGGTGTGTTAATAATAATTATAGATATTGTGATATTGATATACCAACAACAAGTTCCCTCCTGGAACGATCTTCATCTTCACCTGCAACTAACAACGCTATAAGAGGGGCTGAGCAAGCGGGTAACATAGCCAAACAGTGGTTTTGCTAGGAAGGTGTCAAAGGTTAGAGGTTTCATGGCAACAAGGAGTGGCTGACATAAAAGATGGGTAGCGCGACATGTAACGATAGCATCGAGACAACTAAGCATGGCAATGGTAGTAAAGGTATCCAAGGGTATGATCATCTTGCTTGGGATTCCGCAAGGAAGAAGAACGGATCCATGAATAAGACGAAGAAGAAGCCTCACAACTCCGGAACGAAACCGAAGCTAACAAGGAAGCAACCGGAAAGAAGCAAACAACACGGTAAACATACAAGCATAAACATGGCATACGATGCACATCCAAGTATGATGCATGTCCGGTTTAATTATGCATGGCATGGCAAAGGTGCACAAACAATTACTACAAGTTAAGTGGAGCTCAATATGCAACGAGTTGCATATTGACGAAACACCACATTTTTAATTATTTAATTGACTCTCGTTTATTTACAAGACAAGATTAAATGTTTTTAACATGGCAAGAGGTGAAGCAAAAACAAACTACCTATTTAGACATTTTAAATGAGGCCGGAGAATAACAACAACAATTCCGGAAAATCCCCATGAACATGTTTAGCAATTATTAAAGCAACAACAATTCACACATTTTTAAATGTTGTTAACATGATGCGGATGACATGATCAAGTTTATGCAATTTTTATTAAAAGGTTAACATGAAGAAGATATGAAGTATTTGTCACCGTGGTGGAAAGAAAGGGTGCCACGGCAATGATCCGAAATGATGCCACGCAACATATCGGTTCCGGTAACTCGTTGAGAATCCCGTGCAAAAGCAAAGGTGAAGTGAACGAGCGGAACAAGATAAAAGGTGGGGTGATCCCGTCACCGGGTTCCCACGAGTCGGCGACGAGGCAACCGAGGAGCGTGACAAAAGATGAAACGGGCACGGGCAAACAAGGGAAACATCTCATACAACACAAGCAACATTCGCACGGGTCATCGTCTCGGGGTTATACCTTCGAAGCGTGCGTTTCGGGGCGGTTCGAGACGTAGTGGAAGAAGTCGTTCACGGTCATCGGTAGGGGTACTCGTTCCGTAGTGGGAAGTAGTTGTTCCGGCGACGGTAGTTGTTCACTTGACGGTCTTCGGCGATGGTAGCGGAACACGTTGATGTAGTGGTACTCGCGGGTCATCGTGGTACACGTTTTGTAGATGTTCATCCGTCATGTCGTGGTACTTGGCGATTCCGAATACCGCGGTCGTTGGGGTACTTGGTCGTGGTACTTGTCGGGTCATCGTGTAGTCGTGTAGGCGTTCCCGTTCGTAGATGTACTTGTCATCGGAGGGGTACTTGGGGTCTCGGTCTCGATTCGTACACGGGTCTTCGGACTTGCCGATCTCGTAGATGGCAGTAGAGGTACTTGAGGTCTTCCGGTCAACATGAACATGAGGCAGGGCTGGCTGAGGCCAGGGTGTCGAAGCTGCGGTCTCCTGTAGGCAAAACAAAGGCAGGCAAAACAAGGGCAACAAAAGGCGGCAGCACCCAGTCGACGAGGCCATGGCAGCGGCACTCGGGCCGGCGAGGAAAAGGCGCTGCGGTGGAGATGCTCGGGGAGGTCGGGGCGCTGCGACGCTGCAGAGGAGCGAGGCGCGCTGGTAGAGAGGCTGGCCGCGGTGGCCGGATTCGCGGACGAAGGGGGAACCCGCTGGGTTCGCGAGCGGGGAGAAGGACGGCGGCTACTGGCCGGCCGCTGCTGGCTCCGGCTTGAGGAAGTGGCGCAGAGATCGATGAAGATGGAGGCCCAGGCGGGGCGGTCCTGGCCTTGCGCGAGGGAGGAGCTGCGGGCTCGGCGCTGGAGCTGCCCGCAGCCGGACGAGGAGGGGTTGCGGGCCCTGGCGAGGGCGCGGCCTGGCGGAGACGGCGGGACGAGCGCAGAGGAACAGGGCGGCCGAAGAGGAGGGCTCGGGGGCGCCGGGCTTCGGCCTTCGCGAGGAGACGGCCTGGCTGGCCTCGGGCGCTGGGGAGAGCGAAGAAGAAGGAGCGGGGTCGGCTTTGGCTGCTCGCGGGTGATGCGGCTCGGGGACGAGGGAAGATCGGGCACGGGGTCTAGGGATGCGGGAGAGCGAGTGCAAGTGGCGGCGGCGCACAGGGGAATGAGGAGGAGCGAGAGATGGGAACGAGGGAAGCAGCGCTAGGGTTAGGGGAAAGATGGCCTCGGGCCAGATGGAGAGGGAGGCTGGCCTGGGCCTGTTGGCTGATGGGCCAGGAGGAGGGAAGGGAAGGCAGGCGGCGGCCTGGAATGGCCTAAGAGGCCGGCGACTGGGCCTGGGAAGGCTGCAGCTGGGCTTAGCTGGAGGCCTGGGCTAAGAGGAGTTGGAGAGCGCCAAGGCAAGGCTGTGGCCTCGACCCGCTGCGGCTGGTCTATATCTCTATATATTTCTTAGCAGAGAACTAAATAGAGAAAGAGTCCAAAAAAATTAAGAAAGGAGGCCATGAACAGAATATAAATTATGGAACATTTTTGTAAGGCTTTATGGAATAAAACCAACCCAACAAAAGTGGTTCCAACAAAATAGGAAAATGCAAACTAAAATAATTAGCTTGCCTGAAGGAGTTTGAAAGGAGTCTAGACTTTAGGAGGAGTCTCGATACAAGGGAAAAGAATTATAGGGAGGTTTTGAAGTCAAACTTGATATGGAATAGGCATGGGGATTTTGCAAGTGTGTTACGGTTAATTCCAAACAATGGAATATTTATATATAGCTCCCTAATAATATTGAGAGGCTTTTATATGTTTTAAAGAGAAGTCATTCTTCCCTCGATTTAAATGGACCGAAGGCCCACACGATTTATTTAAGTTGAGATGCAAAATAAATATGACATGAAGGCATGATCCAATGCAAAATAAATAAAGCAAGCACAACGGAAACTGTCGTGGAATTAACACGGCAGATGTCCGGTTTAACGGACTTGATGATGGAACCATCGCACGGGTTAGCTTGAAAGGGTTCATGGCACACAAAGGACGCAAAGGGTTTTATACTAGTTCGGCCCCTTCAAGAAGGTAAAAGCCTACGTCTAGTTGGCTTGGTATTACTTGGGCGTCGGATTACAGGGAGCGAAATCGCTTGCCTGCGTCTCGACGGATTGATTGTTGCTTGTCCTCGAACCGGTGCCGGGTCGTCCCTTTATATAGAGGTGACGCCTAGTCCGGTTTACAGAATACCGAGGCCGGCTCATAATCGTGTCCGCCTCGGTCTCTGCTCTTCCTTTCTTATCTCTCAAGTTACATCTCTTTGGCGGTTCACAAACCGTATTTCTATACATGGGCCTTGAAATCTCATGGGCCGTAATCTCTACTAATAATAAATCAAGTACAATATAGTTAAGCCGGTTTACAATATCCGGTTTATACCTATTAACCATATCCCTGACATTAGGCCCCAGAATGATTTGAACTTGTTCATATCAGTCTCCATCGTCTTCTGCAACTTCTCTTCTGTCTTCATTTTTTGTAAACCGGCTCTGACGTCATCCTCCAAAATCATTAAAGTCTGACAATGACATCATCTCCGCATTTAACGCCGCGAGCTGTACTGCAGCTTGTTTTTAATGGTTATCCCGAGAATCGAGGCGTTCAACGGATCTTTATCCGATTTTTCTCCCTTGATTACCGCACCTGTCGCTTCATATCTGCCTCTCTGTCTATAAATAGTACCGCCCCTCCTCATTCTTCCTTCTCGCGTCTTCTTCCTCCTTCCGCTTCCTGACCCGCGAACCTCCATTGCTGCTTGAGCGCAAGAACGCCACCGACGACCGCAGGATCTTCAGCCTTCGACCGGCCGCTGCATCAACCTGAGCTTTGACCAGATTCTCTCCGCCGCCGATTCTCGCTGTCCCTGGTACGTTTATCCACCTCTCTGTAGATCTGTGTCCGCCATTGTTTTGCTTGTGTTCTTCCGCCATTAGGGCTTCCGATGAAGCTCCGTCCCTTCGTAGATCTTTTTCTCATAGAAATCTTGTAATCTTCAAACCCTAGTCCATAGGTCTCTCGCTTAGCATCAGATTAGATCTTCATCATAGTGACCTTGTAGCTTTATACGTTCCGCCATTAGAGTTCTCCGCGAGCTTCATACTGTTCTTTCTCTGAAACCTGCAACTCCGTAATATCTTTACCTTTCTGATCTTGCTGTAAATGCGTCAGATACTTTAGATCTTGCCATTTTTATTTCTGCTGTTGCCTGCTTTAGGTCTCCTTTCTATGTACATCTTGTAAACTTATCTGCTCTGATTTGGACCTCTGTAGATTTTCCGTGCAATTTTCGTTTCTTTATTCCCTTATGCTCAGATCTATTCCTTCTTAACAATGCATTGAAAACCTGTTTTTCTCTTCAATAGATCTGCTAAGTATGCTCCGGTTTAAATCATCATGTCATAAACCGGAAATGATGTAATCTGATGCAATAACTTTAAACTATTCCTCTTCAACTACCATTTAAACCGGAAATGATAAAACTCTGTTTCATAATTGCCGGTTTACTCTTGCCAAATAATTCTCCGTTTTAACCATTGCATATCATGACTAAATCCCGGATCGTTGCTTTTTCATAATCCGTCTTTGCACTTTCTCTTCTTCAGCACCTTGCTCAAATGGCTAAGCAGTACGTTTCGTGCGACTGGGTTCGTTCTGTCGTGACTGAAGAGGATTTAGTCAAACTATCAAGTATTGGCATGTTAGGTCCTCAGGCCGAATTGAAATGGCGCGCTCCGGGTAATGAGTGTCCTCCCGCTCCTAGGTCCGGGGAAGTGATTGTATTTCTGGATCACATCTCCAGGGGTTTCTCTCCCCCCGGTTCAAAATTTTTCCGGGACGTCCTTGCCACCTTCCAACTGCATCCACAGGATATCGGGCCAAACTCCGTTTCCAATATTTGTGATTTCCAAGTTTTTTCTGAAGCGTATCTGCAAGAAGAGCCTTCGGTTGATCTTTTTCGGGATTTCTTCCATGCAAACCGGCGTACTGAGTTCACCAGCGGGCCTCACCAAGAGCTTGGTGGTATCAGTATTCAGAAAAGGAGGGATGCAGTTTTCCCTCACGCCTCTTTACACACTCACCCCAAGGACTGGAATAAGTCTTGGTTTTATTGTATAGACACATCCCCTGAAGGTGAAAACCCTTTGCCGGGTTATCGTGAAACTCGTATCCCGGCAAATCACCCCTTGCCGCAACGATTAAGCGCTGCTGAACGGATCCAGTTTTCTCCTCAACTCTCCAAGCTGAGAGCTTTCATGGCGAATGGCCTGATCGGCACAGATTTCCTTCGCTGCTGGTTATCATGGAGTATCCTTCCCTTAAGCCGGCGTCCTGATTTGATGTGCAATTACTCCGGTAAATCGGATGACCCTCAGAGGTTTTCTAAGGAGAAGTTGTCTGAATCGGAAGTGATTGAATCGGCCAAGAAGATTGTCAATCCTGCTCTAACAGACTGCACTAGAGTTGGTTTGGCCCCATACTTCAAGAAAAATAAGCTGCCTGAGGTAAGTGTCTTTAACTTGTACTTTATAAGCCGTCCTTTTTTGAACCGTCTTTTACTTGCCTTCCCTTTTTTCATTTAGACTGATGATCCTTTCTGGAGGAGGAAACCTCAGGAAAAACCTGCAAGGCAAACTCGCCGAAAGACTCCTGCAAATAAGAAAAGGAAAGCAGCCGTTGACGCCGGTTCTCCTTCTGAAGATGATGATCCGGACTCCGAGGTACGCCTTACCCCGGTTTACATTTTGTCTTCATATACTTGTTGATATCTCTAATGTTGCCCTTTTCACAGGATCCACTCGAAGGTGATAACCCGGCGGAGATTGAGGTAACCCTTATTTCTTCCGATTCAGAACCCCCTCCTCAAAAGAGCCGTCGGACTGTTAGAAAGTATCAATTTTCTCATCCTTATGCTAAGTTGGATCCCAATTTTACTTTGAAGAAACAACAGCACGAAGCTTTGCGCCGGACCACTCGCCATAGCGGCTTGGCAGTGGAATCCTCTGGAATTTCGCTAACTCCGGCTCGAAAACGCCGCGCTGAGGTGATGCTCTCTCCAACTCTTCTTCACCCCAAGGCCGGTCTTATCAGAAAACCACTTAAACCGACTGATCCTGATTATCAGGAAACTCCACTGTCTTCATCTGGCGAATCAACCGCGACACAGCTTCCACCTTTAAAGACTGTCCCAGGGTAATTCTCTTTACTTTTTCCGGTTTATAATCTTCTTTTTCTTTATAATGCTGACTTATCTTTGCTTGTTTTTCCAGCAAACCGAAACCCAGCAAAAGAGCTAAGGGTAAGAGGCCTGTCGCTGATCCTTCTACTGATGAACCAGTAATTGAGCCGTCAACAGCTATCCCTCCTGAAGGTACTCCTGTCACTCCGGTTCAAGAACCTGTTCTTGATACTCCTGCTACTGATGCTGCCCAAGATCCACCAAGTCCGGCCCGGGTTAGTTCTCCTCAAGTTAACCCGGGGTCTCCTGATCCGGCTCAAGCTGAAGTTACACCTCCAAACGCACCCACTTCCCCTGACGTTGTGGTTACTGGCGCTGCTTATGTTGCGCCAGCCAAACCCACCGTTTTAGCAAAACATACTGCTAAAGCGGAGAAAGTAACTCAGGAAAAGGGGAAATGGAGTACGGACATATCCAGTCTTTCGAGTATGAGTGCTCAAGACCTTTATTCCGGATATTTGAGCCGGCTCCACAGCAGCCGGGACTATGAAGCCAGCTTAGTAAACTTGATGAGAGAGAAATACGAAGTAAGCTTTCCTGTTCTGATTTTGCTTTGTTTTGACGCATCTTTATCTTCTACCAGCCCCCAAGTTCCGGTTTATCTTCTTTATTGAAGGTAATCCGGAACTTTGTAATTTTTAACTGCTGATCCATACATTAGCCCCCAAGTACCAAGTAGATAACTTGGTTATGTAGTTGATACTTGTAAAAATTGTCTCTGATGTATTGCTTCAACTGCCATTAGCCCCCAAGTGTCAAGTATACAACTTGGTTGTGTGCTTGAGACTTGTAAAAATTTATCTCTAATGCATCGCTTCAACTGCCATTAGCCCCCAAGTGTCAAGTATACAACTTGGTTGTGTGCTTGAGACTTGTCATTTCTAATCTTACCTTTGAACTTTTGTCTACAGGCTGAGCTGAACCGGAATGCTGTGGAAAACAGTGAGCTTCGAAGCCGGCTTATAGAGACTGAGGCAGCCGCTTCAAAGGCGAAGAAAGAACTTCAAGTCAGTTTAAAAACTGCCGAAGACTTGAAGAAATTCTTTGATGAAGAACGGACTGCTTTTGAAGTCCAGAAGAAGGATCTTGAAAAACGTATTCAGGATGCCGAAGGAGCACTTAACCCGGTTACTGAAGAATTGACCAGGTTAAAATGTCAGATTGATTTGATGACCTCCGCTATCTTTGGTAAACATAATCTGAATTCTTGTCTGTTATCTTTGCAATCTGTGATTTGTATCGGTTTAACTTTTCTTGTTGCATGTAGGACGCCGTGTCTCCCATCTTGGGGATGATGTACGGAAGAAACTGAAGGCCTGCTATACTTTGGTGGAGCAACTGTACTCTGGAGCGCAAAGGATTATCAGCGCTACCTCCTTTGGTAAACCGGCTCCTTCAACCATCAAGGCTACTTTGAACAGCTTGTCAATTCTGCCAACTTGTCTTGAAGAGGTGAAGAAATCGGCTGCCCGAGGAGGTGCTCTTCTGGCCCTTACAAGGGCTAAAGCTTGGGTTCCAGACATTGATCCGGCAGAAGTGTTGACCGGTTTTCCTGACACCAAAGAAGATGGTTCAGCATTTGGTGAGAGAGATCTGTACGCTCTGACAAAGGAAATGCGTCCACTTTCTAGCAAGATTGCGGTGGAAACTGATTTGTCTCGATACCACCCAGCATATGATCTGCAAAACGAGCGTGTGGAACGACCGGTTTACGATGTTGCAAATTTAACTCCGCCGGTTCGTCCTCACACTTTTGCTCCTGATATTGATCCTGCTGAGTTGATCAACGATGAAATGTATTTCCGTGCCTTGGCCAAGATTGATTGGCGTGCACCAGATTTCCCGCCGCTTCACGAGGAGGAAGATGTTCCGGAACCAGATGGTGGCCAATCATCCCGGCAGGGAGGAACGGAATCTTAAGTGTTATTGCTGTAATCACAATTGCTATTCCATAAACAATGCTTCCAACTATTTGGCTTTCATGCCTTGTAATAGGCTTTAGCTGAAATTTAATGCACTGTGATCCGGCTTTTGGTCGTTTATAAAGTACTCTTTTGCTGACTTGTTGATTGATGCGGATTTCTTGCCCTGTCCATAAAAAAGATGAAATATATGTCCTAGTGGTTTGACCACTGGACGGATTAACTTGCTCTCTTGATATAATAAACAAGCATATCTTTGATAAATAAATGTGATACCTTAATTGCATTTAGCCAAAATACCTTAAACCGGCAAGGTGTTTTTAAAATTACCTTAATCAGCCTTCATTTATTCTAATAAGCCCTTGAAACTCTTCAGTCTTAACTTGTCCATGAATTATTCTTTGCTTGGTTCAGCAATTTGTAACTTGTATCTGACCTCGTGCTGCCAATTGTCAGCTCATCATGAAGTCGAACCGGGTTACGATGAACGCCGGTTTAACTTTCTCTGGTGTTCATGATCCAGACTTATAACACTAGATATACGGTCAACTTCTAGAGCTGTTCCCCTTGGTTAGAAAGGTTATGAAACACAGAAATCATCAAGAAACACATAATTATTGTAAATCAAACTATGCAATCGAGGCTTTTTCAAAGAGCTGCCAGGCTCAAAAATTGTTCAGGGAGCCGGGTCATCATTTGAACGTGGGCGATACCACTGTTCAGGGAGCCCAAAAATTCATAACATAGCCATTCAAGGGGTGTGTGGGCGAACCACTGTCCTCAGGGGCCGGGTCATCATTTGAACGTGGGCGATACCACTGTTCAGGGAACCCAAAATTTCATAACATAGCCATTCAAGGGGTGTGTGGGCGAACCACTGTCCTCAGGGGCCGGGTCATCATTTGAACGTGGGCGATACCACTGTTCAGGGAACCCAAAATTTCATAACATAGCCATTCAAGGGGTGTGTGGGCGAACCACTGTCCTCAGGGGCCGGGTCATCATTTGAACGTGGGCGATACCACTGTTCAGGGAACCCAGAATAACATAGCCATTCAAGGGGTGTGTGGGCGAACCACTGTCCTCAGGGGCCTCTAATGTTCCTCTTTTTCCTTTTCCTTTATACAGGGCTTTCTTCTTCCTGAACCGGACGTGATCTTTTGTTCTTGTGAGTTTTACCGCTCCTTCACATATCCTGTAAAGATTAGTTTCTAAAAACTAGCTAATATTGAAATATGTTTCTTTGATAACAAACTGATATGGACATTTGCCGCAAATTTGATGTATGTGGAAAAAAAACTGAGCCCCCGGTTTACCGAGGGTGCCGGTTTATTCATTATTCATAATATATACATAGGATACATGGGAGCCTATGGCTCAAGTATAATACGGCCGTAGATGAGCAATGTTCCACGGCCTTTTCGTCTCCTCTTCTGATGTCCGTGAATCTTTGTGCTCTCGAATGTCCACCAAATAGTATGACCCGTTGTGTAAATTTTTGCTGATCACAAAGGGCCCTTCCCATGGCGGAGATAGCTTGTGCATGTCTGTTTGATCTTGGATAAGCCGGAGTACCAAGTCACCCTCCTGGAATGTCCTGGTTCTGATCCGGCGGCTGTGATATCTGCGCAGGTCTTGCTGATAAATCGCTGACCGTGCTGCAGCTATGTCACGCTCTTCATCCAACCGATCCAAACTATCCTATCTTGACTCTTCGTTGATAGCTTCTACATAGGCCGCCACCCTTGGGGAATCATGGCGTATGTCACTTGGAAGAACTGCTTCTGCCCCGTAAACCATGAAGAAAGGTGTATAACCTGTAGACCGATTTGGTGTAGTATTAATGCTCCAAAGGACAGAGGGTAATTCTTCAACCCAACACCCTGGGGTTCTCTGTAGAGGTGTCATAAGCCGGGGCTTGATTCCACGCAAAATCTCCTGATTTGCCCTTTCTGCTTGACCATTGGATTGGGGGTGAGCCACAGAAGATACATCCAAACGAATATGCTCTCGTTGACAGAATTCTTCCATCTCACCCTGAGATAAATTGGTACCGTTATCGGTGATGATGCTGTGTGGAAAACCAAACCGGAATATTACTTTTTTGATGAACTTAACCGCCGTTGCCGCATCACACTTGCTTATAGGTTCCGCCTCAACCCACTTTGTAAACTTGTCTACTGCCACTAGTAGATGAGTTTTTTGATCTTGGGACCTCTTGAAAGGACCAACCATGTCAAGCCCCCAAGTTGCAAAAGGCCAAGTGATTGGTATCATCCGGAGTTCTTGCGCCGGAACAAGGGCACGTCTTGAGAACTTCTGACAAGCGTCACACTTGCGGACCAAGTCTGCTGCATCTGCATGTGCGGTTAACCAATAAAAGCCATGTCTGAAAACCTTAGCTACTAAAGATTTTGATCCGGCATGATGACCGCAATCCCCTTCATGAATCTCCCTTAAAATCTCACAACCTTCCTCAGCTGAAACACACCGTTGAAATACTCCAGAGGTGCTACGATGATACAGCTCCCCATTGGCAATTGTCATAGACTTGGAACGCCGGATTATCTGCCGTGCTTCACCTTCGTCTTCTGGCAATTCTCCCCGGCTTAAATATACCAAATAAGGTATCGTCCAATCCGGGATAACATGGGTTGCCGCAACCAACTTTGCCTCTGGGTCCGGAACAGCCAGATCGTCCTCTGAAGGTACTTGAACCGAAGGATTGTGCAATTCATCTAAAAAGGTGTTCGGTGGTACCAGTTTACGTTGTGAACCTAGCCGGCTTAAAGCGTCAGCTGCTTCGTTCTTCCGCCGGTCTATGTGTTCCACCTGATACCCTTTGAAGTAACCTGCCACCGCTTCAACCTCTCGCCGATAAGCCGCCATGAGGGGATCCCTTGAATCCCACTTGCCCGAAACTTGCTGTGCCACCAGGTCTGAATCGCCCAAGCACTTAACCCGGCTTAAATTCATCTCTTTTGCCAACCGCAAACCATGAAGTAGTGCTTCATATTCCGCTGCATTATTAGTACAAGGAAATAACAACCGGAGGACATAACAAAATTTATCACCTCTGGGGGAAGTTAACACCACTCCGGCCCCTGAGCCCTCCAACTGTTTCGAACCGTCGAAGTGAATCGTCCAATAAGTGAGATCCGGCTTTTCTTCCGGGGTCTGCAACTCTGTCCAGTCGTTGATGAAGTCCACCAGTGCCTGAGATTTGATAGCAGTACGTGGTACATATTTCAACTCATGTGGACTGAGCTCAATGGCCCACTTGGCTATTCTGCCTGTTGCTTCTCTATTCTGGATTATATCTCCCAACGGAGCCGAGCTGACCACAGTTATCGGATGCCCTTGGAAATAATGCTTCAACTTCTGGTTCGCCATGAACACCCCATACACCAATTTCTGCCAATGAGGGTATCTTTGCTTGGACTCGATGAGTACCTCACTCACATAGTAGACCGGACGCTGAACCGGATTTTCTTTCCCTGCTTCCTTGCGCTCAACCACAATTGCAACACTAACCGCCCGTGTGTTTGCAGCAACATACAGTAGCAAAGGCTCCTTGTCAATAGGGGCGGCTAAAACCGGCGGCTTCGCTAATTGCTGTTTCAGATTCTCAAACGCTGTATTCGCTTCATCACTCCAGATGAACCGGTCCGTTTTCTTCAACATTTGATAAAGCGGGATCGCCTTTTCTCCTAAGCGACTGATGAACCGGCTCAGAGCCGTGATCCGTCCAGCTATGCGCTGAACATCGTTAATGCAAGCCGGTTTTGTCAAAGATGTGATGGCCTTGATCTTCTCCGGATTGGCTTCTATTCCCCGGTTTGAGACCAGGAATCCCAAAAGCTTACCGGCCGGGACACCAAAAGCACATTTCTCCGGATTGAGCATCATTTTGTAAGCCCGAAGATTATCAAAGGTTTCTCTGAGATCTTCTATCATTGTCCTCTCCTCCTTTGACTTAACCACAATGTCATCCACATAAGCATGTACGTTCCTTCCTATCTGCCCTTTCAAGCAATTCTGAACACAACGCTGATAAGTCGCCTGCGCACACTTGAGCCCAAAAGGCATAGACACATAGCAAAAAGCACCAAAAGGGGTTATGAATGCCGTCTTCTCTTGGTCTTCAACTGCCATTTTGATCTGATGGTAGCCTGAGTACGCATCCAGGAAACTCAGCCGCTCACACCCTGCTGTAGCATCAATAATCTGATCAATGCGAGGTAGAGCAAAAGGATCAGTTGGGCAAGCTTTATTGAGGTCTGTGTAGTCCACGCACATCCTCCACTTCCCATTCTTCTTTAGAACTAGCACCGGGTTGGCCAACCATTCCGGATGAAACACTTCCACTATGAACCCTGCCGCCAAAAGCTTAGCCACTTCTTCTCCTATAGCCTTGCGCCTCTCTTCGTTGAAGCGGCGCAGATACTGCTTTACCGGTTTAAACTTCGGATCAATATTTAACTTGTGCTCAGCGAGTTCCCTCGGTATACCAGGCATGTCAGAGGGCTTCCATGCAAAGATATCCCGGTTCTCACGGATGAACTCAATGAGCGCGCTTTCCTATTTAGGATCCAAGTTAGCACTGATGGTGAACTGCTTGGATGAATCTCCGGGCACAAAATCGACCTGTTTAGTCTCTTCCGCTGATTTGAACTTCAAAGCCGGATCATGCTCAGTGGTTGGCTTCTTCAGCGGAGTCATGTCCGCCGGATCAACATTATCTTTATAAAATTTTAACTCTTCCGCGGAACATACCGCTTCTGCATAAGCTGCATCACCTTCTTCACATTCCACTGCTATCTTACGACTGTCGTGCACCGTAATCGTGCCTTTATGACCCGGCATCTTGAGCTGCAGATAAACATAACATGGCCTAGCCATAAATTTAGCATAAACCGTCCTCCCAAACAAAGCATGATATGGACTTTTGATTTTGACAACTTCAAAGGTGATCATCTCCGATCTAGAGTCATGCTCATCTCCAAAGGTAACTTCTAAGTCAATCTTACCAACCGGATAAGCTGACTTACCTGGAACCACCCCGTGAAACACTGTGTTTGATGTCCTTAATTGTTTATCTGTCAGACCCATACGACGGAAAGTCTCGTAATATAATATATTGATACTGCTACCTCCATCCATGAGGACTTTAGTGAACCGGTATCCTCCCACCTGAGGTGCCACTACCAAGGCTAAATGTCCCGGATTATCTACCCGTAACGGGTGGTCCTCCCTGCTCCAAACAATGGGCTGCTCTGACCATCGTAAAAACTGCGGTGTCGCCGGTTCTACCGCATTAACAGTCCGCTTTAAAACCTTCTGGTCTCTTTTGCATAGACTTGTGGTGAAAACATGATATTGGCCACTGCTTAACTCCTTTGGATTACTCTGGTACCCGGATTGCTGTTGTTGCTGCGGGCGCTGCTGCTGCTGATTTCCTTGGTTATTGTGACTCCCTTGGCCCTGCTGCTGATTATTCTGATTGTTGTAACCACCTTGATGATACGGCTGATTTCCCTGATTCTGATAACCACCTTGATAATGTGATTGGCTTCCTTGACCATTATAGTTTCCTTGACCGCCTGGGCCGCCTGGCCGGGATTGATAACCGCCGTTGTTCCCTTGATAACCGCTGTTGCCCCTATATCCTGAACCGAAATTGTTCCCTTGGTAACCCGGGCCATAAAACCCGGGCCCTAAACCGGCATTCGGGGGCCGGCTATGAGGATTAAAACGGCCGTTCCCTGTTATCGTGGGGTTCAGACATTCTCTTGCAGTGTGCCGTGCAGGCCCCTTATTCCCGCTATGCTTTATGCAGGGTTGATCCAAATCCTGCTCCCAACCCGGATTTCCTCCACCGGCTTGGCGAGCGGGACCCCGCTGATTTCCCTGAAAACCGCTTTGAACCTGTGTATTAGCCACAAAATCGGAGCTGCTTTCCGGTTTCCGTTTGCCCAACACACCTGAAGTGATCGGACTGGCTGAAGCCGGTTTACCAGTCTTGCTGGCCTTTCCCGCTTTATCTCCTTCTGGCTCCGGATACTTGGTATTATCTGAGTCTCCGTACTTCACCAAGGCACTCATTAAAGTCCCCATGTCATTGCACTGTCGTTTAAGCCGTCCGAGTTTCAATTTCAAAGATTCAAACCGGCAATTGTTCTCCAAGGTTACAATTGCGGTGCTCGGATTAATACCGTTTGAGGAGTGCAAGATCTCTGCCACTCTGTGTACCCAAGCTGCTGTAGACTCCTGTTCTCCCTGCACGCATGCTGCTAAATCTATCACCGACATAGGTTGCTTGCATGTATCCTTGAAATTTTTGATGAACTGACTACGCAGCTCCCCCCATGATCCGATGGAATTCGGAGGAAGTCCCTTTAGCCAAGTCCGGGCCGTTCCTTCAAGCATCATAGTGAAATATTTGGCACAAGCCGATTCATCCACGTCCAGCATCTCCATAGCCATCTCGTAGCTTTCCACCCAAGCCTCGGGCGGTAAATCGGCCGTGTAATTGGGCACCTTGCGAGGTCCTTTGAAATCCTTGGGCAGCTTAACACTCCGCAGAGCCGGGACAAGACACTGTATCCCAAAACTGCTCGCTGTCGCTCCTGTCCCCGTAGCGCCGGTGTAAACCGGCGTCGACTGGCGGATCTCCTCCCTGGCCTCCGATCTAGGCCGGTTTCGATCCGGGGCTGGCATCTCTGCCCTTGCCGGATTATTCTGCCTGTGCTGATGTCTCCTCCGTTCGCTGCTAGATACTTCGGGCTCCTCCCAATGTCTAGAGTAACTTCGGTTGGGACGTGGTGTTGAATGCAACCTTTCCCTGCTGTGAGAGTACGCTTGCTGCTGTATTAACGCCGTGTTGAGTAACCTCTGGGCCCTGCGCGCCTCTATCGCTACAGGGGATGTTTCTTCCACAGGTAAAGCGGCCAACCGTGCTGCCGCTGCAGCGATATTATCCACAGGGTTTGAATAGTGCCCCGGGGGGACCGGAACATAAGGCACCGATGTAATCCGTCGCTCTCGCTCTGCGGCGGGTTGCTGAACCGGTTCCTCTCGAGCCGGTGGGCTTCTCCGGGTTAAGATCGGATTATTACTGGCCCCCGCCCCCGGTGTTCTGAACAAATTCGCAGATTCGTAACCCGACGGCAGGCGGGATCGATATTTTCGTCCTCTTACCCCTTCCATGGAAGCCTGTTCCATCCTTAAGTGAAAAGCTTGTTCATCCAACTCCGCTTGTCTTATCGCCAGCATCTCTCCTTCTGCCTTTAAATCCTCCTTTAACTGATCGATCCAGGCCTTCAACTGAAGAAGCACTGCATCATGTTGCGCCTTGTCTGCTGGAGCTACGACCTCTACTGCCTTAGCCGCGAACTCCTCCATCAAGGTGGATAGAACCGCAGTAACGGAGGGATTTGAACCGCTTCCCCCTGCGCCAGCCTCCGCTGTTGTTCCGTTCGTCGGGGGTTGTGAACCGGCCATAAAAACCGCCACCCGGTTTGGCGGGTCGGAGGGGCCCGGAATACTGTTTCCGTCGGACTCGCCCTCAGACCGGCCGTCCCGCAACTGATACAGAGACTCAGTTTCCCCGGACGAAGATTCGTCATCTGAATAGACGACGGTTGCACCATCAGATTCCAACCCGTCCTCAGCTTGTCCTCCGTGAATCGCTCCAACGAACACACGCTTCACGGCAGGTTGAATCCGGGTCGATCTCGCACGCTGAGCCGGCTCGACGATGTTGGGGAAGGTGTCCAGCTCAGGTCCCGGTTCACCGATTTTGCCGATGAAGACTTGGATGCTGCCGAAGGGAACCCGGTACCCGTATTCGATCGAATCGGCCTCCGGTCCCCAACCTGCGTCGTCGATGTAGATCCGGCCGCGACGACTCTTGGTCATCCGGCCGACCGCGTAGCCCTTTAACCCCTTGAGGCCGCCTTCCAAGAACTCGAAACCGTCGTGCGCAGGCCCCACGGTGGGCGCCAACTGTCGTGGAATTAACACGGCAGATGTCCGGTTTAACGGACTTGATGATGGAACCATCGCACGGGTTAGCTTGAAAGGGTTCATGGCACACAAAGGACGCAAAGGGTTTTATACTAGTTCGGCCCCTTCAAGAAGGTAAAAGCCTACGTCTAGTTGGCTTGGTATTACTTGGGCGTCGGATTACAGGGAGCGAAATCGCTTGCCTGCGTCTCGACGGATTGATTGTTGCTTGTCCTCGAACCGGTGCCGGGTCGTCCCTTTATATAGAGGTGACGCCTAGTCCGGTTTACAGAATACCGAGGCCGGCTCATAATCGTGTCCGCCTCGGTCTCTGCTCTTCCTTTCTTATCTCTCAAGTTACATCTCTTTGGCGGTTCACAAACCGTATTTCTATACATGGGCCTTGAAATCTCATGGGCCGTAATCTCTACTAATAATAAATCAAGTACAATATAGTTAAGCCGGTTTACAATATCCGGTTTATACCTATTAACCATATCCCTGACAGAAACACACGGGAGAACCCGAAACATCTGGAATCTTCTGGGACGTCGGTCTTCGGGCGTCACATATTACTAGAGAAGACAGACGCTAAACCGTCAATTACAAGGTACAGGATTACATCTAGACCGTCGAAAAGAGCATATGATTGATTAAACCGGCGAGTGAGCTACAGATCTACAATACGAAGAAACAGTTTCCAAAGAAGACTGAAGTAAAAATGGATCTGAGGTATAAGGAAAAGATGAAATATATGCAAGTCTTATACGGGAAGAACCGCGGAGGTTTTCTACAGATCAGATCTAAGCTGTTAAGCTAGAGGAACTAAAGGCGTAAGCGCGAAGCAGGAGCGCACTCAAAACGAATCTAGGTAAGGTTTGAATCTACTGCAAGATTAACCCACAGGGATGAACAGCGAAGCTTCAAAGTTTCATGGCGGAAGCTATGGAAGGAACCCTAGATTGGGATCTACAGTGAGGAAGAAGAAATACCTGATGAAGAAGCTGACGGCGGTGAGTTGCTCTGGACACGGTTCAGGGTGATGCAGCGGCCTGGCTCGACGACGGCGACACGCTCGAAGAGCGACGGAGGAAGACGAAGGCAGAAGGGAGAAAAAGGACAGACCCCAACGGTATTTATAGGCCGAAGAGGTGAAACGGCAAGCGCGGGAATCGAGGAGGTCAGAGATTGGATAAAGATTACACTGTCGCCTCGATCTTCGGGATGGCATTTAACAAAGGTAACAAACAGAGGTGAGCAATAAATGCGGAGGTGATGTCACGACAGATTAAGATGATTCCCGGAGATGACGTCATGGCCGGTTTACGAGGCAGATGAACCGCAGAGAAGAAATTTATGCAAAGACTTAGAAGACTGACATGAAGAAAGTTCAAATCAATCTGGGGCCTAATGTCAGGGATATTACTAGCAGGTATAAACCGGCCAGGAAGATCCGGATTACACTAACATAGTTATATTATCATAAGCCCAGTAGAATATGAACCAGATGTTACGGCCCATAGAGGTTTAGGGCCCGTGTGTAAAGCTAACGGTTTATGAACCGTCATGTTATGTAACTTGAGGTGTAAGATAGAAAGAGTAGAAACCGAGGCGGACACGATTATGAACCGGCCTCGGGACTCTGTAAACCGGACCGGGCGTCGCCTCCTATATAAAGGGACGACCCGGCGACGGTTCAAGGACAAGCACCAACACGTCGAGACACAGGCAAGCGATCCGCTCCCTGTTCATCGACACCCAAGCAATACCACACCAAACTAGACGTAGGCTTTTACCTTCATCGAAGGGGCCGAACTAGTATAAACCTTCTGTGTCCTTTGTGTGCTTTTAACCCCTTCAAGCTAACCCGCGCGATGGCTTCACACCTAAGTCCTCTAAACCGGACATCTGCCATGCTAATTCCACGCCAGCGAGGTAGTGGTGGCGCACCTGTAGTGCGCCATTAATGGCCAAAACAGGTGCGCCACTAACATGCCTTCTCCTAGTAGTGAAACAAATAAGAACTTCGTAGCCAACGCGATAAGGGGTTGTCAATCCCTTTACGGTCACTTACGAAAGTGAGATCTGATAGAGATGATAGTTTATATTTTTCGTATTTTTGTTTATAAGAACAGAAAGTAAAAGCGATAAAAGTAAAGTAGATGTAGATTGATATGTTGAGAATAGACCCGGGGGCCATAGTGTTCTCTAGTGGCTTCTCTCATGATAGCGATATTCTACGGCGGGTAAACAAATTACTGTCGAGCAATTGATAGAAAAGAGAATAATTATGAGACTATCTAGGCATGATCATTGTATATAGGCATCACGTCTGAGACAAGTAGACCGAAACGATTCTGCATCTACTACTATTACTCCACACATCGACCGCTATCCAGCATGCATCTAGTGTATTGAGTTCATAAGAACAGAGTAACGCCTTAAGCAAGATGACATGATGTAGAGGGATAAACTCAAGCAATATGATATAAACCCCATCTTTTTATCCTCGATGGCAACAATACAATACGTGCCTTGCTGCCCCTACTGTCACTGGGAAAGGACACCGCAAGATTGAAACCAACGCCAAGCACTTCTCCCATTGCAAGAACTATTGATCTAGTAGGCCAAACCAAACCAATATTTCGAAGAGACTTGCAAGGATATTATGAGCACACATAAAAAGTTCAGAGAAAAACCAAGTATTTCTCATAGATAATCTTGATCATAAACCAACAATTCATCGGATCTCGACAAACACACCGCAAAAAGAGATTACATCGAATAGATCTCCTCGAAGACCGAGGAGAACTTTGTATTGAGATCCAGAGACAGAGAAGAAGCCATCTAGATACTAGCTATGGACCCGAAGGTCTGTGGTAAACTACTCACAACTCATGGTGAGGGCGATGATGATGATGATGAAGGACTCCGTGATGGATCCCCCTCCGGTGGAGCTCCGGAACAGGCTCCAAGATGGGATCTCACGGGAACAGAAGGTTATGGCGGTGGAATTAGGGTTTTCTCTCTGTTTTTTTTTTTTGACAGAAAGATTGTAAGGGAACCCCGTACAGTATAATTGGTGCAACAAACCCAAATTGCAAGTACCATGCCTTGAACATGGGTGGGTGGGAAGCATCAGCCCCTTCCCACCACTAGGCTATGCCTTAGTCTGCGGTTTTCTCTCTGTTGTCGATGGTTTCGGGGTACGTAGACTTATATAGGAGGAAGGAGGACACCGGGGCTCTAGGGGCCCACGAGGCAGGGGGCACGCCCTGGGAAGGAGGGCGTGCCCCCCACCCTCGTGGACACCCCGAGGCTCCCCTGACGTGGTTCTCAAGTTCCTCGTGCGTGATTTTCTCCAAAAATATCTATCGTGAAGGTTTCATTCCGTTTGGACTCCGTTTGATATTCTTTTTCTGCAAAACCCTGAAACGGGCAAAAAACAGCAATCTAGATTGGGCCTTTGGGTTAGTAGGTTAGGCCCAAAAATGATATAAAAGTGTAAGATAAAGCCCATTAAACATCCAAGACTTCATAAATAATAGCATGGAACAATCAAAAAATTATAGATACGTTGGAGACGTATCAAGCATCCCCAAGCTTAATTCCTGCTCGTCCTCGAGTTGGTAAATGATAAAGAAAGAATTTTTGATGTGGAATGCTAACCAATATAGTTTTTCAATGTAATTCTCTAAATTGTGGCATGAATGTTCAGATCTGAAAGATTCAAGATAAAAGTCTATATTGACATAAGAAATAACAATACTTCAAGAAATACTAACAAAGCAATCATGTCTTCTCAAAATACTATGGCTAAAGAAAGTTATCCCTACAAAATCATATAGTCTGGCTATGCTCCCTCTTCATCACACAAAATATTCATATCATGCACAACCCCAATTTCAGCCAAGCACTTGTTTTCATACTCTATTCTTTCGAACTTTTCAACTTTCACGCAATACATGAGCGTGAGCCATGGACATAGCACTATGGGTGGAATAGAGGTGGTTGTGGAGAAGACAAAAAGGAGGGAGATAGTCTCACATCGACTAGGCGTATCAACGGGCTATGGAGATGTCCATCAATAGATATCAATGTGAGTGAGTAGGGATTGCCATGCAACGGATGCACTAGAGCTAAATATGAATGAAAGCTCAACAAAAGAAACTAGTGGGTGTGCATCCAACTTGCTTGCTCACGAAGACCTAGGGCATTTGAGGAAGCCCATCGTTGGAATATACAAGCCAAGTTCTATAACGAAAAATTCCCACTAGTATATAAAGTGACTAAGCATGAGACTCTCTACAATGAAAAACATGGTGCTACTTTGAAGCACAAGTGTGGAAAAAAGATAGTAGCAATTGTCCCTTTTTTCTTTTTCTTTTTTTTTGGGCCTTTCTTTTTTCTTTGGCCTTTTTTCTCTCTCTTTTTTTTCTCTTTTTTTTTGCGGAGGGGCTTTATAGATTTAGCCTTTCCTCCCATGGGACAATGCTCTAATAATGATGATCATCACACTTTCATTACAACTCGATATTACAACTCGATACTACAACAAACTATGACTCTATATGAATGCCTCCGGCGGTGTACCGGTATGTGCAATGAAACAAGAGTGATATGTATGAAAAATTATGCATGGTGGCTTTGCCATAAATATGATGTCAACTACATGATCATGCATGGAAATATGACAATATGATGCGTGTCATATGAACGGAACGGTGGAAAGTTGAATGACAATATATCTCGGAATGGCTATGGAAATGCTATGATAGGTAGGTATGGTGGCTGTTTTGAGGAATAATATGGTGGCTGTTTTGAGGAAGGATATATAGTGGGTTTATGGTACCGGCGAAATTTGCGTGGTACAAGAGAGGCTAGCAATGGTGGAAGGGTGAGAGTGCGTATAATCCATGGACTCAACATTAGTCATAAGAACCCATATACTTATTGCAAAAATCTACGAGTCATCAAAACAAAGCAATCAACGCATGCTCCTAGGGGGGAGGTTGGTAGGAGTTAACCATCACGCGCCCCCGGCCTCCACACAAAGGTTGACACTTTACAAACACCTCATGCTCTAACTTCGTCACATAGCGGTTCACCATACGTGCATGCTACGGGAATCACTAACCTTAACACAAGTATTTCTCAATTTCATAATAACTCCACTAGCATGACTCTAATATCACTATCCTCATATCTCAAAACAATTATCAAGCATCCAACATCTCATTCTATTCAATGCACTTAGTGTGAAAATTTTACTACATTGACATTGGACGTCTATCATGTGAAGACCAGTTTTTTTATAGCCTAAACACATTACCATGCTGTTTTAATAGACTCTCAAATAGATATAAGTGAAGCATGATAGTTCAACAATTTCTACAAAATATAACCACCACCGTGCTCTAAAAGATATAAGTGAAGCACTAGAGCAAAAACTATTCAACTCAAAAGATATAAGTGAAGCACATTGAGTGTTCTAACAATTCCTAGGCCATATTTAACTCTCTCAAATAGGTGTGTCCAGCAAATATGATTGTGACAAACTAACAAGCAAAGACTCAAATTATACAAGACGCTCCAAGCAAAACACATATCATGTGGTGAATAAAAATATAGCTCCAAGTATAGTTACCGATGGATGAAGACGAAAGAGGGGATGCCTTCCTGGGGCATCCCCAAGCTTAGGCTTTTGATTATCCTTGAATTTTACTTGGGGTGCCATGGGCATCCCCAAGCTTAGGCCTTTGCTACTCTTTGTTCCATAGTTCATCAAAGCAATACTCAAAACTTGAAAACTTCACAACACAAAACTTAGACAAAAATTCTCGTGAGCTCCGTTAGTATAAGAAAACAAACCACTACTCAAAGGTACTGCAATGAATTCATTATTTGTTTATATTGGTGTTAAACCTACTGTATTACAACTTCTCTATGGTTCATACCTCCAAATATTACTCATAGAAGCATTGAAATAAGCAAACAACACACGAAAAACAGAATCTGTCAAAAACAGAACAGTCTGTAGTAATCTGCAGGTTTCGCATACTTCTTTAGCTCCAAAAACTTCAAACTAAATTGGTAAATTTGAGGAATTTGTCTAGTAATCATATTCAAAAAGAATCAACTAAATAGCACGCTCCAGTAAAATCTGACGACCACTTTAGCTAGCGCTAACGATTCTGTTTTTCACAGCAAAATCACATAAACTTCATACACATCTTCCCAAAGGTTCTACTTGGCACAAACACTAAACAAAACATGAAACCACATCTAATCAGAGGCTAGATGCAATATTTATTCACTAACAGCAACAAAAACATAAAATCTAAAATTGGGTTGCCTCCCAACAAGCGCTATCGTTTTACGCCCCTAGCTAGGCACGATACAAGATAAATCTAGGGAATGCCATAGTGATACGATATGTCGCGAAAGCTCATCTCATATTTCCTACGTTCAGCAGCAAGCTTCCTTTTTGGCAAGCAAAAGTAATCAAAGGGGCTGAATTTAATGGGACAAAAGTCCCATACATCAATCTCAGGAGGAATAGGTTCCTCTTTTGGCCCTTTGTAGTGGATAACCAATTCATCATTATAGGCATTCTTTTGGTAGAAGGTCATAAGCCGTCGCTCAAGGGAGAAGCCTAAGCCATTGTTTTGAACAGCAAAGTCATTGTTTATCTCAGAAATTCTATCAATCAAGATCTCAGTAGGAACCTTTTTCTAAGGTTTTCATTAAAAGCAACATGATCAGGAGATCGCAACCGCATTAGGTCTTCTTGATTAAACAAGATAGCCTCTATAGGAGGTCGACCGGCATCTACTCCGTAATGAGCAAAGATTTATTTGGCCTCTTTCATGATAAATCTAAATTCATGAGCCAAAAAGATAGTAGTTGCACGCTTAACAGAAGAATGCTCAATATTGGAAACTCCAAAAAGATTCTCTGAATACAGGGATGCATATGGATAAATTGCCTTTCAATTTCTACTATAAGCATGGATACAGCATCCACAAGGCTACTAGTTCTATGAAGAATAGAGCCACCCATAGTGGGCAAAGCACCGGCACAAGTAAAGAAGTCTTGAAGAACTCCTTTTCCAATGATATTACCGCTACCGACCCGGAACTTTTTAATATGTAAAGTGGTAGCTTCATCCGGGGGGTCAACATAGACGTTGCCCTCGACATTACTACCCTTCTCGATAAAGTCATCCCCCCTCTCAGACATGAGGGCAATCAGGCAAGCAAGCAACTCACAAGCAAACAAGAAGCAAGCGAACGATAAACACACGGCGGAAGAAGGGCAAATACAACGGCAAGGGTGAAGTGGGGGAGAGGAAAACGAGAGGCAAATAAATGTAATGCAAAGGATAAGGGTTTGTGATAGGTACTTGGTATATGACTTTTGCGTAAGCCTCCCCGGCAACAACGCCAGAAATTCTTCTTGCTACTTCTCGAGATTGTGTTGTATTCCCTCGAAGAGGAAATTGAGATGCAGCATAGTAGCGTAAGTATTTCCCTCAGTTTTTGAGAACCAAGGTATCAATCCAGTAGGAGACCACGCGCGAGTCCCTCGCACCTGCACAAACAAATAAGAACTTCGCAGCCAACGCGATAAGGGGTTGTCAATCCCTTTACGGTCACTTACGAAAGTGGGATCTGATAGAGATGATAGTTTATATTTTTGGTATTTTTGTTTATAAGAACAGAAGGTAAAAGCGATAAAAGTAAAGTAGATGTAGATTGATATGCTGAGAATAGACCCGGTGGCCATAGTGTTCTCTAGTGGCTTCTCTCATGATAGCGATATTCTACGGCGGGTAAACAAATTAGTGTCGAGCAATTGATAGAAAAGCGAATAATTATGAGACTATCTAGGCATGATCGTTGTATATAGGCATCATGTCCGAGACAAGTAGACTGAAACGATTTTGCATCTACTACTATTACTCCACACATCGACCGCTATCCAGCATGCATCTAGTGTATTGAGTTCATAAGAACAGAGTAACGCCTTAAGCAAGATGACATGATGTAGAGGGATAAACTCAAGCAATATGATATAAACCCCATCTTTTTATCCTCGATGGCAACAATACAATACGTGTCTTGCTGCCCCTACTGTCACTGGGAAAGGACACCGCAAGATTGAACCCAAAGCCAAGCACTTCTCCCATTGCAAGAACTATTGATCTAGTAGGCCAAACGAAATCAATAATTCGAAGAGACTTGCAAGGATATTATGAGCACGCATAAAAATTACAGAGAAGAACCAAATATTTCTCATAGATAATCTTGATCATAAACCCACAATTCATCGGATCTCGACAAACACGCCGCAAAAAGAGATTACATCGAATAGATCTCCTCGAAGACCGAGGAGAACTTTGTATTGAGATCCAGAGAGAGAGAAGAAGCCATCTAGATACTAGCTAAGGACCCGAAGGTCTGTGGTAAACTACTCACAACTCATGGTGAGGGCGATGACGATGATGATGAAGTACTCCGTGATGGATCCCCCTCCGGTGGAGCTCCGAAACAGGATCCAAGATGGGATCTCACGGGAACAGAAGGTTACGGCGGTGGAATTAGGATTTTCTCTCTGTTGTCGATGGTTTCGGGGTACGTGGACTTATATAGGAGGAAGGAGGACACCGGGGGTGCTCGTATTGGAAATATGCCCTAGAGGCATTAATAAATTGGTTATTATTATATTTCCTTGTACATGATAATTGTTTATTATCCATGCTAGAATTGTATTGATAGGAAACTCAGATACATGTGTGGATACATAGACAAACACCATGTCCCTAGTGATCCTCTAGTTGAGTGGCTCATTGATCAATAGATGGTTGCGGTTTCCTGACCATGGACATTGTATGTCGTTGCTAACGAGATCACATCATTAGGAGAATGATGTGATGGACAAGACCCAATCCTAAGCCTAGCACAAGATCGTGTAGTTCGTATGCTAAAGCTTTTCTAAATGTCAAGTCTCTTTTCCTTAGACCATGAGACTGTGCAACTCCCGGATACCATAGGAATGCTTTGGGTGTACCAAACGTCACAACGTAACTGGGTGGCTATAAAGGTGCACTACGGGCATCTCCGAAAGTGTCTGTTGGGTTGGCACAAATCGAGACTGGGATTTGTCACTCCGTGTGACGGAGAGGTATCTCTGGGCCCACTCGGTAGGACATCATCATAATGTGCACAATGTGATCAAGGAGTTGATCACAGGATGATGTGTTATGGAACGAGTAAAGAGACTTGCCGTAACGAGATTGAACAAGGTATCGGTATACCGACGATCGAATCTCGCGCAAGTGCTATACCGATAGACAAAGGGAATCGTATACGGGATTGATTGAATCCTTGACATCGTGGTTCATCCGATGAGATCATCGTGGAACATGTGGGAGCCAACATGGGTATCCAGATCCCGCTGTTGGTTATTGGCTGGAGAGTTGTCTCGGTCATGTCTGCATGGTTCCCGAACCCGTAGGGTCTACACACTTAAGGTTCGATGACGTTAGGGTTATAGGGAATAGATATGCGTGGTTACCGAATGTTGTTCGGAGTCCCGGATGAGATCCCGAACGTCACGAGGAGTTCCGGAATGGTCCGGAGGTAAAGATTTATATATGGGAAGTCCCGTTTTGGTCACCGGAAAAGTTTCGGGCGCTATCAGTAGCGTACCGGGACCACCGGGAGGGTCCCGAGGGTCCACCGGGTGGGGCCACCAGCCCCAGAGGGCTACGTGCGCCAAGTATGGGAGGGGACCAGCCCCAGGTGGGCTGGTGCGCCCCCCCCCCCCCCCCCCCCCCC
>LR738713.1:26295916-26345246 GCA_902687465.1 Secale cereale
CCTAGATGGGATCTAGGGCTGGCCGCCACCCCTAGGGGTGGAAACCTAGGTGGGGGCACAACCCCTCCCTTCCCCCTATATATAGTGGGGGTTTGGGGCTACCATACACATGAGAACTTCTCCCTCTTGGCGCAGCCCTACCCCTTTCCCTCCTCGTCTCTTGCGGTGCTTGGTGAAGCCCTGCTGGAGTGCCACACTCCTCCACCACCACCATGCCGTCGTGCTGCTGCTGGACGGAGTCTTCCTCAACCTCTCCCTCTCCCCTTGCTGGATCAAGGCACGGGAGACGTCACCGGGCTGCACGTGTGTTGAACGCGGAGGCACCGTTGTTCGATGCTTAGATCGGAATCAACCGCGATCTGAATCGCTGTGAGTACGACTCCTTCATCTGCGTTCTTGTAACGCTTCCGCATCGCGATCTTCAAAGGTTTGAAGATGCACTCCCCTCTCGTTGCTAGTAGACTCCATAGATAGATCTTGGTGATGCGTAGGAAATTTTTTGATTTTCTGCTACGATCCCCAACTGTGGCATCATGAGCTAGGTCTATGCGTAGTTTCTTGCACGAGTAGAACACAAAGTAGTTGTGGGCGTCGATTTGTCAATTTACTTGTCGTTACTTGTCTTATCTTGATTCGGCGGCATCGTGGGAGGAAGCGGCCCGGACCGACCTTACACGTACTCTTTCGTGAGACTGGTTTCACCGGTTTACATGCACTATTTGCATCAGGTGGCTAGTGGGTGTCTGTCTCTCCCACTTTAGTCGGATCAGATTCGATGAAAAGGGTCCTTATGAAGGGTAAATAGAAATTGGCATATCGCGTTGTGGTTTTGGCGTAGGTAAGAAACGTTCTTGCTAGAAACCTATAGCAGCCATGTAAAAACTTGCAACAACAATTAGAGGACGTCTAACTTGTTCTTGCAGCATGTGCCGTGTAATGTGATATGGCCAAAAGGATGTGATGAATGATATATATGTGATGTATGAGATTGATCATGTTCTTGTAATAGGAATCACGACTTGCATGTCGATGAGTATGACAACTGGCAGGACCCATAGGAGTTGTCTTATTTTATTGTATGACCCGTGTGTCACTGAAAATGCCATGTAATTACTTTACTTTATTGCTAACCGCTAGCCATAGTAGTAGAAGTAATGTTTGGCGAGACGACTTCATGAAGACACGATGATGGAGATCATGGTGTCATGCCGGTGACGATGATGATCATGGAGCCCCGAAGATGAAGATCAAAAGGAGCGAAATGATATTGGCCATATCATGTCACTATTTGATTGCATGTGATGTTTATCATGTTTTACATCTTATTTGCTTAGAACGACGGTAGTAAATAAGATGATCTCTCACTAAAATTTCAAGAATTATGTTCCCCCTAACTGTGCACCGTTGCTAAGGTTCGTTGTTCCGAAGCACCACGTGATGATCGGGTGTGATAGGCTCTAACATTCGCATACAACGGGTGTAAGCCATATTTACACACACAATACACTTAGGGTTCACTTGACGAGCCTAGCATGTACAGACATGGCCTCGGAACATGGAAGACCGAAAGGTCGGACATGAGTCGTATAGAAGATACGATCAACATAAAGATGTTCACCGTTGATGACTAGTCCGTCTCACGTGATGATCGGACACGGCCTAGTCGATTCGGATCATGTATCACTTAGATGACTAGAGAGATGTCTATCTGAGTGGGAGTTCATTATAATTTGATTAGATGAACTTAATTGTCATGAACAATAGTCTAAAGTTGTCTTCGCAAATTATGTTGTAGACCAACAGCTTGCGTTGTAGCTCCCTGTTTAATACGATCCTAGAGAAAGACTAAGTTGAAAGATATTGTAAGCAATGATGCGGACTGGGTCCGTAGTCCGAGGAGTGTCCTCACTGCTACACGGAAGGCTTATGTCTTTGATGCACCGCTCGATGTGCAAACCCCTACAACATCGTATGTGGATGTTGTGAACACCCGACAGACACGTCATGATGACTACTTGATAGTTTAGTGCACCATACTTTACGGCTTAGAATCGGGATTCCAATGACGTTTTGAACGCCATAAGACATATGAGATGTTCCAAGAGCTGAAATTGAGATTTCAGGCTCATGCCCGAGTTGAGAGGTATGAGACCTCTGACAAGTTCTTTTGCCAACAAGATGGAGGAGAATAGCTCAACTAGTGAGCATGTGCTCATAATGTATGGGTGCTAAAATCACTTGAACCAAGTGGGAGTTAATCTTCCAAGTCAGATAGTGGTTGACGGAATTCTCTAGACACTATCACCAAGCTACTAGAACTTCATGATGAACTATGACATGCAAAGTATGGAGATGATCCCGGAGCTATTAGCGGTGCTTAAGATCGCAAAAGTAGAAATCAAGCAGGAGCATCAAGTGTTGATGGTTTAACAAGACCACTAGTTTCAAAAGGGGCAAGGGCTAGAAGGGAAACTTCATGAATGGCAAACCAATTGTCGCTCTAATGAAGGAACCCAAGGTTGAACCCAAACCTCGAGACTAAGTGCTTCTATTGTAAGGGGAACGGTCACATGGTAGCAGAACTACCCCAAATACATGGTAGATAAGAAAGCTGGCAACTTCAACAAAGTATATTTGATATACGTGTTATTGATGTGTACCTTACTAGTACTCCTAGTAGTACCTGGGTATTGGATACCGGTTCATTTGCTATTATTAGTGACTTGAAGCAAAAGCTACGGACTGAACGGAGACTAGCTAAGGGCGAGGTGACGATGTGTGTTGGAAGTGTTTCCAAGGTTGATAAGATCACCATCGCACGCTCCCTCTACCTTCGGGATTAGTGTTGAACCTAGATGAATGTTATCAGGTGTCTACGTTGAGCATGAATATGATTAGATCATGGTCATTGCAATACGATTATTCATTTAAGTTAGAGAATAATGGTTATTCTGTTTACATGAATAATACCTTTATGGTCATGCACCCAATGGTTTATTGAATCTCAATCATAGTAATACACATGATAATAACGCCAAAAGATGTAGAGTTAATAATGATAGTACCACTTTCTTGTGGCACTGCCGCTTAGGTCATTTTGGCATAAAATGCATGAAGAAACTCCATGTTGATGGATGTTTGGAGTCACTTGATTTTGAATCGCTTGACACATGCGAGGCATGCCTCATGGGCACGATGACTAAGATCCTGTTTTCAAGTACAATGAAACGGGCAAGTGACTTGTTGGAAATCATACATGCTGATGTGTGTGATCCAATGAGAATTAAGGCGTGTGGTGGATATCGTTATTTTCTCATCTTCACTGACGATTTGAGTAGATATGGGTATATTTACTTAATGAAGCAAAAGTCTGGAACGTTCGAAAAGTTCAAGCAATTTCAGAGCAAAGTTAAGAATCATCATAACAAGAAGATCATGTTCCTACGATCTGATCAAGGGGAGATTTTCTGAGTTATGAGTTTGGCAATCACTTAAGACATTGTGGAATTGTTTCGCAGTTGAAGCCACCTGGAACACCACACTGTAATGGTGTGTCCGGACGTCGTAATCTAACCTTATGAGATATGGTGCGATCTATGATGTCTCTTACCGATCTACCGTTGTTATTTTGAGGTTATGCATTAGAGACAGTTGCATTCACTTTAGATAGGGCACCATCTAAGTCCGTTAAGACGACGCCGTATGAACTATGGTTTGGCAAGAAACCAAAGTTGTTGTTTCTTAATGTTTGGGGCTGCGAAGCTTATGGCTTCAGCCGGAAAAAGCTCGAACCCAAAGCGGACAAATACATCTTCATAGGATACCCAAAGGTAACAGTTGGGTATACCTTCTATCTCAGATCCAAGGGCAAAAAATGTCTGTCGCTAAGAAAGGGTCCTTTCTCGAGAAGGAGTTTCTCTCGACAGAATTGAGTGGGAGGAAGATAGAACTTGATGAGGTTGTCGAACCCTCACTTCAACCGGAGAGTAGTGCAACACAGAAATATGTTTCTGTGGAACCTGCGATTGTTGAAGAGGAAACTAATGATAGTGATCATGAAGCTTCGGATCAAGCTGCTATCGAACCTCGTAGGTCGACAAGGATATCTACTACTCCTGAGTGGTACGATGATCATGTCTTAGAGGTCATGTTGTTGGACAAAAATGAACCTACGAACTATGGAGAAGCGATGGTGGGCCCGTATTCCGACAAATGGTTAGAAGCCAAGAAATCTGAGATAGGATCCATGTATCAAAATAAAGAATGGACTTTGGTGGACTTGCCCGATGATCAGCGAGCCATTGAGATGAATGGATCTTTAAGAAGAAGACGGACGTGGACGGTAATGTCACCGTCTATGAAGCTCGACTTGTGGCGAAGAGTTTTTCACAAGTCCAAGGAGTTGACTACGATGAGATTTTCTCACCCGTAGCGATGCTTAAGTCCGTTGGAATCATGTTAGCATTAGCTGCATTTATGAAATCGGGCAGATGGATGTCAAAACAAGTTTCCTTACCAGTTTTCGTAAGGAAAGGTTGTATGTGATACAATCAGAAAGGTTTTGTCGATCCTAAGGATGCTAAAAGGTATGCTAGCTCTAGCGATCCTTCCATGGACTAGAGCAAGCATCTTGGAGTCGGAATATACGATTTGATGGAGTG
Organism: Secale cereale; assembly: GCA_902687465.1. Lineage (NCBI taxonomy): Eukaryota > Viridiplantae > Streptophyta > Magnoliopsida > Poales > Poaceae > Secale > Secale cereale. The sequence continues at coordinate 26,300,578 of LR738713.1, forward strand.
ATCAAAGTTTTTGGGTTTATACAAAGTTTGTTAGAAACTTGTATTTACAATAAAGTGAGTGGGAGCACTATAACATTTCTGATAAGTATATGTGAATGACATATTGTTGATCCTAAATGATGTAGAATTTCTGGAAAGCATAAAGGGTTGTTTGAAAGAAGTTTTTCAAAGGAAGACCTGGATAAAGCTGCTTACATATTGGGCATCAAGATCTATAGAGATAGATCAAGACGCCTGATGATACTTTCAAAAGAACACACACATTTGACATGATTTTGAAGGAGTTCAAAATAGATCAGTCAAAGAAGGAGTTCTTACCTGAGTTGTAAGGTCTGAAGTTGAGTAAGACTCAAAGCTTGACCACGATAGAAGAAAGAGGAAGGACGAAGGTCGTCCCCTATGCTTTTGTCATAGGCTCTATACGGTATGCCATGCTGAGTACCGCACCTGATGTGTGCCTTGCCACATGTCTGGCAAGAGGCTACAAAGGTGATCCAGGAGTGGATCACTGGATAGCGGTCAAAATTATCCTTAGAGGAATAAGGAAATGTTTCTCGGTTATGGAGGTGATAAAGAGTTCGACGTAAAGAGTTACATCGATGCAAGCTTAACACCTATCCGGATAGCTCTGAGTAGAGATACCGGATACGTATAATGGAGCAACAATTTGGAATAGACCCAAGTGGAACGTGGTAGCAGCATCTATGATATGACATAAAGTTTTGCGAAATACATAGGGATCTGAATGTAGCAGACCTGTTGACTACAACCTCTCTCACAAGCATAACATGATCAATCCCAGAACTCATTGAGTGATAATCACATAGTGATGTGAACTAGATTATTGACTCTAGTAAACTCTTTGGATGTTTGTCACATGGCGATGTGACCCGTGAGTGTTAATCACATGGCGATGTGAACTAGATTATTGACTCTAGTGCAAGTGGGAGACTGTTGGAAATATGCCCTAGAGGCAGTAATAAATTGGTTATTATTATATTTCCTTGTTCATGATAATTGTTTATTATCCATGCTAGAATTGTATTGATAGGAAACTCAGATACATGTGTGGATACATAGACAAACACCATGTCCCTAGTGAGCCTCTAGTTGACTGGCTCGTTGATCAATAGATGGTTGCGGTTTCCTGACCATGGACATTGGATGTCATTGATAACGGGATCACATCATTAGGAGAATGATGTGATGGACAAGACCCAATCCTAAGCCTAGCACAAGATCGTGTAGTTCGTATGCTAAAGCTTTTCTAAATGTCAAGTATCTTTTCCTTAGACCATGAAATTGTGCAACTCCCGGATACCGTAGGAATGCTTTGGGTGTACCAAATGTCACAACGTAACTGGGTGGCTATAAAGGTGCACTACGGGCATCTCCGAAAGTGTCTGTTGGGTTGGCACGAATCGAGACTGGGATTTGTCACTCCGTGTGACGAAGAGGTATCTCCGGGCCCACTCGATAGGACATCATCATAATGTGCACAATGTGATCAAGGAGTTGATCACGGGATGATGTGTTACGGAACGAGTAAAGAGACTTGCCGTAACGAGATTGAACAAGGTACCGGTATACCGACGATTGAATCTCGGGCAAGTGCTATACGATAGACAAAGGGAATCGTATACGGGATTGATTGAATCCTTGACATCGTGGTTCATCCGATGATATCATCGTGGAACATGTGGGAGCCAACATGGGTATCCAGATCCCGCTGTTGGTTATTGGCTGGAGAGTTGTCTCGGTCATGTCTGCATGGTTCCCGAACACATAGGGTCTACACACTTAAGGTTCGATGACGCTAGGGTTATAGGGAATAGATATGCGTGGTTACCGAATGTTGTTCGGAGTCCCGAATGAGATCCCGAACGTCACGAGGAGTTCCGGAATGGTCCAGAGGTAAAGATCCATATATGGGAAGTCCCGTTTTGGTCACCGGAAAAGTTTCGAGCGCTATCGGTAGCGTACCGGGACCACCGGGAGGGTCCCGGGGGTCCATCGGGTGGGGCCACCAGCCCCAGAGGGCTACGTGGGACAAGTATGGCAGGGGACCAGCACCAGGTGGGCTGGTGCGCCCCCCCCCCCCCACCAGGGCCCAAGGCAAAGAGAGAAGGGAAGGAAGGGAAACCCTAGGCTCAGATGGGCCTAAGGCCCACCTAGTGGTGAGCCCCCCCCCTGTCTCTCCCCCTTGGTCGCCCCCCTAGATGGGATCTAGGGCTGGCCGCCACCCCTAGGGGTGGAAACCTAGGTGGGGGCGCAGCCCCTCCCTTCCCCCTATATATAGTGGGGGTTTGGGGCTGCCATACACATGAGAACTTCTCCCTCTTGGCGCAGCCCTACCCCTCTCCCTCCTCGTCTCTTGCGGGGCTTGGCGAAGCCCTGCTGGAGTGCCACGCTCCTCCACCACCACCACCCGTCGTGCTGCTGCTGGATAGAGTCTTCCCCAACCTCTCCCTCTCCCCTTGCTGGATCAAGGCACGGAAGACGTCACCGGGCTGCACGTGTGTTGAACGCGGAGGCACCGTTGTTCAGTGCTTAGATCGGAATACCCCGCGATCTGAATCACTGCGAGTACGACTCCTTCATCCGCGTTCTTGTAACGCTTCCGCATCGCGATCTTCAAAGGTATGAAGATGCACTCCCGTCTCGTTGCTAGTAGATTCCATAGATACATCTTGGTGATGCGTAGGAAATTTTTTGATTTTCTGCTACGATCCCCAACAGCTCGAGGGGCCCACGAGGCAGGGGCGCGCCCTGGGAAGGGGGGCGCGCCCCCCACCCTCGTGGACACCCCGAGGCTCCCCTGACGTGGTTCTCAAGTTTCCCGTGCGTGATTTTCTCCAAAAATATCTCTCGCGAAGGTTTCATTCCGTTTGGACTCCGTTTGATATTCTTTTTCTGCAAAACCCTGAAACAGGCAAAAAACAGCAATCTGGACTGGGCCTTTGGGTTAGTAGGTTAGTCCCAAAATGATATAAAAGTGTAAGATAAAGCCCATTAAACAAAGACTTCATAAATAATAGCATGGAACAATAAAAAATTATAGATACGTTGGAGACGTATCAATGCCCCGGGAAGGCATCCCCTCTTTCGTCTTCATCCATCGGTAACTATACTCGGAGCTATATTTTTATTCACCACCTAATATGTGTTTTACTTGGAGCGTCTTGTATAATTTGAGTCTTTGCTTGTTAGTTTGCCACATTTATCCTTGCTAGACACACCAATTTGAGAGAGTTAAATATGGCCTAGGAATTGATAGAACACTCTATGTGCTTCACTTATATCTTTTGAGTTGAATAGTTTTTGCTCTAGTGCTTCACTTATATCTTTTAGAGCACGGTGGTGATAATATTTGGAAGAAATTTTTTAAATCTCGTGCTTCACTTATATCCTTTTGAGAGTCTATTAAAACAGCATGGTAATGTGCTTAGGCTTTAAAACTAGTCTTCAGATGATAGACATCCAATATCAATGTAGTAAAAACTTTCACACTAAGTGCATTGAGTATGATGAGAAGTTGGATGCTTGATAATTGTTTTGAGATATGAGGATAGTGATATTAGAGTCATGCTAGTGGAGTTATTATGAAATTGAGAAATGCTTGTGTTAAGGTTAGTGATTTCCGTAGCATGCACGTATGGTGAACCGCTATGTGACGAAGTTAGAGCATGAGGTATTTGTAAAGTGACAACCTTTGTGTGGAGGTCGGGGGCGCGCGATGGTTAACTCCTACCAACCTCCCCCTAGGAGCATGCGTTGATTGCTTTGTTTTGATGACTCGTAGATTTTTGCAATAAGTATATGAGTTATTTATGACTAATGTTGAGTCCATGGATTATATGCACTCTCACCCTTCCACCATCGCTAGCCTCTCTTGTATCGTGCAACTTTCACCGATACCATACACCCACTATATATCCTTCCTCAAAACAGCCACCATATATATTCCTCAAAACATCCACCATACCTACCTATCATGGCATTTCCATAGCCATTCCAAAATATATTGCCATGCAACTTTCCACCGTTCCGTTCATATGACACGCTTCATATTGTCATATTGACATGCATGATCATGTAGTTGACATCGTATTTGTGGCAAAGCCACCATGCATAATTTTGCATACATGTCACTCTTGATTCATTGCACATCCCGGTACACCGCCGGAGGCATTCATATAGAGTCATACTTTGTTCTAGTATCGAGTTGTAATATCGAGTTGTAATGAAAGTGTGATGATCATCATTATTAGAGCATTGTCCCATGTGAGGAAAGGCCAAATCAATAAAGCCCCTCCAAAAAAAGAAGAAAAAAAGGCCAAAGAAAGAAAAGAAAAAGGAAAGGCCCAAAAAAAAGGGACAATTGCTACTATCTTTTTCCACACTTGTGCTTCAAAGTAGCACCATGTTCTTCATGATAGAGAGTCTCATGTTTAGTCACTTTCATATAGTAGTGGGAATTTTCATTATAGAACTTGGCTTGTATATTCCAACGATGGGCTTCCTCAAATGCCCTAGGTCTTCGTGAGCAAGCAAGTTGGATGCACACCCACTAGTTTCTTTTGTTGAGCTTTCATACATATTTAGCTCTAGTGGATCCGTTGCATGGCAATCCCTACTCACTCACATTGATATCTATTAATGGGCATCTCCATAGCCAGTTGATACGCCTAGTCGATGTGAGACTATCTCCCTCCTTTTTGTCTCCTCCACAACCACCACTCTATTCCACCCATAGTGTTGTGTCCATGGCTCACGCTCATGTACTGCGTGAAAGTTGAAAGGTTTGAAAGAATATAGTATGAAAACAAGTGCTTGGCTGAAACCGGGGTTGTGCATGATATGAATATTTTGTGCGATGAAGAGGGAGCATAGCCAGACTATATGTTTTTGTAGGGATAACTTTCTTTAGCCATAGTATTTTGAGAAGACATGATTGCTTTGTTAGTATGCTTGAAGTATTATTATTTCTTATGTCAATATAGACTTTTGTCTTGAATCTTTCAGATCTGAACATTCATGCCACAATTAAGAGAATTACATTGAAAATTATGTTGGTTAGCATTCCACATCAAAAATTATGTTTTTATCATTTACCTACTCGAGGACGAGCAGGAATTAAGCTTGGGGATGCTGATATGTCTCCAACGTATCTGTAATTTTTTATTGTTCCATGCTATTATATTATCCTTCTAGGATGTTTTATGGGCTTTATTATACACTTTTATATGATTTTTGGGACTAACCTATTAACCCAGAGCCCAGTGCCAGTTTCTGTTTTTCTCCTGTTTTAGGGTTTCGCAGAAAAGGAATATCAAACAGAGCCCAATTGACCTGAAAATCAGCGGAGATCATTTTTGGACCAGAAGAAGCTCACGGAGTGCCGGAGGGGAACGAGAGGACCCACGGGCTACCCACGAGGGTGGGGGCGCCCCCCCCCCCTACTGGGCGCGCCCCCTGCCTCGTGGACAGCCCGTAGCCCCCCTTTGCTTGGCCCCGACTCCAACACCTCCTATATATACAGAAACCTCCGGAAAATAACCTAGATCGGGAGTTCCGCCGCTGAAAGCCTCCGTTTCCACCGAAAACCAATCTAGACCCGTTCTGGCACCCTGCCGGAGGGGGGAACCCTCACCGGTGGCTATCTTCATCATCCAGGCGCTCTCCATGACGAGGAGGGAGTAGTCCACCCTCGGGGTTGAGGGTATGTATCAGTAGCTATGTGTTTGATCTCTCTCTCTCTCTCTCTCTCTCGTGTTCTTGAGATGGCACGATCTTGATGTATCGCGAGCTTTGCTATTCTAGTTGGATGTTATGAGTTATGATGCTTCTCCCCCTCTACTCTCTTGTAATGGATTGAGTTTTCCCTTTGAAGTTATCTTATCGGATTGAGTCTTTAAGGATTTGAGAACACTTGATGTATGTCTTGCACGTGCTTATCTGTGGTGACAATGGGATATCATGTGATCTACTTGATGTATGTTTTGGTGATCAACTTGCGGGTTCTGTGACCTTGGGAACCTATGCATAGGGGTTGGCACACGTTTTCGTCTTGACTTTCCGGTATAAACTTTGAGGCACTCTTTGAAGTTCTATGTGTTGATTGAATAGATATTTATGAGATTGTGTGATGCATATCGTATAATCATGCCCACGGATACTTGAGGTGACAATGGAGTATCTAGGTGACATTAGGGTTTTGGTTGATTTGTGTCTTATGGTGTTATTCTAGTACGAACTCTATGATAGATTGAACGTTACTATGGACTCTTGAATAGATCGATCAGAAAGAATAACTTTGAGGTGGTTTCGTACCCTACCATAATCTCTTCGTTTGTTCTCCGCTATTAGTTACTTTGGAGTGACTCTTTGTTGCATGTTGAGGGCTAGTAATATGATTCAATTATGTTATCCTTGTTGAGAGAACTTGCACTAGTGAAAGTATGAACCCTATGCCTTGTTTCCTATCATTGCAACACCATTTGTGCTCAAATTTACCACTTGCTACCTTGCTGTTTTTATATTTTCAGATTACAAAAACTTATATCTACTATCCATATTGCACTTGTATCACCATCTCTTCGCCGAACTAGTGCACCTATACAATTTACCATTGTATTGGGTGTGTTGGGGACACAAGAGACTCTTTGTTATTTGGTTGCAGGGTTGTTTGAGAGACACCATCTTCATCCTACGCCTCCCACGGATTGATAAACCTTAGGTCATCCACTTGAGGGAAATTTGCTACTGTCCTACAAACCTCTGCACTTGGAGGCCCAACAACGTCTACAAGAAGAAGGTTGTGTAGTAGACATCACCCCCGCGCGCCGCAACTCGTCGCGCACTGCAGCTCGCCGCGTCCCGCTTGCACTGTCGCCCCCCACGCCCCCGCATCGCGCTGCAGTCGCCACCACCCGCGCCTGCCACAGCTCGCCGCGCCTCGCTGGCGTTGTAGCTTGCCGCGCCCGCCGGAGCCGTCCTCGCGCGCCGCAGCTCGCCGCGTCCCGCTTGCACTGTCGCCCCCACGCCCCCGCCTCGCGCTGCAGTCGCCACCACCCGGGCCTGCCACAGCTCGCAGTGCCCCGCTCGCGCTGCAGCTCGCCGCGCCCGCTGGAGCCGTCCTCGCCCCGTGTCGCGCGCCTCTGCCCTAGCCCCGCTCGCGCCGCCGCATCCCGCGAGCTCGCCCCGCGTCGCGCGCCTCTGCCCGTGCCCCGCTCGTTGGTGGCGGCACACCAGTTGACTGTTGCGTCGGGCCTGGGGCGCACGGTGAGCAGGATGTGTTCAAGCGAGGCGGCGAGGGCGGCAGCCGCATCGGAGCAGTTCGCCCCGAGGTGCACGTCGGCGTCATTGCAGAGGAGGAGAGAGGTGGGGTGGGGGTGGGCCAGCTAATAAAATAAGGAGATGGGCGTGGGTTGGGTGGGTGACAAGTAGGCCATCCTCGAACACACACGGGCGAGTTGGACGCAGAAAACGTCCACTTTGTGTCCGCCTCCGACCCAAATGTGTCTCAAATTTGAGCAATTGTTGCAAATGTAAGGCCGTGTTTGTGCTTTGTTTCAAATGGAGGTTGATCTGAAGGACTTTTCTGCTTATGGGCAACTTGTTCAGGAGGTGAAGGACCTACTAAAATCCTTTCAGAATTATAGGATAGTCTCGGTGCAACGGTCAGTTAATGAAGTCGCACACGATCTTAGCTAGAGAGGGTTGCATTAATGAATTATGTAGAAGTTTGTCTCGGGTAGCTCCCACATGTGTTAGTTCGGAGGTTACCATAGAGGGTGCCGTGATCCTGGAATGAAACTGCAACAAGTTCCATGAATAGATCTGGATGTAATTTCTATTATTTCTGGTATTCGTTGTACTGCCATGATTGAAGATGAATAGATCGGAATTTTTCTCGCAAAAAAGAAAAAAACTGCAACAAGTTCCACTCAAGAAAAAGAAAAGAAATGAAGGTTGATTGTCACAATTCGGCTTTTGCATACTCAACTTTTGCTTACTTGACTGTCTTTCCTTTTGCGATAATGTATTTTACTACTGGCTGAACTAACCCTTCATGTTGTGTGTCTATTTCACCAATAACAATAAATTGTAAATAAGTTCAGTGCATATAATTTAACGACCACAACCTAGGTTTGGGGCATATATCTTAAAAGTAAAATCCGTCTAGCCCTGGCTCGTCATGGGATCCCTGGCCCTTGAAACACCAAGAGTCGTGTCTACAGAAATACTTTTAGAACAATTATTTTGGTTAAGGTTTTAAAAGCTTTGCTCCAGGCACGAGGGTATTTGATTCTTAAAATTAAGTTCTTTCAATCAACTCCCTTGTCCTTAGCCAAGTGTTGTATCGGGTCCTGGCCTCCTGGGTAACATTTGGTGAGAGCAAGATTTCTCACTATTACCCTCGTCATGTTCCTAGGTACACCAATCTTGTTGGATGCTTTGACATATGCTACTTCTAGCCTGGTTGCATCGCATCTTCTCAACTACTTCCCCGTTCACAAATATAAGATATTTTGAATATTGTACTATGAGCTACTTCTTCTGAGGCTCTGACTAACTAAACAAAGCATTCATACATGAGGCTCTGAGGCGATGCCGGAGGCGACCAGGGTGGTCGGCGCCTCGGGTGCGCGGCAGGCCGGAGGGCGTTTCTGGGCCCTAGCGGCGTGTGACGGTGAGGAGGACGATGAAGACGATGCGGGACTGGCGGATCCTTCTTCTCCGACGGCGTCTGATCTCCTTTGCGAGGCGCTAGAGGCGGGATACGAGGAGAAGGATCTGGCTTTAATGGTGGATGCGGTGGTGCCCTGTGAGGATCCGGCGAGGGTTGGGGTCGCGAAAGAGGAGGTGGAGGAGATCGTAAGGCGCGTTGTGCACCGGCGAACGGCGGCGACGGCGATCCGGCCATGGCGTGGCCCTCTTCCAAAGGTTATCCACAGGGCCACTGCTTTGATCCGTATGTGGTCGCTACTCACTCCGATGGATGCCAGGGAGCGTTTGGTTACTGGGTCTATCCGTTGGGAGATGGTAGCTCGGGCTATCTTCAACCGGTTTGGATGGCGGTCATGTAATAGGATAGGAGTTTAGGTCCTGTTTACATTAACGCATCCGAATGTGGTGTCCTCATGTTTTTTCTAGCTCAGTCTGAGCATTTTGTAAATTTGTTTCGCATACTTGGAGACCTTGACCTTGATTATTAATAAGATGGACGTATGCATCAGTTTGATGCAGAGGCCGGAGAATACCCCTTTTCTAAAAAAAAAATGAGCTACTTCTTCTGTAAACAAACATAAGGCGTTCTAACTATTTTTCTAATTCGGATGTATATAAATGTATTTTCATGTATTTATTCACTCATTTTAGTATGTATGTAGTTCATATCAGAATATCTAAAAAACCATCGTATGTTTGTTTACGGAGGGAATACCGAACTTAAATGAGTAAGCAAACACACTAAAATGTGTCGATATACATTCGATTCAAAAAAATATAACATCTTATATTGTAAACGGAGGGAGTATTTACTGTAATCAAGACAATCTTTTTGCAGAAGCACAAGAACATGTTCGCTGCACCAGAGCATGTGGTGCAATTGCTGAACTGGCGTGGAGTTTCTGCACTCGAGCTCACATGTTTCCTCATAAACAGTAAAATAAAATAAAAAGTGATTTTTTAATAAACATTGGTGAATGTTTTCTTTGCACGCAAAAAATTGTAGGTCGGAGTCTGTCGTCCGGGCCAGGAGGAGGGGGAGGGCGACCCTCCAACCGCGGAAGTAGGGAGGTGGCGGCGGAGTTGACTGAGAGGGGATTTTTTAGGTGGGCCGTGGGAGACGCATGTTATGATGTATATGATATTTTTGTAGAATATTTTTAAAATGCAGCAAAGGTGTTGCCAGGTGCAGATCTAATGTGTAGTGTAGTTATATAACTTTCAAGTGTTCTATGATAAGAAAAACTGGACTGCAAGGTTATAGATGGTCTGAATGATGAGAGAGGATATATGTGGTCTGAATGATGAGAGAGGGGCATGGATTTATAATTGTAATTCAATGTACATATATGTGAGTGAGAAATGCCTTTATTTATGACCAAAAGGTTCTGAAACAATACAAATACGGCCGAGTGTTGACTACAAAGAGAAGCACTAGAGCAAAGTTGGAAGATAATAAATAGAGTGAACATGAGATGAGCTATTCTGATGTCAGTTCAGAATTTCAATAGAAGGGAAGATATGTGAAATTAGACAGATCAAGGTTTTCATTATGATTAAAACCTCTTCCTGCTATCATCTACTGAAGTATATTATTCTGCTTAAACTTTGTTAAACCTGGGAATGATCAGCTTGTGCGGTTGTCAGAATAATGACAAATCAATAGATTTTTTTTCGAAATTACTGAAGCAACAGTCTGAAACAGCATTTGTCGGTGGATGCTGTTTAAATTAAGAATTTTTCATTCGGTCAGCATATAATCCCTTTCTTATTAAGATTGTCCTAAAACAAGTAGATTAAATTGCAGACCTACGGCTAAGAGGCACACTCAAAACTGAATTATATGTTAAGAGATTCCCACCGTTTGAGGACGCCTGCTCATATTCTTGTTCAATTCACTAAGCTTCTGGATTGCAACTCCACTCCTGCTCCTCCATTCTGCATCCACCTACTGAGGAAAGCAATATGGACCATCGGTCATCGCCTTACATCTTTATGAAGGGAATAAAGCCCGACCATAAATATACCCTAATTATTGCCAGAAGATAAAATTGATTTTATTTCATAGATCAGGCTACAACTATAAGTGAGTCATTGGCACACAGGGAGGTACTACTATGTTTCCTTGACAAACTCAGGCATCAAATATTTGGTTACTTTGCATTCTTCAGAGTTGTTAGTCTTCTTTTTTTGACATTCTTAGGAGTTGTTGGTTTCTTCTTTTTGCTTGTGACGCTCTTGCTCTTGCTGCTGCTGCCCTTACAAAATTCATGCAAGTAATAACATGTGCAGAAAGTGAGACATTCAGGGCATGTACATGAATGTATACTCAATTCCCTGGCCCTCTCAAAATTAAGGGCCAGTACGATGGTGTCAGCTTGCAAGACCAAGAAATGACAAAAATTATCTGTAATTGAAACAGCGAATGGAAGGCACAGTGGGACTACGGACGTACTAAGAATCAAAGACACAGATGCACACAAAGAATAACGTTGGACAACATAGAAAATCCAGTCAGCCGAGAGAATGACAAAACAATCCAGAAACAGAATTTTTGGATGCAGCGGTCATGAGAGAGAGCATAACCAATGAGAGATAGCAGGGTTGCTGCTGTCGCCCTGCCGTTGGGGAGGAGCAACGTCGCACCTTGCTGTCAGATTATCCCCAATCTAAATTGTCGAATTTATAATCCAGCTGCTGATTCAAGTCAATTTGCTGATTGAAGTCACTTTCATCAAATTCATAATCAGAGCCTTCATCGCCATTCACATAGCAGCCTTCATCTTTGTCATACACATAATAATCTCCTTCCTCGATGTCACAAGTCAAAATTCTGTAGCTCAGCTTCAGATGCTTCGACGGGATCATTTTCTATGCAGGATCCATCTTCATCACTGGATGAAGATCCCTGTAAAATATGACAATGTAGTTATAAACTAAGAAAAGATTTTTAACTTCAGTCCGCCGAGAAGTACTTGTAACTTTGAGTTATGTATCCATTGCTTAGGTGCCAACATTAGACGCGTATATATGGTAAAAGCAACCCACATTGTTTTTCCAACAAAGCATCCACAAGAATCTAGTAATTAAGAAAGCATAATATATAGATGTGCAGCAGAGTTCAAAAACTACAGTTCATCAAAACTAGAGTTGAAAAACAAAGTTGATCAAATCTGAATCCCAGTTCTTATAGTCTGAAACTCTGAAAGTGCACACTTATTATGCTTCTTCTTTGACCAATAATCACTGGGCTTTCCACCTTGATCATAGTAGTATGCTGAAGCAGGTCAAGATAAAAGCCCTGTTTAGCCATGGCCAGATTTCAGTAGACTAACTTGACTTGGAGAATAATGGCTGCTACACTCCATTCTTCACACTTATAACAGCAGAATAGATATCCTAAACCACATTAAAACAATTTGTGAGACAAGGTAGTCTTATTTTAGGAGATGAAACAGGTCTGTAGGCGAACTTACCTTTGGAAGCTCCAGCACTGAATGTTTCGTTATTTCGTCAGCTTGGGGATCACCATCAGCTTGTCATTATACTCCAAGAAACAGACCTAATCCAGACCAGCCTCCTAAATGTTGCAGATCCAAAATCCAAACAGATGTCAGATGGATGCAGGCAGAGTGGAACGGGTCGAACCAAACAAGAAAATCGGAGCAGATCGGACCCAATGGCAAGCAAGCAAGCAACGAACCTGACGTAGCAGTGAAGGTGATGGAACTCGTCGAGGCTGACGTCGCTAACGCGGCCGTCCACCACCAGCCGCCGCAGCTCCGCCTCCATCCACCTCCACGGCGCCCTTTGTCGTGTGTGCCGGCTTGGCCCATCTCGCGGACGCACAGGGGAATAAAAGAGGGAAGTAGGAGATGACGGCGGGGTTGGATGCCGACGGAGGAAGAGGGGGGAGCCGCAGAGGAGCCGTCGATTTTGTTTTTTATGCCCACATTTCCACGAATGTCGTTTCATCATATTTTTTGCGTGCAATGAAAACATTCATCAATGTTTATAAAAAAATCAGATTTCTTTTATTTACTGTTCATAAAAAAACATGTGAGTTCGGGTGCAAAAACTCAACTCAGGAGGAATTGGTTCCTCCTTCGGCCCTTCGTATTGTATGACCAACTCGTCATTATAAGAATTATTTTGGCAAAAAGTCATGAGCCTATTTTCAAGGGAGAATCCCAATCCATTGTTTTGAATAGCAAAATCATAAGTTCGGAAATCCTATCAATCAAAACTTCGGTAGGGACTATTTTTCTCAAATTTTCATTATAAGCAACATGATCAAGAGATCACAAACACATTACCTCCATCTACTTTGTAATGAGCAAAATTTTCACTTGCCTCTTTCATAATAAATCTGAACTCATGGGCTAAAACTATAGTAGCAACGCGCTTAACAGAAGAATGCTCAATATTAGGGAACTCTAGAAAAAAAAATCCTTTCCATGCATGGATGCATATGAATAAATTGTCTGTCAAGTTTAACTATAAGCAAAGCGATAGCATCCGCGAGGCTATTAGTTTTATGAAGAATAGACCCTCCTAACGTAGGGAGCGATCCGGCACAAGTGAGAAAATCTTGAATAACCCCTTTTCCAATAATGTTGCCGCTACCTTCCATGGGCTGGTTGTAGCACGTGCGGATGCGGGCTCCAGCAAAAAACTCGCATGCGCAACTATCACCGGGAAAGGTGGAGGTGGCGGTGGACATGGCCACTGTGTGCTACGGCCATGGCGAGTTGCAGGCTCGCGACACCGTAGGACAAAGAAAAGGGAAGAAGGGGGGAGCGCGAGGCCACAAGGACAGAAAAGGGGGGCCGGGGGTGGACACCGGCCGCGGCCACCACATAGCAGGAGGGGGGGAGGTGAGCCTCATCGATGCCTCAATGATGGCAGCATGGCGGAGAAAGGAGGTGTAGGGAAAAGAAACAGAGAATGGAGATGATGGATGAGTGTGTGGATGGATAAAGAAAAGGTGGGACGATGTGCGGGCCCCACAAGACACATCGTATTACAACGTGCGAGAAGCTTCTAAGAAGCGTTCGATCAATGTTTCATCAGACGTGCCGCGTGCGACCGGCCCAATCTTCGGCCGGCACACCGGCCACAAACATTTACCGATTGGGAAAGACTTGAGTATACTTCCTTCTTCTGCTGGGTTTATAAGTCGAGCATGGGTTTGTAGGTCATTTGATGAAGACCCATTATACATGTTTTATTAGTTTTTTTTCATGGTAATACGTGTCTCGTTCATGTCATAAAGACTAAAGTACAAGTCACATAAAAACCGACATGACAAAACTGAAAAGATAGCAGAACATCTTTGAGCTTGACACCAACGTCTGTCACCTGCCTCCGGCACCACCACAGCAGCCACTGAAGAAAAGAATGACGAATCACCTCCTCTCGACGCGGCTTCATCGCTGATATGCAGCTTTTCGGACCTCCAAGGTGGCTCACCAAAATTGAAGCCATTGCCGTTGAACGAATCAGACCGGGGCAACACCTCGGACACGCCATCAAACTCCAGATCTGGCACCCCACCACGACTAAGACGCCGAAGGAGGAAACCATACCTGCCATCCACGAACCACAAACCCAGCACACGATTCGCCTTCCAGATGTCGTCGATGCAGACCACAATCTGCATCCGCTCCTGGACTACCTCGCAAGCTCCACACCGACGCTGGAGCAAACGTCGTCGCAACGGCGTAACCCGAGGACACACGTCCACCACGAGGATCCCGCCGCCGCCACATCATCCTTGCTTGAACAGACCGGTTTCCAGATCCATCCCCAACCATAGGACTGATGGCCTCGTCAAGAAATGATCCGGAGAATCTTTATTCAGCGCTTTCATCGTCACCGCCGAAGCCAAGACGATGAAGATCTAAAGCTGAAACCAAATTGGAAAAACGTAGTATATTTTGATACACAAGTGTGTATTGTACATGTTTTATCAGTTTTTTTAGGGGTAAACAAGCGGCGGCCATGTTTCCTCTGTGATTTCTCGTATGGAAAGAATACATGAAGGGGGAAGAGACATTGACTCGATCCAATGATGGGTGGCCATGTTTCCTCTGTGATTTCTCGTATGGAAAGAATACATGAAGGGGGAAGAGACATTGACTCGATCCAATGATGGGTGGAGATCGCATACGATGGCTGCAGGTCGAATTTGGGCCGGCGCAGATCACTGCCCACCAACAAATGGGTAATATGTCCCTGCCCGATTTATAAGCACAAAATCTAGCCCGGAATGCTTAAAGCCTATGCGAATTATAATAAAAAGTTTGGAGTTTAGATTTGGTGGGTAGGGAGGCCCGCACAGGCAGGTCCTGCAAAGTAAGCAGTGTCCGTGCCCGCGCCAGCCTCTTTCCCCTACAAAAATTGCCGTGCGGGTTTTGCCCCCGCACCGCGAGCGGCTCTCACCGCACCGCTTTGTTTTCCTTACTCATTAGTTTAAGGCAACCTTCACCGCTAGCCCCCCACTCCCTATTTGTACGCCCCACGCCTTCGCGCCCCCGCTCCGCTCCGCGAGGTGGGACTAATCGCACGCGCACGCATTCGGCCAGGACTGAGACGTCGTCCGCGGAGCAGTTTCGTTGCTAACCAAAACCTTTCTCCCCGTCGGTGAGCCCCAGCATGAGCGTCCCGGCCCCGGCGCCGGCGGCCACCCTCCGCCACTGGAACCGCCTGATCCAGCTCGCCGCCGCGTCCGGCTCCTACACCCTGTGCCTCCGGCACTACGCCTCGCTCCTCGCCGCGGGCCTCCGCGGCGGCGACGCCTCCACCTTCCCGTCCCTCGCCAAGTCCTGCGCCGCGCTCCGCCTCCCGCGCCTCGGCCGCTCCATCCACGCGCACGCCCTCCTCGCCGGCGCCGCCGGCGACGTCTTCGTCCGCACCTCGCTGCTCGACTTCTACGCCAAGTGCGCGTCCCTCCCCGACGCGCGCCGCCTGTTCGACGAAATGCCCGCCACCAGCCGGACCATCGTGTCCTGGAACTGCATGGTCACCGCGTACAGCAAGGCTTCTCGTCTCGACGAGGCCGTCGCCATGTTCAACGCGATGCGGGGCCTAGGGGTGAGCCCCGGCGGGGGCACGCTCGTCGGCGTGCTGTCCGGGTGCTCTGACTCCATGGCCACGAGAAGTATTGGCTTGCCCGTGTATGGATATGGCCTCAAGTCTGGGCTTGACGAGGATTTGCCGGTCTGCAACTCGGTGCTCACCATGCTTGCCCGTGATGACCAACTGCATGCTGCGTCGTTGTTGTTTGAGTCTATGCACGACAAGTCTGTGGTTTCTTGGAGCGCAATGGCATCGGGGCTCTTGCAGACGGGCGACTTTAACAAAGTGTTTGCTTTGCTCAACCGTATGCTGGGTGCTGGGTGCCGATTTGATTCGGTTGCCCTTCTTAATCTCGTCTCAGCCGCTGTTCTGCTAGGGAATCTGTTAGTGGCCAAGGGCGTGCATGCTCTTCTGATCAAGAGTGGTTTTGAGTCCGAGCAAGATCTTGTGTCATCATTGGTTAACTTGTATGCCAAGTGTGGGGATCTTGAGGCTGCTCAGGAGGTCTTCGATGCAGTTCACTGCAAGAATGTAGTGCTTTGGACTTCAATGATAAATGGATATGTTGAAGGTAGCCGCCCAGACAAGGCCTTGGGACTGTTTGATAGCATGTTGCACACAGATGTTCAGCCGAATGTCACAACAGTTTCATCAGTTCTTTCTGCATGTGCTGATTTGGGGTCTGCTAATCACGCGAGAAAGGTTGAGGAGCATGTGGTGGCAATCGGACTGCAGTCACACCTGCGAGTCGCTACCGGACTGATAGACACGTACTGCAAGTGTGGGAGTGTTGAGCTGGCTAGGAAAATATTTGATGCGGTTACCATTACTGATAGAGACTTACCTATCTGGAGTGCCATGATTAATGGATATGCTTGCAATGGAGAAGGCAGTGAAGCTCTCGTCCTTTTCAGCAAGATGCAAAAGGAAGGTGTCCAACCAGATGCCATCGTCTTTACCCATCTGTTAACAGCATGCAATTATTCTGGTTTAATAGATGAAGGCCTTCGGTGTTTTCGCAGCATGACAGAGGAATATGGTATTGAGCCCTCTATTGAGCACTATATGTGCATAACTGATTTGCTATGTAAGTCTGGTCAAATTAGTATCGCTAAGGAGTTCTTTAAGAAGATCCCTATTCAATTACAGAATCAGGTTTTGGCTCCTATAGTGAGTGCGTACAGTTCTCATTGTGCCGATTCGTCGATAGATTCGGTATCAGAGGAATTACTTAACCTGGACCCTCAAGATTCTGGTCACTGTGTCTTAATGTCTAATATCCTCAGTTGTTTGGGGAATTGGAAGAAGGCGACAACCTATAGGACGCTACTAAGCAAGAAAGGTTTAGTCAAGGAACCTGGAAGGAGTTGTATTGAACTGAGTGCCTAACCCTGCTATCAACACTCAATTCACATACTTTCCAATCCTGACAGGTGGCATTTGCTCTTCAAGGTGAACAGTTGGCACTCTCTGAACAAGCTCGATTATGATGGAAAATAATTTCAGGATCTCATTCATTCTGTATTGTGGAGACTATATGCTTGCAGCCAATATGATTAAATATGGTGCTTGGAGGTACTTTGGGTCCAGTTCACTGATTTGGGGTAACGATAAATGTGACATGAAACCAGGAAGTATTGTGTCGAGGGCTTGAGGCTTCATGAAGGTCAGCTTCCCAGCCAGTGGCGGAACCAGGCCCTCTATGGAACCCGAACAGCGAACAAGCCTAAACTGTGGCCTTGCCCTACAAAACTTCATCTCTAGCCCCTGTGGTGGCACTGTTGCTTATTAGATGTTCACTGGTTGAGCCTGGGCTAGAGGTTAGTGTTTATCATTTTACAAACAAAGAAAGGTGGGAATGCCGCCATTAACATCTTCAACATAGTATCATGGAATCTAGCTTGAGTTGGAGCATATGGACCATGGCACAATCTTAGTGTCTTGCTTCCATATGAGTTGAATTGAAGTTACAATTTGCTTCAGTTTTGCACGTAGATGTTGTATATATCAAAATGTTATATTTATCAAGGGCTCTGTGATTAAGATTATTACTTTAGGCCATATAGAAATATTTTGAATTAGCTTCTAGTGAGAGACATAGTAACATGTGTAAGTTTGCATTTGCGAAAACATTTGGAGCAAAATATGCCTGATCATGACTATGATTAAGATTATTACTTCATTCCATATATAAATATTTTGAATCAGCTTCTAGTGCTGTTCATGCCTTTGTGTTACTTGTAGAGAACACATTAGCTACTGAATTTTTGAACTATATCTCTATAGATTGAAGAAGATTATTATCTGCCTTAAAAGTAGCATTTTCTCATATATAGTATGTCCTGTTATTTGCAAAAAGAACTGATAATTTGTTCCGCATTCTCACATTTAGGATTCATGATGTGTGTACTAAAATTTACTGTTTCGGAGGAACAAGAAACGGCATCCTTGTGAACTTTAAATTGTAAAACTTCATTCAGAATTTTCTTCATGACTGGAGTTTAAATTAACGCCACTCAAGCATAGTGTGTACATATCTTGAAGGGCAAGAAGTCTTTCGTGAAGATAAGGCAAGAGAAGGATTGCAAGTCCTATTCTGCCAAATATAAGACTTGTATTATACCTGAACACAAAGACTATACTTGGGTTCATCTACTCAGTTTTTGTGTGTGCATATTTTACTGTTTTCTAGAGCTATTATGTCTCATGTCTATTGTATACTAACAAACTATAAAGTAAACTCAGGGGGCAACCACAACCTAAATTTTGGACATCTATATATATTAAAAATTAAGAGCCATCTAGCCCTGACCACTGCAAGGCTGAAACCCCAAGAGTCATGTCTACAGAAGTATTGTTAGAATAAATATTTTGGTCAAGCCTTTTTCAAGCTCCAGGCCTACGCGAGTCTTGAAATTGCAGTGTTTTCCAATCTATTTGTCTTGTTCTGAGCCAAGTGTTGCAAGTCTTGAATCTGGGTTACATTTGGTAAGCAAGATTTCTTATTTATTATTCTCTCCCCGAGTAAAAAACACCAGCATCTTGTTGTATGCTTTGGTAGATGCTACTTCTGGCCTCAGTTGCATCCAATCTTATATTTTGGGACAGAGGGAGTACTCCAGAACCATCTCTTGTTGTTACTTCTACTTCAGGGAGGACAGAATTCATTCAACAAAAGAAACAAGGGCAAAGAGAAACCGCTTTCAGTTCAAAAACAAGAAAAGAGCAGAGCGAACTGAGAAAACAAATTTCCAGAAGCAAGGGCAGAAAACACCAAAACACAGCAAGAAAACTAAAAAAATTTAAAAAAAATGAAATTC
The DNA here is from genome assembly GCA_902687465.1 of Secale cereale. Taxonomy (NCBI): domain Eukaryota; kingdom Viridiplantae; phylum Streptophyta; class Magnoliopsida; order Poales; family Poaceae; genus Secale; species Secale cereale. The sequence goes on from LR738713.1 coordinate 26,319,711, forward strand.
GGGATCAGATGGTAAGTCACTGGGGTGCCCCATTGTCGTAACAGGCTTAGTTGGGGCGGACACCCCTCTCGCACTATAGCGAGCTGATACCACTCATCACATCCCTTTTGCTGCCTGAAGGATCATGCTTTCAAACGCCGCACCCGCCCCCTCTTTTATAGCCTCAGAAGGCTCGCCCTCCGCTGCGGCAAGCGGTGTGGGACTAAACAAGCGGCCGTGGCCAGGAATCGAGCTGAGAAGAAGCTCGTATGCGTGCGTGGGCTGGATGGAGGTCGCAGTGAGTGGGCGGCTGTCCGGCCCATGGGCTTGTGGCTCACGATTGATTGTGATTTACGGTGGCTCATTCTAAATTGAAAAAGGAAATGTTGATTTAGGGTGGATCATTCATCTTTGAACGACCGGTCCCTTTCTTCAGAGGTGCATTCCGTTTTGGCACTGATGGAGTACGACCTGCCTGCATTTCAAGAGTGACAAGTTGATTGTCTGTGGTGATTTTATTTTATTTTTTTCCTGACTTTTTTTTTTGAAAAAAAAACCGCACCAACATTTGATTCTTTTTATCAACCACGTCCGGATTTAATTTATTTTTTTACTCTAGAACCTTTAGACGACTGCACCAAGAATTTTTTGCGGGTGTCCAGCCGATGAAGGCAACACAAGGCTCGGCTGTGATAAGACTGACAATGGCAATCATCATACTGCTGATATCAAGGTGAAAGAAATCATTCATGTTTGGATTACCATCATGCCACCAGTATCCATGCAAGCACGGAATTGGGTTCCTCGCCAGAAAAGGGGAAAGATAGCGGCAGGGGGAGGCCACGGCAACAGAGTACAGCTCAAAAAACATTTGGTTTCCGATCACAAAAGCATACTGTAGGTCAGAGGATGGCGACGACAAAACAAAAAACCGCGCGGAAAAGGCTCGGAGATCCAGCTAATAAGCGTTTGTGTTCCACGCGCCTCCATGGTGCCACCACCTTCGTTGCCTTGTAACTTGCATCTTCTCTCCTTCTGGGTTTTGCTGTGCTGAATGGATCATGGCTTGGTAGGCTGGTACACCGCCGAATCTGGATGAGATCAGGGCAAAAGAAAATATTAGCAGATGATGACTGTGCGGTTAGAACACCGAATCTGAATGGAATCGGGGGCAAAAGAACATAGCAGATGATGGCCGTGCAGTTGGAACATCGGCAAGCTTTTGAAAGAATGCAGATAAGAAATGATGCATATTGCGGTATATATAGTACTGTAGTAGGTGATCTTGTGTGGTGCAGAAAATTGTTTAATAACTCATTTTTTGCTGTTAATGATGTACACTTCTTGACTCTTGAGTATTATGATCTGAAATTCCCAACGGAGATAAATGTGATTAAAGGGGGGAGGATCACGGGGATCCCTCCCTTGACGTTGTTAGGTAGAATATGAGACCTTTCTGTGGATTACAGACATTAGCACCCCACGGATTTGAACACTTGTGGGCAAGTTTACCACCGTAAACTCTGGCCACCGAGCTATTACTCGGTTCTGAGTTCTAAAGAAAAAAGATAACTCAAAGCAAAAAAAGATCATTGTCCCACTGACATGTCGGCTGCCCCACCTTGTTAGTAAGAGAATGGACAGTGCCACAAACATGCAGTGGCATATAAACAATTAATCCAAAAAAGGGTAACAGTATCCTGTGCCCTGAAATCTCCCTTCAAAAAGAGCCGTTCTTGTTCGCAAAAAAGAAAAGAAAAAAAAGAGCAATTCTTAACTACGGCTATAGTTGGAAACTTTGTAGAAAGTCACAGTTGCCAAATAAGATACTCCCAAAACATTTTCCTCAAAAGGAATCCAAAATCAGTCGTTCAAGAATAAGTATTTCAGCATGTCTATCAAAATCCCTGAGTTGCCAAATTAGACTGCTGCACACTGTTGTGGCAAGTTGTCTGAATTCAGTAAATCTGCTACTGCATGACCTCTGTAAGAAACATCTCCTAAGGTTGGCTAAATTTAGTATGGTATATCTACTCCCTCCGTTCCTAAATATAAGTCTTTGGAGAGATTTCACTATGGACCACATACGAAGCAAAATGAGTGAATCTATACTCTAAAATGCATCTAGATACATCCGTATGTGATCCATAATGAAATCTCTACAAAGACTTATATTTAGGAACGGAGGGAGTATTACTTTCTAGCAGTGCTATTCTCTAGGAACTTGGAAGTTGGAATAGGAGTGTACCAGCCCGAAAAAGGCTTGCAGAGACCGGGCTCCAGGGAGCCCGGTATTTTTTTTTCAGCGAAAATACTATTTCCACATTTTGAAAAAATCTGAAAATTGGTATACACGTAGATGTATATGTATAGTATACACGTACGAATTTTCATGAACATATATGGTAACATGTAATGTATACAAAAAAGACAAATACACAGATTAAAATGGGCTTTATGTATGTTGTTTTTGGGCCAGGTATTTGACTTTTTTGTGTAGCATGCAAATAATCGAATTACCTGATGAAACTTTTTACATACTTGACGAACAGTCATATGTATTTGTACAAAAAAAATTGGCATTTTTTGAAACTTTTAAGTATATTTTGATTTTTTTTTGTATACCGGGCTCACTGGAGCCCGGTCTCTGCGACGCCTCACTCTGTACCAGCCCCAAATTGGCAGCTACAATCAGTTTTATTTTCTTGAGAAAACACTCCCTTTGGTTGGCTACTGCCGCTAAGTTCTGAAATTAACCACTCCATTTTTGGAAATGACTTTGTCTGGACTCTGGAGTACCACATTTGTAAATGACTTTGTCTGGACTCTAGAGTATAATTCAAATTCAAATAAACTAACAGCAGCCTATGCATTGAATTACCAATAGCGATTGATGCAAGATTTTTATCTCAGTGTAACAATGACAATGGAACAGGTGCAATTAAACTACTCTAAAAGTTTATTTATTTTTTGCAGGGAAACAACTCACCTCCCAAGAAGAAATTATGTCTTCCTTTCCTCCTTGAAGTCCCAGAGCTGCAGCCTCCGCTCCGGCGCATTGGCCGCCGCAGGAGCAGCAGCAGCAGCAGCGCTGTTGCCTCCAAGAAAGAAGGGAAACATAGGCGAAGGCTCGGCTGGAGCAGCAGAGAACCTCTGCATCAGGAACGGGTGCTGGGACGGCGGCCACTGAGGCGTGGAGACGGTGTTGGACTGAAGTGTGCTCCTGTCGAAGGCGACAGAGGCATGGTGGTGGTGGTGGTGGTGGTGGCAGTGTTGCTGGTCCTGGGAGAAGGTGAGCTGGGGAATCATCTCGAAGGACATGGGCGCGATGTGCGAACCGGGGGCGGCGTAGTAGGCAAGCGTCGGCTGCTGCTGCTGATGCTGATGCTGCATTGGCTTGTCGGCAGCGTTGGAGCAGTGCAGGAGCTCGGCGAACGTGCCATTGGCACTGCCCCCGTTGTATGCATTGGCTTGGTGAGCAGCATTGTCATTGTCGGCAGGGCCGTTGGCGAGCGAGAGCACAGAGCCCTTGCTGGTCTCCGAGGTGCTGACCTCCGCAGCGTCTTCTTCTGCTGGGGAGGCGGCGGGGAGGGCGAAGGAGCAGTCCAGCGACGGGAGACCATCGATGGCGGTGGCGGCGGCTTGGATGAGCCACTCGATGGCCTTGCTGGGCTGGTCGACGCCCAGGCGGTCCTGGATGTCATAGAACTGAATGGCCGTCTGCACCGAGAGCCGGATGCGGCGGTCGCGGAGGCCGCGCGAGGTCACCACCTTGCTGTGCCGGTCCTTGCCGCCCGCCGCCGCGCGCGCTACCCGGAAAGTCCGCCACGCATCCGCCGAGTCGCCGCCGCCGCCGCCTACCGCCCGCAGGCGCTTGCAGGAATTGCGGTCCTTGTCTGCCTCTTCCATGGCCCCCTAGGTCATGCCAATCCGCAGCTTCCTCTGCTCATTTTGGTGTAGGATTCAGAGAAGAAGAAATAAGTTAGCACCAAATCTTGCAAAAACATTTGGATTTTCTTTTTTCTTGAGAAATGATGATGCAGATGTGGCAATAACTCAAGTTCTTGAAGCGAGGTTTTAAACAACAAAACATTCCTTTTCAAGAACTACAGCAAAATCATACAGAAGAATTGTAATTAAAAAAAAAATCTGCAGAGCCAAAATCTGAAAGAAATATGCTACGAGTCCATAGCCCACTTGCTCTTATCCTCTGCTGGATGAGCTCTTTTAGCACACAAAAGTTGCAGCTTGTGAGAAAAGCAGCAGCTTTGTCAGAGGGATCTGCTGCTCTATCTATCTACGTATGTCTGAACATTAGTACAGTACTGTAGTAGATGATGATGTTGAATAAATGCATGGCTCCCCCGCCCTGTTTCCCTTCTATATTTAACATAAGTAATCAATGATAAATTACCTAGGGATTCTTCTATACTTAACATAAGTAACCAATGATAATTTACTTAGGGATTCTGCTACACCTAAACCTCCCAATTATGTATGTGCAGTCAAATCTGGCAAGGCCGTGGGGGATAATCGTAGGCAGGAAAAGCCCTAAAATCCATGGAAATTAAAAGGGAAAACCCTAGCTTTACAAAAGCAAAACATTCCCCAAATCTCAAACGAGTATACTAGCTCTCGCCGCCACCATTACTCATCTACCAATCTATTATCAACCAAAGGGGGCAAATCTTTGGAAGCAACCGCGCTGAGATATTCCTGGGGAATGGGGATAGAAACAAAAGCAAAACCGTATCCAAGAGAGGATGCAGATGAAGATGGACATGGACTCCCCAAAGAACCCAATCTCGCAGAGAAAAATGCGAACCCGGCCGAGCTCCCGCCGGCACAGGCCAGGGACGCGTCGGCGGAGGGGGGAGGCGGAAGCCGGTCGCTCACCTGAAGGGGCGGGGGAGGGGGTCGACGGGGACGGACGGGCGGCGGCGGCGGAGGGGGGACCGGAGCGCGGCGGGTCCGAAACGCCGGGGGGCAACGCGCAAAAGAGACAGAGGGATGGGGAGAAGAAGACTGGAGTGAGGGGAGGGAGTGGAGCTGTAGCTAGCGGGCTGACAGCTGCCGGTGGGCTGGCTTATCGGCTGACGCCTGCCAGGCCGTTTTGCGGGAAGGGCCTCGGCCTTCTGGCGCGCGTGCCGCACAGTAGCATGCAGGGGCTTGACCGCGAAATATTTTTGGGGGACGGGGCTTGACCGGGAATGTTCCCCGGATTGCGGACCGCCGGCCCTGGTCCTTTTCAGTTAGCGGCATCTAGCCGTAGCGATTAGTTCCTCATTAGAACACGCTGTCGGTGCAAAGAAAAGACCAGTCCCCCTTCTTCATCTCGGAGGACCGTGTCGGCACCCCCCTCGCTAGCATCCGCGTCAAAAGCTCCGTCGACGTTCATCTTGGGATCTAGGGGTCATGCCAAACCCGGATCTTCTCGCCATTGCCGACACGCCAAATAAGTCCTTTGCGAAGCAGTTCAAGACCATACTGGATCGCATGCCAACTTGATGAAGCATTTCCTAAAAAAAAACAGTGTCAATAAGGGAGGTCACACGCAACGAATTTGGTCGTTCAATCAGCCGCCATGCCTTGCGAGCTAATAGTGTCTGGTTGAACAATCCAAAATCTCGGAAACCGAGGCCACCTCTCTGCTTTGGTTCCAGTAACTTGTCCCACGAAGACCAGTGCGTTTTACGATTCCCTTGTTTTGAGCCCCACCAAAAGTTTCTAACGAGTCTAGTCAGATTATCATAGACCGAGAAAGGCAGTTTAAAAACTCCCATAAGATAAGTTGGTAGGGCATGTGCGATAGCCTTGATCGTGACTTCTTTCCCTGCCTACGACATTGTATCGCCCCATATCATCATGCGCTTGGTCAGCCTTTGTTGGAGGTTTTGGAAGTGTCCCCGGTGCATGCGCCCTTCCGGAGTTGGCAGCCCGAGATATTTACTTTCAAACGCTGCCACGGGGATCTGGAGCACTCTCCTTACCTCCTCTTGACGAGCAGTCGGGTAGTTAGGACCAAACATGATAGAGCATTTTTTAGGGGTTATTAGCTGCCCGTGGCACATGCATACTCACAGATGATATCCTTTATAGCTTCAGCTTGTTCTTCCAGTGCTTTAAAGAAAACAAGTGTGTCGTCCGCAAAAAGCATATGAGAGATGCCTGGCGCTGCTAGAGGGAGGGTGCGAGAGGGCCGGCCGGGGGGCCTTTTGCCCACGACCGAGCAAGAGGGAAGGGATTACCTTCTTAATTCTTGCTTGATTAGATTGATACAACTCCTCTCTTTATATAGAGAGGTTTACTTGACTCCCAAGCAAGGCCTACTTGACCCCTAAGCAAGCGACCCTTATCTCTAATTAACCCTAAGACTAGCGGGCTATACCGCCAGCCCAGGCCCATGACGTACTCTAACACTACACCCCACCCGGACATGCAGCTTGTCCTCGAGCTGCAGCCTAATCAACTTATAACCATGACTCGACGCAACACAAACCTAACACCTAAAAACAAGTCTTTTACATCTCGGCTTGTTTTATTACTCTCAACCTCAAATGGATTGGGACGCTTTATTTTGGAACCCTTAACAAAAAGTGGACACCATCCGCACGTCAGACATGAATGTGTCCAGCCACCTGGATCCCATGGACACCATATGGACCAAAGGAGTGCATGTGTATGGCCACCTGGAAGTGGTCGCAAGAGCGACCAGAGGCGCCCTCGCGGCGGCCGGCGGCGGAATGCAGTGGTGCTACATGGTGCGCTTCTATCGGTGACACCATGCCTTCTCCCCACTGGACGGCTGTTGGTCTGCACCGCACAAAGAAGAGTGGAGGGCCTTCGATGGAGAATGGCGAGATCGAGGTCCTCTGCGCAGCGAAGTGCAACTGGGAGGAGTGGAAGCTGCATACCACGCATCTCCCGCACACGCCGACGCGCTAGGAGGCCGCGCACAGCAGCCTGCAGCCTCACCATCGCCGACATGTGGCGGGTTGAGATCCAGGCCGAAGCGATGATGGCGACGGCCGAAATTTGATCTGCTGGATGGGGGCGCCCTGGCGAAACGGTGATGGTGACGCCGGGAACTTGATATGGTGGATCGGGACTCCCGTCGGCGCGGTCGATGCGGGGCCGGAGCTGACCGGCGGTGGCTGCTGCAGCTGCAACGGCTGCTGCGGTGCCACGCCGTGCAGCGGCAGCGGCGACGGAGCACCGGGCGCGGTGGAGGCCGCCAGGAGCGGCGGCTGCCACTGCAGCCAGTGTGGGGCGGTGGTGGCGGTGGATGGCAACTCCAGCTGCAGCGGCTGCTGCGGCGGAGCGCCGGGCGCGGCGGAGGCCGCCAGGAGCGGCGGCTGCCAGGGCGGGGCGCTGGTGGCGGTGGATGGCAGCTGCAGCGGCCCGGCGAGCGCGGCGGAGGCCGCCTGGTGCGGCGGCTGCCACGGCAGCCAGGGCGGGGCGGTGATGGCGGTGGATGGCAGCTGCAGCGGCCCGACGAGCGCGACGGAGGCCCCCTGGTGCGGCGGCTGCCACGGCAGCCAGGACGGGGCGGTGGATGGCAGCTGCAGCAGCCCGGCGAGCGCGGCGGAGGCAACCTAGTGCGGCGGCGGCCACAGCATCCACGGCGGCGCGATGGTAGCGATGGGCGGCGCAGCCGGGTGAGGCGGCTGCCACGGCGACGCGATGGCGGCGATGGGCGGCGCAGCCGGGTGTGGCCCATAGGACCCGGCCAAGAACAGGCTGATCTCCTGGACCGCCTGGGTTAGGTCCCGCAGCGTCCCGAACACCTCCTCCGGGGAGAGGACGGCGGGGGCGGGTGCGACGGAGGATCCCGGCGCAGGCAGGAGCGGGGTGACGGTCGTGGTGGCCAGCAGCGGAAGAGATGGGTTGGACGGCGGTGAAGACATGATCGAACCGAAGCTAGCTGATACCAAATTGTTATGGCGCTGCTAGAGGGAGGGTGCGAGATGGCCGGCCGGGGGCCTTTTGCCCACGGCCGAGCAAGAGGGAAGGGATTTCCTTCTTAATTCTTGCTTGATTAGATTGATACAACTCCTCTCTTTATATAGAGAGGTTTACTTGACTCCCAAGCAAGGCTTACTTGACCTCTAAGCAAGCGACCCTTATCTCTAATTAACCCTAAGACTAGCGGGCTATACCGCCAGCCCAGGCCCATGACGTACTCTAACACTACACCCCACCCGGACATGCAGCTTGTCCTCGAGCTGCAGCCTAATCAACTTATAACCATGACTCGACGCAACACAAACCTAACACCTAAAAACGAGTCTTTTACATCTCGGCTTGTTTTATTACTCTCAACCTCAAATGGATTGGGATGCTTTATTTTGGAACCCTTAACAAAAAGTGGACACCATCCGCACGTCAGACATGAATGTGTCCAGCCACCTGGATCCCATGGACACCATATGGACCAAAGGAGTGCATGTGTATGGCCACCTGGAAGTGGTCGCAAGAGCGACCAGAGGCGCCCTCACGGCGGCCGGCGGCGGAATGCAGTGGTGCTACATGGTGCGCTTCTATCGGTGACACCATGCCTTCTCCCCGCTGGACGGCTGTTGGTCTGCACCGCACAAAGAAGAGTGGAGGGCTTTCGATGGAGAATGGCGAGATCGAGGTCCTCTGCGCAGCGAAGTGCAACTGGAAGGAGTGGAAGCTGCATACCACGCATCTCCCGCACACGCCGACGCGCTAGGAGGCCGCGCACAGCAGCCTGCAGCCTCACCGTCGCCGACACGTGGCGGGTTGAGATCCAGGCCAGAAGCGATGACGGCGACGGCAGAAATTTGATCTGCTGGATGGGGGCGCCGTGGGGAAATGGTGATGGTGACGCCAGGAACTTGATATGGTGGATCGGGACTCCCGTCGGCGTGGTCGATGCGGGGCCGGAGCTGACCGGCGGTGGCTGCTGCAGCTGCAACGGCTGCTGCGGTGCCACGCCGTGCAGCGGCAGCGGCGGTGGAGCGCCGGGCGCGGCGGAGGCCGCCAGGAGCGGCGGCTGCCACTGCAGCCAGTGCGGGGCGATGGTGGCGGTGGATGGCAACTCCAGCTGTAGCGGCTGCTGCGGCGGAGCGTCGGGCGCGGCGGAGGCCGCCAGGAGCGACGGCTGCCAGGGCGGGGCGGTGGTGGCGGTGGATGGCAGCTGCAGCGGCCCGGCGAGCGCGGCGGAGGCCGCCTGGTGCGGCGGCTGCCACGGTAGCCAGGGCGGGGCGGTGATGGTGGTGGATGGCAGCTGCAGCGGCCCGACGAGCGCGACGGAGGCCCCCTGGTGCGGCGGCTGCCACGGCAGCCAGGGCGGGGCGGTGGATGGCAGCTGCAGCAGCCCGGCGAGCGCGACGGAGGCAGCCTGGTGGGGCGACACGATGGCGGCGATGGGCGGCGCAACCGGGTGCGGCCCATAGGACCCGGCCAAGAACAGCCTGATCTCCTGGACTGCCTGGGTTAGGTCCCGCAGCGTCCCGAACACCTCCTCCGGGGTGAGGACGACGGGGGCGGGCGCGACGGAGGATCCCGGCGCAGGCAGGAGCGGGGTGACGGTCGTGGTGGCCAGCAGCGGAAGAGATGGGTTGGACGACGGTGAAGACATGATCGAACCGAAGCTAACTGATACCAAATTGTTATGGCGCTGCTAGAGGGAGGGTGCGAGAGGGCCGGCCGGGGGCCTTTTGCCCACGGCCGAGCAAGAGGGAAGGGATTTCCTTCTTAATTCTTGCTTGATTAGATTGATACAACTCCTCTCTTTATATAGAGAGGTTTACTTGACTCCCAAGCAAGGCTTACTTGACCCCTAAGCAAGCGACCCTTATCTCTAATTAACCCTAAGACTAGCGGGCTATACCGCCAGCCCAGGCCCATGACGTACTCTAACACTACACCCCACCCGGACATGTAGCTTGTCCTCGAGCTGCAGCCTAATCAACTTATAACCATGACTCGACGCAACACAAACCTAACACCTAAAAACAAGTCTTTTACATCTCGGCTTGTTTTATTACTCTCAACCTCAAATGGATTGGGATGCTTTATTTTGGAACCCTTAACAAAAAGTGGACACCATCCGCACGTCAGACATGAATGTGTCCAGCCACCTGGATCCCATGGACACCATATGGACCAAAGGAGTGCATGTGTATGGCCACCTGGAAGTGGTCTGTGACGCCCGAAGACCGACGTCCCAGAAGATTCCAGAAGATTTCAGATGTTCCGGGTTGCCCGTGTGTTCTTTGTGCTTGTGTTATTTATTTTTGCATTGCATCATATCATCATGCCATCATGTCATATTTTATTTTGCATCTCAACCTAAATAAATCGTGTGGACCTTCGGTCCATTTAAATCGAGGGAAGAATGTCTTCTCTTTAAAACATATCATCCCAATATTTTAGGGAGCTATATAATAAATATTCCATTGTTTGGAATTACCCGCAACACACTTGCAATATTTCCCCATGCTTTCCTACTTCGAGTTTCTCCTTCAAAAACCCTGCCAATACTTCTTTTCCGTTGTTTCGAGGTTCCTCCAAAAATTCGAACATTTTTGGGACACTTCAATAATCAAGTTTTAGTTCAAAACTATTTGAATTAAATTCAAATATGTTTGGATTATTTTCCGATCATGCCTTTTCTATTTTTCTCGGACTTTGCTCATTTTATGATGCCCGAGAAAAATAGTTCCATGTGCTAGTTTTGCCCTAACCTCCCTCTTCTTTCTTTTATCCTCTCTTTTGTTTTATGCTAAAAGGGAAATAAAAGGAGAGCCTCCCAGCCGTCAGGCCTCCCTCTCCTCCAGCCCAGGCCTCCCTGGCCCACCTCCCGCAGCCTATCGGGCCATCTCCCTCTTGGCCCATTCCTCCAGGCCGCCTCGACTGCTAACCCTAGCCGCACCAGTCCCCATCGATCCTCCCTGTTTCCCTTCCCCCGCCGCCAGCTCTCTCTCTGCCCGATCCCATCGCTCGCTTCTCCTCCTCCCCTCGAGCGCACGAGCCTGCGGCCTCCCCTCGATTCGCCCCGATTCCCCTCGCTCTCTGGCCCTCTTCCCCGCTCCCAGCGTCGACCCAGACCTTGAACCCTCTTCTCCCCGCATCCTCTTCGCTCTCCCTCCTCGCGCCGAGGATCCCCAGCGCCCGACCGCCCCGCGCCTGGCCCGCGGGGGCTTCATCCCTCTGCGCCAGGAGCCCTGAAGCCGCGCCCTTCTCCTCACCTGCAGCACCGGCGCGCCTCCGGCCATCCTTCCTCCTGCCTCCTTCGCCGCGGTGATCCCCTCCTCCCTCCGAACGAGCCCGCGCCACTTCCTCCTCGCCGCGCCCGAGGCCAGCCAGCGCCGCAGCGCACGAGGCCCGAGCGCCCCCTCCTGCGTTCCCGCGCCAGAGCGCCCCGATGGCCTCGTCCTGCCGCCCTGCATCGCTCAAGGGAGGCTCCGTCCCTGCCTCGTTCGCCAAGGCTGGCCCGCGCCCCGTGCGGCCCCTTCCACACCTCCAGCCAGCGCCAAGAGGCGCGTCCCGGTCGACCTCCAGCCATCTTCTTCACCGCGTCACCGGAGCCGTGCTGTTTTTGTTTTTTTTCTGCCATGTTATGCAGCGCCTCTTTTGCTTGCTGCCGGACGCCAAGAGCTTCGAACGAGGGGCCCCGAGACCATCAAGTACAACTACATGAACGAGTACGACTACACGATGAGACGCCAAGTACCACTACGATCGGCGATGCGACAAGTACCTCGACACCGACCCGAACATCTACGGGAAAATGAGCTCGTGAACCACTACCGTCAACGAGGACCGTCAAGTACATCTACGTGTTCCTTTACCGACGCCGATGACCTTCAAGTTCGACTACCGTCCCCAACACCAAGTACCACTACATAACGTGTACCCCGACGTCGCAAGTACCACGACACGTGACGTGAACGCCTACCGTCGCCGAAGCCCCGTGTACCACTACTTCCCTCTACGGAATGACTTCTTCCTCTTCGGAAACGTGAACGGCTACTTCCTCTACGACCCGTGTACGACTCCCGAGAACGACTCCTTCCTCTACGATCTCGATCCGTCCCGAAACGAGTGTTTTGAAGGTATAACCCCGAGACGATGACCCGTGTGATGCTTGCTTGTGTTGTATGAGTTGTCTCCCTTGTGTGCTTCGTGCCCGTTCCGACCTTTTGTCATGTTCCTCGGTTGCCTCGTCGCCGACTCGTGGGAACCCGGCAACGGGATCGCCCCACCTTTCATCTCGTTTGACTCACCCACGCCGTCATCTTTTGCACCGGTCTCTCAACGAGTTACCGGAACCGAGATGTTGCGTTGCATCATTTTCGGATCGTTGCCGTGGCACCCTTTTCTTCCACCACGGTGACAATGCTTCATATCTCTTTTAAGTCAACCTTTTAATAAAATTGCATAAACTTGATCATGTCATCCGCATCATTTAACAACATTATAATGTGTGTTTGTTGTTGTTTTATAATTATTAAACATGCTCATGGGGATTTTTTCGGACATGTTGTTGTTATTTTCCGGCCTCATTTAAAATGTCTTAATAGTGTAGTTTTATTATGCTTCACCTCTTGCCATGTTAAAAACATTTAATCTTGTCTTGTAAATAACGAGAGTCAACTAAATAATTAAATGTGGTGTTTCGTCAATATGCAACTCGTTGCATATTGAGCTCCACTTAACTTGTAGTATTGTTTGTGCATCTTGCCATGCCTTGCATATTTAAACCGGACATGCATCATACTTGGATGTGCATCGTATGCCATGTTTATGCTTGTGTGTTTACCGTGTTGTTTGTTTCTTCTCGGTTTGCTTCTCTTGATAGCTTCGGTTTCGTTCCGGAGTTGTGAGGTTTCGCTCGTCTGTTGCTCCGTCTACTTCGTGGATCCGTTCTTCTCCATTGTGGAATCCCAGGCAAGATGACCGAACCCGGATACCATTACTATCTTTGCCTATTGCTAGAGTATCGCTCTATAGTTTTGCCTCGATGCCCATGTTTTCTTGTCAGCCTCCTACTTGTAACCATTGCCCTGTTTAACCAACCTACCTACGCAAACCGTTGCTTGGCTAAGTACGCGTCGCTCAGCCCTTCTTATAGCATTGCTAGTTGCTGGTGAAGATTGAAGATGCTTGCTTCATGTTGAAGTTTGGTTGGGTTATATCACACTATATAAATGCTTAAATGAAATCATCTATATATTGGCAAGGGTGGAAGGCTAAGCCTTTTGCTTGGTGATTTGTTCCACTCATGCCGTTAGGAACCGTATAAACCGGTGTTATGTTCCTTGATTATGCGTTCCTAACACGGTTGGGGTGTATGGGACCCCCTTGATAAACCGCTAAGTGCTAAGTCTTTTCCAGCAAGTCCCAACATTGGTACTATTTGCCTAATAACTAATAAAACTTGCATGTGGACTAGCTATCCCTTTTATTTTTAATTCAACCCCCCCGGGCCAGTGCTCCACACGAGTGTTGGTCCGAAACGAGCAGACTGCGGGGCCACCTCAAGGAAACTTGAGGTTTGGTAAAAACCTGTAGGATGACTCATCCGGTCGTGTCCTGAGACTTAGATACGCGCGGCTACTATCAGGGTGTCGACACGCCGGGAGGATTTGCTGGATTAGCCTTACCTTAGTTCGGTTTAACTTGAGCATGGGATTCCGAGAATACTCGGGTCTTCCCACCTATGGAGTTGCGACTCCGCGGATCGTGGGCTTGTAATGGGTCAAGTTGGAACACCCCTGCAGGGTTTGAACTTTCGAAAGCCGTGCCCGCGGTTATGTGGCAGATGGGAGCTTGTTAATATCCGGTTGTAGATAACTTGACACAATGTTCTAATACACTACCAGCGTGTGTACCGTGTCTGTCAATTTCCGAATAGGGATTCGGGAGTTGAACACGGTGGGGTTATGTTTGACCGGCTTTAGTTAGGATCACGTCGTGATCATCTCTCGACCGAGGCACTTCTCTTCTCGCTCTCTTTTACGTAAGTTAGTGCTAGTTGCTGCTGTAGACTCTTGTTTTTCCTTCACCTCTTATTCTTCTCTTCAGCCTTATCCACACCCAAGGCTTAAATAGTCATGTTACCCGGGAACGGGATTGCTGAGTCCTCTGTGGCTCACAGTTACTTCACCACACCAGATGCAGGTTCAGCCGAGTTTGATGCAGGAGCTGGATCAGAACTCCACCAGGAGCTCGATGAAGAGTGTGTCCGTTTGTTTGTGATGCTTCGACGATCAGTAGTGGTTTCTACTAGGATTCGATCCTGACCTGTGGCTTTATGTTGTTTTGGTATCTTTCTTTTGGATCTTACCCTTAGATGGGCTGTGATGTTCTGAATGATGTTTTGCTTATGTAATGTATTGTGTGAAGTGGCGAGTGTAAGCCAACTATCTTCTTTTGCAATTTAATCCCTCTTTTACATGAGTCGTGCAAAGATACCAAACTTGAGATCATTCTAGGATGGGCTTATACCTTTAAGTCGTGCCTCGACACGTAGGAGGTATAGTCCCATCCTGGGCATTACAAGTTGGTATTCAGAGCCTTCTCCGACCTAGAAGCCCCCACTGATTGATCGAATCGTTGACGGTTGAGTCTAGGCACACACTAAAAATATTTTGAGTCCTATATTATATCGGAGGGTAGGATTTCTTTGCTTCTCATCCCCTTTCTCTCTGGTGAGGACTCCTGACGACTACTCTTGTCTCTCCTATCTTCAAAAATTGCACCAATTTTTTTTAGGATCCCGCGAGTATTCTGGGATTGTTTCGATGTTCTCGTGACAAGGATATTGTTCTCGATGCCTCCTGTTCCCGGGGAGTTGAGCTTCGGGGTATTGTTGTCACAAGCATATCGCGGCAGTACTAAATACTTAAGACGGCCGACATCGAAAATCTCTCCTATACGGCCAGTGGCAAGATAACCCCGACATCACCCAGTACTGGGGAGGTAGTTCGAGAGTATTGCCATAGCTTGTATAGTGGATGCGTTTCGAAGGTCCGAGGTAAACAGTTTCCGAGAACAACTGGTTATGTGTTGAAGGATGGATACACCTGGATGTAGGTTTAGAGTTGATTGCGCGGTGCTTCCCGTGTATCCCCAACACCTGATTGCATAACTGGAAACTTTCGGAAATCTATAGGTGGGTTCATCTAGTAGTTCTAGGCATTCTTCCAACGGATGCTCGATATGAAGTTTGGGGTTCTGCATTGAGTGAAGTGGTTTTATGGACTTGTTCTGATCGGGAGTTGCATCTTAAAGGGTCCTTGGCTATGCTGATCCGGGGATTGCAAAACCCTTTTGTAACACGTTCCATGAGCTTTCAGCACAAAGATGTCGAACGAAGCTTCTATCTTGTATTTGTTCTATCTGTTCCTTGTTCCTTTTTATTTACCTTTTTGTTCTCCAAGTGGCTTCTCGACATGTTGATGTAACTACGGAATTCATTCGTTCAATTCTCTGTTCGGATGATATTGTGAAGATTCTTCTGCAACTTCTATCCTTTGTTTTTGTTTTGATTCTGGTATTCGAGTTGCTTCGATGTCAAATGTTGATTCCATACCTTTCCTAATCGGTGTTCTCATATTTCTATGAGAGTGCTAGTCCTTCTTGATCATCAAGATATTCATGTTAATTCTTTTCCAACCGGTGCCCATTTTGTTCATCCCAAGTTGTCTTTGTTTTCCCCACCCTCCCACCCTTTTTTCTTCTTTTTGGAGCCAGAAAGTCTTAATGAAGTATCCATTTTATTCATGTGATATTTCTTCGTTCTTTTCCTTTAATGTTCTTATCCGGTGTTTTCTCAAGAAGATGCTCAAGAGCTTCAAGTTCATCATTCTTTTGTTCTCGAATTCTTCCGGTGGATGTAATTCAAGATTTCGGTGTTGATCTTATCCTTTTTCCTCATTTCACTATGCTTTCTTATTCCGGTGCATCAATTAATCATTCTCCTCTTGCTATTCATATCCGGAGTGCTCAAGATTCATAATTCCATTCTTAATCCGTTCAAGCTATTTTTTGAGGATTGATATCTCATCCAAGCCATTTATTTTAACCGGTGCAATATCTCTCAAGCAATCTTGATCAACGGTGTTTTCTTTGAGTGGGTCCTAACCCACAGGTCTTTTCCAGGATCTTACCTGACTCTTCTATTTTCCGGAGTTATACTCAAATTCTTTTCAAGTGTGACGTAAGAATGATTTCCATCAGTCATATGCCTTCTCCAAGTTTACTTTCAAATTCTTTTCATCATTGGTTCAACCTTTTTAATTCTTCATTCCGGAGTGCCTCAACAATTCTTATGGCATTTCTCATCGTCTTCTTAGATTTTGAAGACCGGAGAAGTGTTTCTCTTAAACCTTGGCCGTTCTCTCAAGATTCGTGGTTCTAGCTTCATGTCATCCTCATTGTCGTTTTGATTGTGAGGAATCATTTTCTTACCCATCCGAAGCATTTCATGAATTCTTTTCTTTGTGATCCTTCGAAGGCCATCATTTCAGAATATTTATTCGTTCTCAGTTTTCAACTTCGTCCTCCAAATATTCTTCATTGATGTCTCTTCGTTCGTCTCCATATTCTTACGGTGGTTATTTCAAGTTTACTCTTCCTTGTTATCGTATCAATTCATTTGTTCTTTTCATAATCCTACCGGTGGTTCGTTAAATAATTATCCGAGGTTGTGCTAGATCTCTCTTTAATTCTTTCCAATGAGAATAAGTAGTATGCCAAATCCTTTGGTTGTCATCAATTAAATTGGCGAAGGATATGCATGACATAATTCTTATTCTTATTCCTTCAAGGTGATTTAATTCTTTTGTCTGGAGCTTGTTCATCATATCATATCCTTGGTTCTAAGTTGTCCATCTTGTTTTTTCCGGAGCTCCAAGTTATTTCAATTATCATTTCAAGCTCCATCTAATTCATCGCAGGCCTTGAATCTTATTCTTTCATCTTATTCTCCTCATGCTTTCATTACCGGAGTTCTCATGGTGGTGCATCATGTTTTAATTCATCCTCGAAGTCTTCATCAAGATTATTGTTGGAGCTCAAGCATTCTTCATCATGCTTTCCAATTACAATCCGTTTTACCTTATCTTTTCAGATGGTGTTATGTCATTCTTGACAATTCCTTCATGTTTCATGATTCACGAGTTACCAAGAATGAAATATTTAAACCCATCATTTTCCTTGTTCAGGAGATCTTTCCAACCATTCAATTTATTTGTTGGAGTCATCTTGGGTTGTATTTCACCTATAAGCTTTCCCTAAGGATTGTTGCTATTTATGGTGCTTATAAATGACCCAAGTTCTTCATTTATCATTCCGGTGCAATAAGTTTTTCATCTCCTTGTTGATCTCAATCCAATCAATCGTTTCCGTTAGTGGCTGGTTGTCACCTCATAATTTTGAGATGTTTTCCATAAGCCCACATGAAGCTTATTCTTTTCGTTGTTGATTTTTCCAACAACTCCGTTCAACCCTTCTTCGTAAGGATGCTCTTTCAAATTCAATTTTGAGAGAAGTTGTCTTTTTCTTCTCCGTTCAATTCTGTCTTTCATTTATATGCTATTCTTTCATTCCGGAGGCTTTGTGATATTGCTCTCTTCGTCCCATCATCTCGTTTTTTCAAGATCATGTTCTTTCATTGTTTATCATTTAACCAGAGTGTTGTATTCTTCATTCAAGTTCTCTCATCTTATCAAGTTTTGCCTATCTTTTTAACCGGAGTGCTGTCTGAATTCTTCTTAACCTTGTGCCATTCTTTTAATTGTTTCGGAGGCAATATATTGTTGTTTTTCTTCAAGTATCACTACATCTCCTCAAGTTTTTGTTCTTTTCCTTCCATTTACAGACGGAGTGCTGTCCAAATTCTGTCATTCTTATTCCTTGGCTATACCATTGCAGTTTCATATTCTTTTGGTTCGTAAGCTCTCGTTTCATGTCTTTCAACCTTCAAGGTTCTGATAATGTTCCATGTTCCTCCTTTAACCGAAGTGCTCTTAACTTCGTTCATCTCCGTTGTATTCTTCTTTCATTTTGGTCAACCTCTCAAGGTTCCTTGGTTTCACTCGTTTGTCGAAGAAGAAACTTTGTTTTACCTCTTCCTCTTCCGTTTTTATCCGGTGCTGTCTCTAGGATCTCGGGTCGAGATCCTCTGTTAGTGTGGGAGAGTTGTGACGCCCGAAGACCGACGTCCCAGAAGATTCCAGAAGATTCCAGAAGATTCCAGATGTTCCGGGTTGCCCGTGTGTTCTTTGTGCTTGTGTTATTTATTTTTGCATTGCATCATATCATCATGCCATCATGTCATATTTTATTTTGCATCTCAACCTAAATAAATCGTGTGGACCTTCGGTCCATTTAAATCGAGGGAAGAATGTCTTCTCTTTAAAACATATCACCCCAATATTTTAGGGAGCTATATAATAAATATTCCATTGTTTGGAATTACCCGCAACACACTTGCAATATTTCCCCATGCTTTCCTACTTCGAGTTTCTCCTTCAAAAACCCTGCCAATACTTCTTTTCCGTTGTTTCGAGGTTCCTCCAAAAATTCGAACATTTTTGGGACACTTCAATAATCAAGTTTTAGTTCAAAACTATTTGAATTAAATTCAAATATGTTTGGATTATTTTCCGATCATGCCTTTTCTATTTTTCTCGGACTTTGCTCATTTTATGATGCCCGAGAAAAATAGTTCCATGTGCTAGTTTTGCCCTAAACTCCCTCTTCTTTCTTTTATCCTCTCTTTTGTTTTATGCTAAAAGGGAAATAAAAGGAGAGCCTCCCAGCCGCCAGGCCTCCCTCTCCTCCAGCCCAGGCCTCCCTGGCCCACCTCCCGCAGCCTATCGGGCCATCTTCCTCTTGGCCCATTCCTCCAGGCCGCCTCGACCGCTAACCCTAGCCGCACCAGTCCCCATCGATCCTCCCTGTTTCCCTTCCCCCGCCGCCAGCTCTCTCTCTGCCCGATCCCATCGCTCGCTTCTCCTCCTCCCCTCGAGCGCACGAGCCTGCGGCCTCCCCTCGATTCGCCCCGATTCCCCTCGCTCTCTGGCCCTCTTCCCCGCTCCCAGCGTCGACCCAGACCTCGAACCCTCTTCTCCCCGCATCCTCTTCGCTCTCCCTCCTCGCGCTGAGGATCCCTAGCGCCCGACCGCCCCGCGCCTGGCCCGCGGGGGCTTCATCCCTCTGCGCCAGGAGCCCTGAAGCCGCGCCCTTCTCCTCACCTGCAGCACCGGCGCGCCTCCGGCCATCCTTCCTCCTGCCTCCTTCGCCGCGGTGATCCCCTCCTCCCTCCGAACGAGCCCGCGCCACTTCCTCCTCGCCGCGCCCGAGGCCAGCCAGCACCGCAGCGCACGAGGCCCGAGCGCCCCCTCCTGCGTTCCCGCGCCAGAGCGCCCCGATGGCCTCGTCCTGCCGCCCTGCATCGCTCAAGGGAGGCTCCGTCCCTGCCTCGTTCGCCAAGGTCGGCCCGCGCCCCGTGTGGCCCCTTCCACACCTCCAGCCAGCGCCAAGAGGCGCGTCCCGGTCGACCTCCAGCCGTCTTCTTCACCGCGTCACCGGAGCCGTGCTGTTTTTGTTTTTTTTCTGCCATGTTATGCAGCGCCTCTTTTGCTTGCTGCCGGACGCCAAGAGCTTCGAACGAGGGACCCCGAGACCCTCAAGTACAACTACATGAACGAGTACGACTACATGATGAGACGCCAAGTACCACTACGATCGGCGATGCGACAAGTACCTCGACACCGACCCGAACATCTACGGGAAAATGAGCTCGTGAACCACTACCGTCAACGAGGACCGTCAAGTACATCTACGTGTTCCTTTACCGACGCCGATGACCTTCAAGTTCGACTACCGTCCCCAACACCAAGTACCACTACATAACGTGTACCCCGACGTCGCAAGTACCACGACACGTGACGTGAACGCCTACCGTCGCCGAAGCCCCGTGTACCACTACTTCCCTCTACGGAACGACTTCTTCCTCTTCGGAAACGTGAACGGCTACTTCCTCTACGACCCATGTACGACTCCCGAGAACGACTCCTTCCTATAGGATCTCGATCCGTCCCGAAACGAGTGTTTCAAAGGTATAACCCCGAGACGATGACCCGTGTGATGCTTGCTTGTGTTGTATGAGTTGTCTCCCTTGTGTGCTTCGTGCCCGCTCCGACCTTTTGTCATGTTCCTCGGTTGCCTCGTCGCCGACTCGTGGGAACCCGGCAACGGGATCGCCCCACCTTTCATCTCGTTTGACTCACCCACGCCGTCATCTTTTGCACCGGTCTCTCAACGAGTTACAGGAACCGAGATGTTGCGTTGCATCATTTTCGGATCGTTGCCGTGGCACCCTTTTCTTCCACCACGGTGACAATGCTTCATATCTCTTTTAAGTCAACCTTTTAATAAAATTGCATAAACTTGATCATGTCATCCGCATCAATTAACAACATTATAATGTGTGTTTGTTGTTGTTTTATAATTATTAAACATGCTCATGGGGATTTTTCCGGACATGTTGTTGTTATTTTCCGGCCTCATTTAAAATGTCTTAATAGTGTAGTTTTATTATGCTTCACCTCTTGCCATGTTAAAAACATTTAATCTTGTCTTGTAAATAACGAGAGTCAACTAAATAATTAAATGTGGTGTTTCGTCAATATGCAACTCGTTGCATATTGAGCTCCACTTAACTTGTAGTATTGTTTGTGCATCTTGCCATGCCTTGCATATTTAAACCGGACATGCATCATACTTGGATGTGCATCGTATGCCATGTTTATGCTTGTGTGTTTACCGTGTTGTTTGTTTCTTCTCGGTTTGCTTCTCTTGATAGCTTCGGTTTCGTTCCGGAGTTGTGAGGTTTCGCTCGTCTGTTGCTCCGTCTACTTCGTGGATCCGTTCTTCTCCCTTGTGAAATCCCAGGCAAGATGACCGAACCCGGATACCATTACTATATTTGCCTATTGCTAGAGTATCGCTCTATAGTTTTGCCTCGATGCCCATGTTTTCTTGTCAGCCTCCTACTTGTAACCATTGCCCTGTTTAACCAACCTACCTACGCAAACCGTTGCTTGGCTAAGTACGCGTCGCTCAGCCCTTCTTATAGCATTGCTAGTTGCAGGTGAAGATTGAAGATGCTTGCTTCATGTTGAAGTTTGGTTGGGTTATATCACACTATATAAATGCTTAAATGAAATCATCTATATATTGGCAAGGGTGGAAGGCTAAGCCTTTTGCTTGGTGATTTGTTCCACTCATGCCGTTAGGAACCGTATAAACCGGTGTTATGTTCCTTGATTATGCGTTCCTAACACGGTTGGGGTGTATGGGACCCCCTTGATAAACCGCTAAGTGCTAAGTCTTTTCCAGCAAGTCCCAACATTGGTACTATTTGCCTAATAACTAATAAAACTTGCATGTGGACTAGCTATCCCTTTTATTTTTAATTCACCCCCCCCGGGCCAGTGCTCCACACGAGTGTTGGTCCGAAACGAGCAGACTGCGGGGCCACCTCAAGGAAACTTGAGGTTTGGTAAAAACCTGTAGGATGACTCATCCGGTCGTGTCCTGAGACTTAGATACGCGCGGCTACTATCAGGGTGTCGACACGCCGGGAGGATTTGCTGGATTAGCCTTACCTTAGTTCGGTTTAACTTGAGCACGGGATTCCGAGAATACTCGGGTCTTCCCACCTATGGAGTTGCGACTCCGCGGATCGTGGGCTTGTAATGGGTCAAGTTGGAACACCCCTGCAGGGTTTGAACTTTTGAAAGCCGTGCCCGCGGTTATGTGGCAGATGGGAGCTTGTTAATATCCGGTTGTAGATAACTTGACATAATGTTCTAATACACTACCAGCGTGTGTACCGTGTCTGTCAATTTCCGAATAGGGATTCGGGAGTTGAACACGGTGGGGTTATGTTTGACCGGCTTTAGTTAGGATCACTTCGTGATCATCTCTCGACCGAGGCACTTCTCTTCTTGCTCTCTTTTACGTAAGTTAGTGCTAGTTGCTGCTGCAGACTCTTGTTTTTCCTTCACCTCTTATTCTTCTATTCAGCCTTATCCACACCCAAGGCTTAAATAGTCATGTTACCCGGGAACGGGATTGCTGAGTCCTCTGTGGCTCACAGTTACTTCACCACACCAGATGCAGGTTCAGCCGAGTTTGATGCAGGAGCTGGATCAGAACTCCACCAGGAGCTCGATGAAGAGTGTGTCCGTTTGTTTGTGACGCTTCGACGATCAGTAGTGGTTTCTACTAGGATTCGATCCTGACCTGTGGCTTTATGTTGTTTTGGTATCTTTCTTTTGGATCTTACCCTTAGATGGGCTGTGATGTTCTGAATGATGTTTTGCTTATGTAATGTATTGTGTGAAGTGGCGAGTGTAAGCCAACTATCTTCTTTTGCAATTTAATCCCTCTTTTACATGAGTCGTGCAAAGATACCAAACTTGAGATCATTCTAGGATGGGCTTATACCTTTAAGTCGTGCCTCGACACGTAGGAGGTATAGTCCCATCCTGGGCATTACATGGTCGCAAGAGCGACCAGAGGCGCCCTCACGGCGGCCGGCGGCGGAATGCAGTGGTGCTACATGGTGTGCTTCTATCGGTGACACCATGCCTTCTCCCCGCTGGACGGCTGTTGGTCTGCACCGCACAAAGAAGAGTGGAGGGCTTTCGATGGAGAATGGCGAGATTGAGGTCCTCTGCGCAGCGAAGTGCAACTGGGAGGAGTGGAAGCTGCATACCACGCATCTCCCGCACACGCCGACGCGCTAGGAGGCCGCGCACAGCAGCCTGCAGCCTCACCATCGCCAACACGTGGCGGGTTGAGATCCAGGCCAGAAGCGATGACGGCGACGACAGAAATTTGATCTGCTGGATGGGGCGCCCTGGGGAAACGGTGATGGTGACGCCGGGAACTTGATATGGTGGATCGGGACTCCCGTCGGCGCGGTCGATGCGGGGCCAGAGCTGACCGGCGGTGGCTGCTGCAGCTGCAACGGCTGCTGCGGTGCCACGTCGTGCAGCGGCAGCGGCGGCGGAGCGCCGGGCGCGGCGGAGGCCGCCAGGAGCGGCGGCTGCCACTGCAGCCAGTGCGGGGCGGTGGTGGCGGTGGATGGCAACTCCAGCTGTAGCGGCTGCTGCGGCGGAGCGCCGGGCGCGGCGGAGGCCGCCAGGAGCGACGGCTGCCAGGGCGGGGCGGTGGTGGCGGTGGATGGCAGCTGCAGCGGCCCGGCGAGCGCGGCGGAGGCCACCTGGTGCGGCGGCTGCCACGGCATCCAGCGCGGGGCGGTGATGGCGGTGGATGGCAGCTGCAGCGGCCCGACGAGCGCGACGGAGGCCCCCTGGTGCGTCGGCTGCCACGGAAGCCAGGGCGGGGCAGTGGATGGCAGCGGCAGCAGCCCGGCGAGCGCGACGGAGGCAGCCTGGTGCGGCGGCTGCCACAGCAGCCACGGCGGCGCGATGGCGGCGATGGGCGGCACAACCGGGTGCGGCGGCTGCCACGGTGACGCGATGGCGGCGATGGGCGGCGCAGCCGGGTGCGGCGGCTGCCACGGCGACGCGATGGCGGCGATGGGCGGCGCAGCCGGGTGCGGCGGCTGCCACGGTGACGCGATGGCGGCGATGGGCGGCGCAGCCGGGTGCGGCGGCTGCCACGGCGACGCGATGGCGGCGATGGGCGGCGCAGCCGGGTGCGGCCCATAGGACCCGGCCAAGAACAGGCTGATCTCCTGGACTGCCTGGGTTAGGTCCCGCAGCGTCCCGTACACCTCCTCCAGGGTGAGGACGGCGGGGGCGGGCGCGACGGAGGATCCCGGCGCAGGCAGGAGCGGGGTGACGGTCGTGGTGGCCAGCAGCGGAAGAGATGGGTTGGACGGCGGTGAAGATATGATCGAACCGAAGCTAGCTGATACCAAATTGTTATGGCGCTGCTAGAGGGAGGGTGCGAGAGGGCCGGCCGGGGGCCTTTTGCCCACGGTCGAGCAAGAGGGAAGGGATTTCCTTCTTAATTCTTGCTTGATTAGATTGTTACAACTCCTCTCTTTATATAGAGAGGTTTACTTGACTCCCAAGCAAGGCTTACTTGACCCCTAAGCAAGCGACCCTTATATCTAATTAACCCTAAGACTAGCGGGCTATACCGCCAGCCCAGGCCCGCGACGTACTCTAACACCAACGCACCTCGACATATTTTGACTGGCTAAATTGCATTTGTCTCCACTCCCTGTCTCAAAAGCACTGACAGACCATCAACAACAAACAGGAATAAGAACGGGGATAGAGGGTCGCCTTGCCGAAACCGCGGTGCAAAGGAATCCAAGAGAGCTCCATAAAATTTAACCTGATATCTCACCGTGATCACACATGTCATGATCCATTGTATCCACCGGTGAGCGAAACCCATCGTTTGCATCGATTGCTCCAAGAACCTCCAATCCATGCGATCATATGCTTTGGATAAGTCTAGTTTGTATGCGCAAAAACTGCTATCCGGTTTTTTCTCGTGGTTGATAAAATGAAAGCATTCAAAAGCGAGAAGAGCGTTGTCCGTGATCAGCCTTCTGATACGTCTCCAACGTATCTATAATTTTTTATTGTTCCATGCTATTATTTATGAAGTCATGGATGTTTAATGGGATTTATCATTCACTTTTATATCATTTTTGGGACTAACCTACTAACCCAAAGGCCCAGTCTAGATTGCTGTTTTTTGCCTATTTCAGGGTTTTGCTGAAAAAGAATATCAAACGGAGTCCAAACGGAATGAAACCTTCGCGAGAGATATTTTTGGAGAAAATCACGCACAGGAAGCTTGAGAACCACATCAGAGGATCGAGGAGCTACCCTCGAGGGTGGGGGGCGCGCCCCCCCCCTTCCCAGGACGCGCCCCCTGCCTCGAGGCCTCCTCAAGTGGCCCCCGGTGCCCTCCTTCTTCCTATATATGTCCACGTACCCCAGAAACTCCGTGAACAAAGAGAAAACCCTAATTCCACCATCGTACCTTCTGTTCCCGTGGATATCCCATCTTGGATCCTGTTCCGGAGCTCCACCGGAGGGGGGTCCATCACGGAGGCCTTCATCACACTACTAGGAAAAGGCCTACTAATGGCGCACCAGTTTTGCCTACTAATGGCGCACTGTTGGGGAACGTAGCAGAATTCAAAAAATTTCCTACGCTTCACCAAGATCAATCTAAGGAGTCATCTAGCAATGAGCATAATGGAGTGCATCTACATACCCTTTGTAGATCGCGAGCGGAAGCGTTCGAAGGAACGTGGATGAAGTAGTCGTACTCTTCGCGTTCTTCGTCACCGATGATCCCAGCGCCGAACGGACGGCACCTCCGCGTTCAACACACGTACGGTACAGCGACGTCTCCTCCTTCTTGATCTAGCAAGGGGGGTAGGAGAGGTTGATGGAGATCCAGCAGCACGACGACGTGGTGGTGGATGCAACAGGAAATCCTGCAGGGCTTCGCCGGCGCCCTGCGTAAGGAGTAGGAAGTGTGACGGGAGGGGGGGGGGGGGGGCGC
>LR738713.1:26345359-26456277 GCA_902687465.1 Secale cereale
GCGTAAGGAGTAGGAAGTGTGACGGGAGGGGGGGGGGGGAGGCGCCAGAGGCTTGGGGTGCGGCTGCCCTCTCCCCCCACTATATATAGGGGCCAGGGGGGCGCCGGCCCTGGGAGATCGGATCTCCAAGGGGGGGCGGCGGCCAGGGGGGTAGACTTGCCCCCCAAGGCATAGGGGGCGCCCCTTTCTCTAGGGTTTCAACCCTAGGCGCATGGAGGGGGGCCCATATGGGTGCGCCAGCCCACCAGGGGCTGGCCCCCTTCCCCTTGCGGCCTAGGGGACCCACCGGGATGGGTGGCCCCACCCGGTGGACCCCCGGGACCCCTCCGGTGGTCCCGGGACACTCCCGGTGACCCCCGGAGTTCACCCGATGGCCGAAACTGGACTTCCTATATATCATTCTTTACCTCCGGACCATTCCAGAACTCCTCGTGACATCCGGGATCTCATCCGGGACTCCGAACAACATTCGGGTTTCCATGTGCATGTATCTCTACAACCCTAGCGTCACCGAACCTTAAGTGTGTAGACCCTACGGGTTCGGGAGACACGCAGACATGACCGAGACGACTCTCCGGTCAATAACCAACAACGGGATCTGGATACCCATGTTGGTTCCCACGTGTTCCTCGATGATATCATCGGATGAACCACTATGTCAAGGATTCACTCAATCCCGTATGTTATTCCCTTTGTCTATCGG
This sequence comes from Secale cereale, assembly GCA_902687465.1. Taxonomy (NCBI): domain Eukaryota; kingdom Viridiplantae; phylum Streptophyta; class Magnoliopsida; order Poales; family Poaceae; genus Secale; species Secale cereale. The sequence continues at coordinate 26,346,063 of LR738713.1, forward strand.
TACGGTACTTGCCCGAGATTCGATCGTCGGTATGCCCGATACCTTGTTCAATCTCGTCATGGCAAGTCTCTTTACTCGTTCCGTAATCCATCATCCCGTGACTAACTCCTTAGTCACCTTGAGCTCATTATGATGATGTCTTACCGAGAGGGCCCAGAGGTACCTCTCCGTCATACGGAGTGACAACATCCCAGTCTCGGTTCGTACCAACTCAACAGACACTTTCGGAGATACCCGTTGCGTACCTTTATAGCCACCTGATACGTCCAAAATGTATCTATAATTCTGCTTGCTCCATGCCTCTTTTGTGTGATATTGCTATGATATTATGCACTTCCATACACTTTTGATTATATTTGGACTAACCTATTAACTCAGTGCACCCCAGTGCCAGTTTCTGTTTTCTGCTGTTTTTGTATTTCAGGTTTTCCCATTACTTAAATTGCCAGAAAAATTCCGGGAAAAATATATAAAAAATCAGCGCTCCAGAAGCTTCCATTCGGCAGAAGTAGGGCCAGAGGGGGCCCACAGGGGCTCCAGGCGCCCTGTGGGAGCGCCCCCCTCCTGGCCGCCGCGCCAGGCCGCCTGGGCCCCCCTTACCTCCGCTGATGCCCCCCTTTGGCATATATTTACACCGCGTCCCGAAACCCTCGAGGACGGAACCCTTTTTCGCGATCTCATCTCCGTTCCGCCGCCGCCGCGCTTCCAAGATCGGGAGCACCAGGAGAACTCTTCCCGGCACCCTGCCGGAGGGGAGAACCACCACCGGGAGCTTCTCCACCACCATGGACGCCTCCCGGATGAGCCGTGAGTAGTCTCCCTTGGACCATGGGTCCATGACCAGTAGCTATGTGATGTTCTCCTCCCCTCTTTGTTCTTCACCGATTAGACCTCGTGAGCTGCCCTACATGATCGAGGCACATATGTAATCCTTATGCTGTTGCTATGCTGAGTTTGCTGGGATCCGATGGATTATGAGATTATGTTCAGATTGTGTGTGAGTAATATATTTGATTCACCTCTTTTATATTTATGTTCTTGAGTAATTCTTGCATGTTCTCCGTTGCTGTTTATTGCTTTGGCCAAGTAGTAGGTAGTAACTCCAAGAGGGAACGTTATGCTTGATTGTGGGTTCATGCCCCTCGATGACTAGCTTGAGTGACAGAAACATGAGTCTAGGGGATGTGTTGTTGCCACAAGGGGAAAACAACGGTGCTTGTACTTGCGGGTGCAAGGATTGTTTACTTTACGCAAAGTTCTTTTAATGCAGTTGTCTGTTGCTTTGAGTTTACACTTTGGGTGGGACTCGCAACTTAATACCAGCGAGATGTTCTGGATAGATATCTCAAGGTGGATGATTAGTAGTAGATGCAGATGGATTTTGGTCTACTTGCCTTGGCGTACCGCCCATGCTTTTGAGCCTCTACCTTTCTTACAGCATAGTTAGCATTGGTTTGCGCACATAATCCTGTCAATTGCCCAGCTGTAATTTGTTTACCTCGCTTAGCTGTTTTATCGTCTTTTGGGAGAGTGACATCACTAGTGAACATCATGGGACCCCGGTCCATATTACCATCACTGATCACACCCGCTAGTTATTTCATGTCCTTATTTCCTAGTTGCAGTAATACCTATCACTATTATCTCTTGCGTTTGATCCTTTGTAAACGACAAGGCCGGAGGGATTGACAACCTCTCTGTACTCGTTGGGAGCAAAGTTATTTGTATCTGTGTGCAGGTCCTGTCAAGCGGAAGTTTCTGGCGCCCTTGACACCTTCTTGTCGACCCTCGGAGTCTCACGGGATTCGATCCTTGGTATCTTTGCCAAGGGAAAACTACCGCTACGCTACATCTCAAACCTTCCACTTGGGGTAACCAACGAGGGGCGAGAAGCCATCACCACCCAGTTACGTTGTGACGTTTGGCACACCCAAAGTATTCCTACGGTATCCGGGAGTTGCACAACCTCATGGTCTAAGGAATAAATACTTGACATCGGAAAAGCTTAAGCATTACGAACTAAACGATCTCGTGCTAGGCTCAGGATTGGGTCTTGTCCATCACATCATTCTCCTAATGATGTGATCCCGTTATCACTGACATCCTATGTCCATGGTCAGGAAACCGTGACCATCTGTTGATCAACGAGCTAGTAACTAGAGGCTTACCAGGGACTCATTGTGGTATATATATTCACACATGTATCGCTGTTTCCGTACAATACAATTCAAGCATGAATAACAGACAATTATCATGAACAAGGAAATATATTAATAATACTTTTATTATTGCCTCTAGGGCATATTTTCAACAGTCTTCCACTTGCACTAGAGTCAATAATCTAGTTACATTGTGATGAATCGAACACCCATAGAGTTCTGGTGTTGATCATGTTTTGCCCGTGGAAGAGGTTTAGTCAACGGGTCTGCTGTTGGGGAACGTAGTATTTTAAAATTTTCCTACGATCACGCAAGATCTATCTACCAGATGCATAACAACGAGAGGGAAGAGTGTGTCTACGTACCCTCGTAGACCGGAAGCGGAAGCGTCAAGTGATGCGGTTGATGTAGTCGAACTTCTTCGCGATTCAACCGATCAAGCACCGAACGTACGGCACCTCTGCGTTCAGCACACGTTCAGCTTGATGACGTCCCACGAGCTCTTGATCCAGTTGAGCTTCACGGGAGAGTTTCGTCAGCACGACGGCGTGGTGACGGATATGATGTATTCATCGGCGCAGGGCTTCGCCTAAGCACCACGACGGTATGACCGAGGTGTGTTTCTGTGGAGGGGGGCACCGCACATGGCTGGAACAATTCAACTTGTGTGTCTTTGGGTGCCCCCCTGCCCCCGTATATAAAGGAGCAAGAGGGGAGGGCCGGTCGGCCTCCTATGGTGCGGCTAGGGCAATCCTACTAGGAATAGGATTGCAATCCTATTCCTAGTAGGAGTCCACCAAGAAGGAAGAGAGGGAAAGGAAAAGAGGGAGAGGTGGCGCCCCCCAATCCTAGTCCAACTAGGATCCCTAGGTGGGGCGCCGGCCAGCCTCTATGGGCTGCCTCTCTCCTTTCCTCAAGGTCCACTATGGACCATCCCCCCTCGTAGGGGGTTCCGGTAACCCCCTCCGGCAATCCAATTAAATCCGAAACTTTTCCGGAACACTTCCGGTGTCCGAATATAGTCGTCCAATATATCAATCTTTATGTCTCGGACATTCCGAGACTCCTCGTCATGTCCGTGATCTCATCCGGGACTCCGAACTACCTTCAGTACATCAAAACTCATAAACTCATAATACCGATCGTCATCAAACGTTAAGCGTGCGGACCCTACGGGTTCGAGAACTATGTAGACATGACCGAGACTCATCTCCGGTCAATAACCAATAGCGGAACCTGGATGTTCATATTGGCTCCTACATATTCTACGAAGATCTTTTATCGGTCAAAACCGCATAACAACATATGTTGTTCCTTTTGTCATTGGTATGTTACTTGCCCGAGATTCGATCGTCGGTATCTCCATACCTAGTTCAATCTCGTTACCGGCAAGTCTCTTTACTCGTTCCGTAACACATCATCTCGTGACTAACTCATTAGTCTTTTGCTTGCAAGGCTTATTGTGATGTGTGTTACCGAGAGGGCCCAGAGATACCTCTCCGACACTCGGAGTGACAAATCCTAATCTTGATCTATGCCAACACCACGAATACTTTCGGAGACACATGTAGAGCATCTTTATGATCACCCAGTTACGTTGTGACGTTTGATAGCACACAAGGTGTTCCTACGGTATTCGGGAGTTGCATAATCTCATAGTCATAGGAACATGTATAAGTCATGAAGAAAGCAATAGCAGTAAAACTAAACGATCATAGTGCTATGCTAACGGATAAGTCTTGTCCATCACATCATTCTCCTAATGATGTGATCCCGTTGATCAAATGACAACTCATGTGTATGGCTAGGAAACATAACCATCTTTGATCAATGAGCTAGTCTAGTAGAGGCATACTAGGGACATACTGTTTTGTCTATGTATCCACACATGTACTAAGTTTCCGGTTAATACAATTCTAGCATGAATAAAAGACATTTATCATGATATAAGGAAATACAAACAACATCTTTATTATTGCCTCTAGGGCATATTTCCTTCAGTCACCCACTTGAACTAGAGTCAATAATCTAGATTACAAAGTGATGATCCTCACACCCATGGAGTCCTGGTGCTGATCATGTTTTGCCCGTGGAAGAGGCTTAGTCAACGGGTCTGCAACATTCAGATCCGTATGTATTTTGCAAATCTCTATGTCTCCCTCCTTGACTAGATCGCGGATGGAATTGAAGCGTCTTTTGATGTGCTTTGTTCTCTTGTGAAACCTGGATTCCTTCGCCAAGGCTATTGCTCCAGTGTTGTCACAAAAGATTTTCATTGGACCCGATGCACTAGGTATTACACCTAGATCGGATATGAACTCCTTCATCCAGACTCCTTCATTTGCTGCTTCCGAAGCAGCTATGTATTCCGCTTCACACGTAGATCCCGCCACGACGCTTTGCTTGGAACTGCACCAACTGACAGCTCCACCGTTTAATAAAAATACATATCCGGTTTGTGACTTAGAGTCATCCGGATTAGTGTCAAAGCTAGAATCGACGTAACCGTTTACGACGAGCTCTTTGTCACCTCCATACATGAGAAACATATCCTTTGTCCTTTTCAGATACTTCAGGATGTTCTTGACCGCTGTCCAGTGATCCACTCCTGGATTACTTTGGTACCTCCCTGCTAGACTTATAGCAAGGCACACATCAGGTCTGGTACACATCATTGCATACATGATAGATCCTATGGCTGAGGCATAGGGAATGACTTTCATTTTCTCTCTATCTTCTGCAGTGGTCGGGCATTGAGTCTTACTCAACTTCATACCTTGTAATACAGGCAAGAACCCTTTCTTTGACTGATCCATTTTGAACTTCTTCAAAATCTTATCAAGGTATGTGCTTTGTGAAAGTCCAATTAAGCGTCTTGATCTATCTCTATAGATCTTGATGCCTAATATATAAGCAGCTTCACCGAGGTCTTTCATTGAAAAACTCTTATTCAAGTATCCTTTTATGCTATCCAGAAATTCTATATCATTTCCAATCAACAATATGTCATCCACATATAATATTAGAAATGCTACAGAGCTCCCACTCACTTTCTTGTAAATACAGGATTCTCCAAAAGTCTGTATAAAACCATATTCTTTGATCACCTCATCAAAGCATATATTCCAACTCCGAGATGCTTGCACCAGTCCATAGATGGATCGCTGGAGCTTGCATACTTTGTTAGCACCTTTTGGATCGACAAAACCTTCTGGTTGCATCATATACAACTCTTCTTTGAGATATCCATTCAGGAATGCAGTTTTGACATCCATTTGCCAGATTTCATAATCATAAAATGCGGCAATTGCTAACATGATTCGGACAGACTTAAGCATCGCTACAGGTGAGAAAGTCTCATCGTAGTCAACTCCTTGAACTTGTCGAAACCCTTTCGCAACAAGTCGAGCTTTGTAAACAGTAACATTACCGTCTGCGTCGGTCTTCCTCTTGAAGATCCATTTATTTTCGATGGCCTGCCGATCATCGGGCAAGTCAACCAAAGTCCACACTTTGTTCTCATACATGGATCCCATCTCAGATTTCATGGCCTCAAGCCATTTTGCGGAATCTGGGCTCATCATCACTTCCTCATAGTTCGCAGGTTCATCATGGTCTAGTAACATGATTTCCAGAACTGGGTTGCCGTACCACTCTGGTGCGGAACGTACTCTGGTTGATCTACGACGTTCAGCAGAAACTTGATCCGAAGTTTCATGATCATCATCATTAACTTCCTCACTGATTGGTGTAGGAATCACTGGAACAATTTTCTGTGATGTACTACTTTCCAATCCGGGAGAAGGTACAATTACCTCATCAAGTTCTACTTTCCTTCCACTCACTTCTTTCGAGAGAAACTCCTTCTCTAAAAGGATCCATTCTTAGCAACGAATATCTTGCCTTCGGATCTGTGATAGAAGGTGTACCCAACAGTCTCTTTTGGGTATCCTATGAAGACACATTTCTCCGACTTGGGTTCGAGCTTATCAGGTTGAAGCTTTTTCACATAAGCATCGCAGCCCCAAACTTTAAGAAACGACAACTTTGGTTTCTTGCCAAACCATAGTTCATAAGGTGTCGTATCAACGGATTTAGATAGTGCCCTATTTAACGTGAATGCAACTGTCTCTAAAGCATAACCCCAAAACGATAGTGGTAAATCGGTAAGAGACATCATAGATCGTACCATATCCAATAAAGTACGGTTACGACGTTCGGACACACCATTACGCTGTGGTGTTCCGGGTGGCGTGAGTTGTGAAACTATTCCACATTGTTTCAAATGAAGACCAAACTCGTAACTCAAATATTCTCCTCCACGATCAGATCGTAGAAACTTTATTTTCTTGTTACGATGATTCTCTACTTCACTCTGAAATTCTTTGAACTTTTCAAATGTTTCAGACTTGTGCTTCATTAAGTAGATATACCCATATCTGCTCAAATCATCAGTGAAGGTCAGAAAATAACGATACCCGCCGCGAGCTTCAACACTCATTGGCCCACATACATCAGTATGTATGATTTCCAACAAATCTGTTGCTCGCTCCATAGTTCCGAAGAACGGAGTTTTAGTCATCTTGCCCATGAGGCATGGTTCGCAAGCACCAAGTGATTCATAATCAAGTGATTCCAAAAGTCCATCACTATGGAGTTTCTTCATGCGTTTTACACCAATATGACCTAAACGGCAGTGCCACAAATAAGTTGCACTATCATTATTAACCTTGCATCTTTTGGTTTCAATATTATGAATATGTGTATCACTACAATCGAGATCCAATAAGAATAGACCACTCTTCAAGGGTGCATGACCATAAAAGATATTATTCATAAAAATAGAACAACCATTATTCTCTGATTTAAATGAATAACCGTCTCGCAACAAACAAGATCCAGATATAATGTTCATGCTCAACGCTGGCACCAAATAACAATTATTTAGGTCTAAAATTAATCCCGAAGGTAGATGTAGAGGTAGCGTGCCGACGGCGATCACATCGACTTTGGAACCATTTCCCACGCGCATCGTTACCTCGTCCTTAGCCAATCTTCGTTTAATCCGTAGTCCCTGTTTCGAGTTACAAATACTATCAACCGAACCGGTATCAAATACCCAGGTACTACTACGAGCATTAGTAAGGTACACATCAATAACATGTATATCACATATACCTTTGTTCACCTTGCCATCCTTCTTATCCGCCAAATACTTGGGGCAGTTCCGCTTCCAGTGTCCAGTCCCCTTGCAGTAGAAGCACTCAGTTTCAGGCTTGGCTCTAGACTTGGGTTTCTTCGTGGAAGTAGCAACTGTCTTGCTATTCTTCTTGAAGTTCCCCTTCTTTCCCTTGCCCTTTTTCTTGAAACTAGTGGTCTTGTTAACCATCAACACTTGATGCTCCTTTTTGATTTCTACCTCCGCAGCCTTGAGCATAGCGAAGAGCTCGGGAATTGTCTTTTGCATCCCTTGCATATTATAGTTCATCACAAAGCTTTTATAGCTTGGTGGCAGTGATTGAAGAACTCTATCAATAACACTATCCTCGTCAACTTTGCAACCAAGTTGAGTCATATGATTGTAGTACCCAGACATTCTGAGCAAGTGTTCACTGATAGAACTATTCTCCTCCATCTTGCAGCTGTAGAACTTATTGGAAATCTCATATTTCTCAATCCGGGCATTTGCTTGAAATATTAACTTCAACTCCTGGAACATCTCATATGGTCCATGACGTTCAAAACGTCGTTGAAGTCCTGGTTCTAAGCCGTAAAGCATGGCACACTGAACTATCGTGTAGTCATCAGACCGCGGTTGCCAGACGTTCAAAGCGTCCACATTAGCGGGAGGGAGCTTGTCACCTAGCGGTGCTTCAAGGACATAATTCTTCTGTGCAGCAATGAGGATAATCCTCAGGTTACGGACCCAGTCCGTGTAATTGCTACCATCATCTTTCAACTTAGCTTTCTCTAGGAATGCATTAAAATTCAAAGGAACGGTAGCACGGGCCATTGATCTACAACAACATAGATATGCAAAAACTATCAGGACTAAGTTCATGATAAGTTAAAGTTCAATTTAATCATATTAAGGAACTCCCACTTAGATAGACATCCCTCCGGTCATCTAAATGATCACGTGATCCAAATTAACTAAACCATGTCCGATCATCATGTGAGATGGAGTAGTTTCAATGGTGAACATCTTATTTTGATCATATCTACTATATGATTCACGTTCGACCTTTCGGTCTCCAGTGTTCCGAGGCCATATCTGCATATGATAGGCTCGTCAAGTTTAACCCGAGTATTCTGCGTGTGCAAAACTGGCTTACACCCGTTGTATTTGAACGAGCTTATCACACCCGATCATCACGTGGTGTCTCGGCACGACGAACTTTCGCAACGGTGCATACTCAGGGAGAACACTTATACCTTGAAATTTAGTAAGGGATCATCTTATAATGCTACCGTCGTTCTAAGCAAAATAAGAAGCATAATAAGATAAACATCACATGCAATCAAAATATGTGACATGATATGGCCATCATCATCTTGTGCTTTTGATCTCCATCTCTAAAGCACCTTCATGATCACCTTCGTCACCGGCGCGACACCTTGATCTCCATCGTAGCATCGTTGTCGTCTTGCCAACTATTGCTTCTACGACTATCGCTACCGCTTAGTGATAAAGTAAAGCAATTACATGGCGATTGCATTTCATACAATAAAGTGACAACCATATGGCTCCTGCCAGTTGCCGATAACTTTACAAAACATGATCATCTCATACAAAACCGTATAACTCATCATGTCTTGACCATATCACATCACAACATGCCCTGCAAAAACAAGTTATACGTCCTCTACTTTGTTGTTGCAAGTTTTACGTGGCTGCTACGGGCTTAGCAAGAACCGTTCTTACCTACGCATACAAAACCACAACGATGTTTCGTCAAGTATGTGCTGTTTTAACCTTCACAAGGACCGGGCGTAGCCACACTTGATTCAGCTAAAGTGAGAGAGACAGACACCCGCCAGTCACCTTTAAGCAACGAGTGCTCGTAACGATGAAACCAGTCTCGCGTAAGCGTACGCGTAATGTCGGTCCGGGCCGCTTCATCTCACAATACCGCCGAAGCAAAGTATGACATGCTGGTAAGCAGTATGACTAGTATCGCCCACAACTCATTGTGTTCTACTCGTGCATATCATTTATGCATAGACCTGGCTCATGATGCCACTGTTGGGGAACGTAGTATTTTAAAATCTTCCTACGATCACGCAAGATCTATCTACCAGATGCATAGCAACGAGAGGGAAGAGTGTGTCTACGTACCCTCATAGACCGGAAGCGGAAGCGTCAAGTGACGCGGTTGATGTAGTCAAACTTCTTCGCGATTCAACCGATCAAGCACCGAACGTACGGCACCTCCGCGTTCAGCACACGTTCAGCTTGATGACGTCCCACGAGCTCTTGATCCAGTTGAGCTTCACGAGAGAGTTTCGTCAGCACGACGGCGTGGTGACGGATATGATGTATTCACCGGCGCAGGGCTTCGCCTAAGCACCGCGACAGTATGACCGAGGTGTGTTTCTGTGGAGGGGGGCACCGCACACGGCTGGAACAATTCAACTTGTGTGTCTTTGGGTGCCCCCCTGCCCCCGTATATAAAGGAGCAAGAGGGGAGGGCCGGCCGGCCTCCTATGGTGCGGCTAGGGTAATCCTACTAGGAATAGGATTGCAATCCTATTCCTAGTAGGAGTCCACCAAGAAGGAAGAGAGGGAAAGGAAAAGAGGGAGAGGTGGCGCCCCCCCAATCCTAGTCCAACTAGGATCCCTAGGTGGGGCGCCGGCCAGCCTCTATGGGCTGCCTCTCTCCTTTCCTCAAGGCCCACTATGGACCATCCCCCCTCGTAGGGGGTTTCGGTAACCCCCTCCGGCAATCCAGTTAAATCCGAAACTTTTCCGGAACACTTCCGGTGTCCGAATATAGTCGTCCAATATATCAATCTTTATGTCTCGGACATTCCGAGACTCCTCGTCATGTCCGTGATCTCATCCGGGACTCCGAACTACCTTCGGTACATCAAAACTCATAAACTCATAATACCGATCGTCATCAAACGTTAAGCGTGCGGACCCTACGGGTTCGAGAACTATGTAGACATGACCGAGACTCATCTCCGGTCAATAACCAATAGCGGAACCTGGATGTTCATATTGGCTCCTACATATTCTACGAAGATCTTTTATCGGTCAAAACCGCATAACAACATATGTTGTTCCTTTTGTCATTGGTATGTTACTTGCCCGAGATTCGATCGTCGGTATCTCCATACCTAGTTCAATCTCATTACCGGCAAGTCTCTTTACTCGTTCCGTAACACATCATCTCGTGACTAACTCATTAGTCTCTTGCTTGCAAGGCTTATTGTGATGTGTGTTACCGAGAGGGCCCAGAGATACCTCTCCGACACTCGGAGTGACAAATCCTAATCTTGATCTATGCCAACACCACGAATACTTTCGGAGACACCTATAGAGCATCTTTATGATTACCTAGTTACGTTGTGACGTTTGATAGCACACAAGGTGTTCCTACGGTATTCGGGAGTTGCATAATCTCATAGTCATAGGAACATGTATAAGTCATGAAGAAAGCAATAGCAGTAAAACTAAACGATCATAGTGCTATGCTAACGGATGGGTCTTGTCCATCACATCATTCTCCTAATGATGTGATCCCGTTGATCAAATGACAACTCATGTGTATGGCTAGGAAACATAACCATCTTTGATCAATGAGCTAGTCTAGTAGAGGCATACTAGGGACATACTGTTTTGTCTATGTATCCACACATGTACTAAGTTTCCGGTTAATACAATTCTAGCATGAATAAAAGACATTTATCATGATATAAGGAAATACAAATAACATCTTTATTATTGCCTCTAGGGCATATTTCCTTCATCTGCAACATTCAGATCCGTATGCACTTTACAAATGTCTATGTCTCCATCTTGAACATAATTCCGGATGGAGTTGAAACGGCGCTTGATGTGCTTGGTCTTCTTGTGAAACCTGGGCTCCTTGGTAATGGCAATAGCTCCAGTGTTGTCACAGAAGAGAGTCATCGGGCTTGACGCGCTTGGAATGACTCCTAGGTCGGTGATGAACTCCTTCATCCAGACTCCTTCTTGCGCTGCTTCGCAAGCTGCTATGTACTCCGCTGCACATGTAGAATGCGCCACGACGCTCTGCTTGCAACTGCACCAGCTGACTGCTCCACCATTCAAAATATACACGTATCCGGTTTGAGACTTAGAGTCATCCAGATCTGTGTCGAAGCTAGCATCGACGTAACCCTTTACAATGAGCTCTTTGTCACCTCCATAGACGAGAAACATATCCTTAGTCCTCTTCAGGTACTTCAGGATGTTCTTGACCGCTGTCCAGTGTTCCATACCGGGATCACTTTGGTACCTCCCTACCAAACTTATGGCAAGGTTCACATCAGGTCTGGTACACAGCATGGCATACATGATAGAACCTATGGATGAGGCATAGGGAATGACACTCATCTTTTCTCTATCTTCCGCCGTGGTCGGGGACTGAGCCTTGCTCAATCTCATACCTTGCAAAACAGGCAAGAACCCCTTCTTGGACTGATCCATATTGAACTTCTTCAATATCTTGTCAAGGTATGTGCTTTGTGAAAGACCAATGAGGCGTCTTGACCTATCTCTATAGATTTTGATGCCTAATACGTAAGCAGCTTCTCCAAGGTCCTTCATTGAAAAACTCTTATTCAAGTAGGCCTTTACACTTTCCAAGAATTCTATATCATTTCCCATCAACAATATGTCATCCACATATAGTATGAGAAATGCTACAGAGCTCCCACTCACTTTCTTGTAGATACAGGCTTCTCCCCAAGTCTGTATAAAGCCAAATGCTTTGATCACATCATTAAAGCGAATATTCCAACTCCGAGATGCTTGCACCAGCCCGTAAATCGAGCGCGGGAGCTTGCATACCTTGTCAGCATTCTCTGGATCGACAAAACCTTCTGGCTGCATCATATACAGCTCTTCCTTAAGGAAACCATTAAGGAATGCCGTTTTGACGTCCATTTGCCATATCTCATAATCATAGAATGCGGAAATTGCTAACATGATTCGGACTGACTTCAGCATCGCTACGGGAGAGAAAGTCTCATCGTAGTCAATCCCTTGAACTTGTCGATAACCCTTAGCGACAAGCCGAGCCTTATAGATGGTCACATTACCATCTGCGTCTGTCTTCTTCTTAAATATCCATTTATTTTCTATGGCATGCCTATCATCGGGCAAGTCCACCAAATTCCATACTTTGTTTTCATGCATGGATTCTATCTCGGATTTCATGGATCCAAGCCATTTATTGGAATCCGGGCCCGCCATCGCTTCTTCATAGTTTGAAGGTTCACCGTTGTCCAACAACATGATTCCCATGACAGGGTTGCCGTACCACTCTGGTGCGGAACGTGTCCTTGTGGACCTTCGAAGTTCAGTAGTAACTTGATCTGTATCTTCATGGTCATCATCATTAACTTCCTCTCTTGTCGGTGCAGGCACCTCAGGAACAATTTCCTGCGCTGCGCTACTTTCCGGTTCGGGAGGGGTGACTGTCACCTCATCAAGTTCTACCTTCCTCCCACTCACTTCTTTCGAGAGAAACTCTTTCTCCAGAAAGGATCCATTCTTGGCAACAAAGACTTTGCCTTCGGATCTGTGGTAGAAGGTGTACCCAATCGTTTCCTTTGGGTATCCTATGAAAACACATTTTTCCGATTTGGGTTCGAGCTTCTCAGGTTGAAGTTTCTTGACATAAGCATCGCAACCCCAAACTTTCAGGAACGACAGCTTCGGTTTCTTGCCAAACCAAAGTTCATACGGTGTCGTCTCAACGGATTTCGACGGAGCCCTATTTAAAGTGAATGCGGCAGTCTCTAAAGCATAACCCGAAAAAGATAGCGGTAAGTCGGTGAGAGACATCATGGATCGCACCATGTCCAACAGAGTACGATTTCGACGTTCGGACACACCGTTACGCTGAGGTGTTCCAGGCGGTGTCAATTGTGAAACAATTCCACAATTCCTAAGGTGCGTGCCAAATTCATGACTTAAATATTCACCCCCACGATCCGATCACAAGAACTTTATTTTTCTGTCACGTTGATTCTCAACCTCATTCTGAAATTCCTTGAACTTTTCAAAGGTCTCAGACTTGTGTTTCATCAAGTAGATATACCCATATCTACTCAAGTCATCTGTGAGGGTGAGAACATAACGATAGCCTCCGCGAGCCTCAACACTCATTGGACCGCACACATCGGTATGTATGATTTCCAATAAGTTGGTTGCTCGCTCCATTGTTCCGGAGAACGGAGTCTTGGTCATCTTGCCGAAGAGGCATGGTTCACACATGTCAAATGATTCATAATCAAGAGACTCCAGAAGTCCATCAGCATGAAGCTTCTTCATACGTTTGACACCAATATGACCAAGGCGGCAATGCCACAAATATGTGGGACTATCATTGTCAACTTTACATCTTTTGGCATTCACACTATGAATATGTGTATCATCACGATCGAGATTCATCAAAAATAAATCATTGACCAGCGGGGCATGACCATAAAACATATCTCTCAAATAAATAGAACAACCATTATTCTCGGATTTAAATGAGTAGCCATCTCGCATCAAACGAGATCCAGATACAATGTTCATGCTCAGAGCTGGTACTAAATAACAATTATTAAGGTTTAAAACTAATCCCGAGGGTAGATGTAGAGGTAGCGTGCCGACGGCGATCACATCGACCTTGGAACCATTCCCGACGCGCATCGTCACCTCGTCCTTCGCCAGTCTCCGCTTATTCCGCAACTCCTGCTTAGAGTTATAAATATGAGCAACTGCACCGGTATCAAATACCCAGGAGCTACTACGAGCACTGGTAAGGTACACATCAATAACATGTATATCACATATACCTTTGACGTTGCCGGCCTTCTTGTCCGCTAAGTACTTGGGGCAATTCCGCTTCCAGTGACCCGTTCCCTTGCAATAAAAGCACTGAGTTTCAGGCTTGGCTCCATACTTTGGCTTCTTCCCGGCAACTGGCTTACCGGGCGCGGCAACTCCCTTGCCGTCCTTCTTGAAGTTCTTCTTACCCTTGCCCTTCTTGAACTTAGTGGTTTTATTGACCATCAACACTTGATGCTCTTTCTTGATCTCCACCTCCGCTGATTTCAGCATTGAATACACCTCGGGAATGGATTTCTCCATCCCCTGCATATTGAAGTTCAACACGAAGCTCTTGTAGCTAGGTGGGAGCGACTGGAGGATTCTGTCAACGACCGCTTCGTCTGGGAGATTCATTCCCAACTGAGACAAGCGGTTGTGCAACCCAGAAATCTTGAGGATGTGCTCACTGACAGAACTATTTTCCTCCATCTTACAGCTGTAGAATGCGTTGGAGACATCATATCTCTCAACTCGGGCATGAGCCTGGAAAACCATTTAACATCTCATATGCCCCGTGGTGCTCAAAACGCTTTTGGAGCCCCAATTCTAAGCTATAGAGCATGCCGCACTGAACCAGGGAGTAATCATCACAACGCGACTGCCAAGCATTCATAACATCTTGGTTTGCCGGGGCGGGAGCGTCACCTAGCGGTGCTTCTAGGACATACGTTTTCTTGGCAGCTATGAGGATGATCCACAGGTTACGGACCCAGTCCGTATAGTTGCTACCATCGTCTTTCAGCTTGGATTTCTCTAGGAACACGTTGAAGTTGAGGATGACATGAGCGTGTGCCATTTGATCTACAAGACATATTGTAAAGAATTTAGACTAAGTTCATGATAATTAAGTTCATCTTAATCAAATTTTAATGGACTCCCACTCAGATTGACTTCTCTCTAGTCATCTAAGTGATACATGATCCGAATCGACTAGCCCGTGTCCGATCATCATGTGAGACGGACTAGTTATCAACGGTGAACATCTTCATGTTGATCGTATCTTCTATACGACTCATGTTCGAACTTTCGGTCTTCCGTGTTCCGAGGCCATGTCTGTACATGCTAGGCTCGTCAAGTAAACCCTAAGTGTATTGCGTGTGTAAATCTGGCTTACACCCGTTGTATGCGAACGTTAGAGCCTATCACACCCGATCATCACGTGGTGCTTCGGAACAACGATCCTTAGCAACGGTGCACAGTTAAGGGGAACACAATTCTTGAAATTTTAGTGAGAGATCATCTTATTTACTACCGTCGTTCTAAGTAAACAAGATGCATAAACATGATAAACATCACATGCAATCAAATAAAGTGACATGATATGGCCAATATCATCTTGCTCCTTCGATCTCCATCTTCGGGGCACCATGATCATTTTTGTCACCGGCTCGACACCAAGATCTCCATCATCATGATCTCCATCATCGTGTCTTCATGAAGTCGTCACGCCAACTATTACTTCTACTACTATAGCTAACGTTTAGCAATAAAGTAAAGTAATTACATGGCGTTATTCAGTGACACGCGGGTCATACAATAATTAAGACAACTCCTATGGCTCCTGATGGTTGTCATTATCATCGACATGCAAGTCGTGATTCCCTATTACAAGAACATGATCAATCTCATACATCACATATATCATTCATCACATCTTCTTGGCCATACCACATCACATAGCACATGCTGCAAGAACAAGTTAGACGACCTCTAATTGTTGTTGCAAGTTTTACGTGGCTTCTATAGATTTTCTAGCAAGAACGTTTCTTACCTACGCCGAAACCACAACGTGATTTGTCAATTTCTATTTACCCTTCATAAGGACCCTGTTCATCGAATCCGATCCGACTAAAGTGGGAGAGACAGACACCCGCCAGCCACCTTATGCAACTAGTGCATGTCTGTCGGTGGAACCAGTCTCACGTAAGCGTACGTGTAAGGTCGGTCCGGGCCGCTTCATCCCACAATGCCGCCGAATCAAGATTAGACTAGTAACGGCAAGAAAATTGAGCAAACTCAACGCCCACAACTTGTTTGTGTTCTACTCGTGCAAGATGATACGCAAAGACCTAGCTCTGATGCCACTGTTGGGGAACGTAGCAGAATTCAAAAAATTTCCTACGCTTCACCAAGATCAATCTAAGGAGTCATCTAGCAACGAGCATAATGGAGTGCATCTACATACCCTTTGTAGATCGCGAGCGGAAGTGTTCGAAGGAACGTGGATGAAGTAGTCGTACTCTTCGCGTTCTTCGCCACCGATGATCCCAGCGCCGAACGGACGGCACCTCCGCGTTCAACACACGTACGGTACAGCGACGTCTCCTCCTTCTTGATCTAGCAAGGGGGGTAGGAGAGGTTGATGGAGATCCAGCAGCACGACGGCGTGGTGGTGGATGCAACAGGAAATCCTGCAGGGCTTCGCCGGCGCCCTGCGTAAGGAGTAGGAAGTGTGACGGGAGGGGGGAGAGGCGCCAGAGGCTTGGGGTGCGGCTGCCCTCTCCCCCCACTATATATAGGGGCCAGGGGGGCGCCGGCCCTGGGAGATCAGATCTCCAAGGGGGGGCGGCGGCCAGGGGGGTAGACTTGCCCCCCAAGGCATAGGGGGCGCCCCCTCCCCCTAGGGTTTCAACCCTAGGCGCATGGAGGGGGGCCCATATGGGTGCGCCAGCCCACCAGGGGCTGGCCCCCTTCCCCTTGCGGCCTAGGGGACCCACCAAGATGGGTGGCCCCAACCGGTGGACCCCCGGGACCCCTCCGGTGGTCCCGGGACACTCCCGGTGACCCCCGGAGTTCACCCGATGGCCGAAACTGGACTTCCTATATATCATTCTTTACCTCCGGACCATTCCGGAACTCCTCGTGACGTCCGGGATCTCATCCGGGACTCCGAACAACATTCGGGTTTCCATGTGCATGTATCTCTACAACCCTAGCGTCACTGAACCTTAAGTGTGTAGACCCTACGGGTTCGGGAGACACGCAGACATGACCGAGACGACTCTCCGGTCAATAACCAACAGCGGGATCTGGATACCCATGTTGGTTCCCACGTGTTCCTCGATGATATCATCGGATGAACCACTGTGTCAAGGATTCACTCAATCCCGTATGTTATTCCCTTTGTCTATCGGTACGGTACTTGCCCCAGATTCGATCGTCGGTATGCCCGATACCTTGTTCAATATCGTCATGGCAAGTCTCTTTACTCGTTCCGTAATCCATCATCCCGTGACTAACTCCTTAGTCACCTTGAGCTCATTATGATGATGTCTTACCGAGAGGGCCCAGAGGTACCTCTCCGTCATACGGAGTGACAACATCCCAGTCTCGGTCCGTACCAACTCAACAGACACTTTCGGAGATACCCGTTGCGTACCTTTATAGCCACCCAGTTACGTTGTGACGTTTGGCACACCCAAAGTATTCCTACGGTATCTGGGAGTTGCACAACCTCATGGTCTAAGGAATAAATACTTGACATCGGAAAAGCTTAAGCATTACGAACTAAAAGATCTCGTGCTAGGATCGGGATTGGGTCTTGTCCATCACATCATTCTGTTGGGGAACGTTGCATGGAAAACAAAAAAATTTCTCTACGTTCACCAAGATCAATCTAGTAGATGCAACTACGAGGGGAGAGTAGGATCCACATACCCTTGTAGATCGCTAAGAGGAAGCGTTATGAACGCGGATGATGGAGTCGTACTCGCCAAGATTCAGATCGCCGAAGATCCTAGCACCGAAGCAACGGTGCCTCCGCGTTCTTCACACGTACGGCTCGGGGACGTCTCCTCCTTCTTGATCCAGCAAGGGGTGGAGGAGAGGTTGATGGAGAACCGGCAGCACGACGGCGTGGTGGTGATGGTGGAGAAGAATTCCAGCAGGGCTTCGCCTAAGCACCGCGGGAGAAGAAGATGTTATGAGAGAGGGAGGGCAGCACCGAGGCACGAACTTGTGTTTTCTGCCCTCCCTTTGCCTCACTATATATAGGGGGGGTGGAGAGGTGAGGGCGCCCTAGGGTTTCCCCCTTAGGGGGCCGGCGGCCAGGGCAAGGGGGGGCGGCGGCCAAGGCAGGGGGGGGGGGCGGCGGCCAGGGCCAGGCCCTAGGGTTTCCCCCCCTAGGTGCCTTGCCCCCCAAGGCTAGGGGGTGCGGCCACCCTAGAGGGGTCCACCCCCCTTGGCGCACAAGGAGAGGGCCCAGGGGGGGGCGCACAGCCCCCTGAGGGCTGTGGTGTCCCCCCTTGTGGCCCATTAGGCCCAGAACTGCTTCCGGACCCCCGAAACCCCTTTCCGGTACTCCGCCGATTTCCCGATGCTCCCCGGAACACTTCCGGACTCCGAAACCTTTCATCCTATATATCAATCTTCGTCTCCGGACCATTCCGGAGACCCTCGTCATGTCCGGGATCTCATCCGGGACTCCGAACAACCTTCGGTAACCATACACTTTTCTCACTAACAACCCTAGCGTCACCGAACGTTAAGTGTGTAGACCCTGCGGGTTCGGAAACCATGTAGACATGACCGAGACACTCCCAGGTCAATAACCAATAGCGGGATCTGGATACCCATATTGGTTCCCACATGTTTCTCGATGATCTCATCGGATGAACCACGATGTCAAGGATTCAGGCAATCCCGTATACAGTTCCCTTTGTCTCGTCGGTATGTTACTTGCCCGAGATTCGATCGTCGGTATCTCTATACCTAGTTCAATCTCGTTACCGGCAAGTCTCTTTACTCGTTACCGTAATACATAATCTCGTGACCAACTACTTAGTCACTTTGAGCTCATTGAGATGACGTATTACCGAGTGGGCCCGGAGATACCTCTCCGTCACACGGAGTGACAAAACCCAGTCTCGATCCATGTCAACCCAACAGACACCCTCGGAGATGCCTGTAGAGTACCTTTATAGTCACCCAGTTACGTTGCGACGTTTGGCACACACAAAGCACTCCTACGGTGTCAGTGAGTTACATGACCTCATGGTCATAGGAACTTATACTTGACATGCAGAAAACTATAGCGATAACTGACACGATCAAAAGCTATGTTAACGTTTGGGTCTCGTCCATCACATCATTCTCCTAATGATGTGATCCCGTTATCAAATGACAACTCATGTCTATGACCTAGAAACCGCGGTCATCTTTGATCAACGAGCTAGTCCTGTAGAGGCTCACTAGGGACACAAAGTCTGTCTATTCATCCACACATGTATTTGAGTTTCCAATCAATACAATTATAGCATGGATAATAAACGATTATCATGAACAAGGAAATATAATAATAACTCTTTTATTATTGCCTCTAGGGCATATTTCCAACAGTCTCCCACTTGCACTAGAGTCAATAATCTAGCATTACAAGGTAATGAATCTAACACCCATAGAGTCTTGGTGTTGATCGTGCTTAGCCCGTGGAAGAGGCTTAGTCAACGGATCTGCAACATTCAAATCCGTGTGTACTTTGCAAATGTTTATGTCCTCCTCCTTGACTGAATCGCGGATGGAATTGAAGCGTCGCTTTATGTGTCTGGTCCTCTTGTGAAACCTTGGTTCCTTGGCTAGAGCAATGGCACCAGTGTTATCACAGAACAGAGTCATTGGGTTCAGTGCACTAGGCACAACTCCAAGATCTGTCATGAACTCCTTCATCCAGACACCTTCCTTCGCCGCCTCTGAGGCAGCTATATACTCCGCTTCACATGTAGAATCAGCTACCACGCTCTGCTTGGAACTGCACCAGCTTACCGCTCCCCCGTTGAGAATATATACGTATCCGGTTTGTGACTTAGAGTCATCCGGATCTGTGTCAAAGCTTGCATCGACGTAACCCTTTACGACGAGCTCTTGATCACCTCCATAAACGAGAAACATATCCTTAGTCCTTTTCAGGTACTTTAGGATATTCTTGACCGCTGTCCAGTGATCCATACCAGGATTACTCTGAAACCTTCCGGCCATACTTATGGCAAGGCTGACATCTGGTCTTGTGCACAACATTGCATACATGATAGAGCCTATGGCTGAAGCATAGGGGACGACACTCATCTTTTCTCTATCATCCGCAGTCACTGGGCATTGAGTCTTACTCAACTTCGTACCTTGCAATACCGGCAAGAACCCCTTCTTGGATTGATCCATTTTGAACTTCTTCAAAACTTTATCAAGGTATGTGCTTTGTGAAAGTCCTATCAAGCGTCTTGATCTATCTCTATAGATCTTGATGCCCAATATGAAAGCAGCTTCACCGAGATCTTTCATCGAAAAACTCTTGTTCGAATACCCCTTCACGCTATCCAAAAATTCTATATTGTTTCCAATCAGCAATATGTCATCCACATATAATATTAGAAACGCTATAGAGCTCCCACTCACTTTCTTGTAAATACAAGCTTCATTGTAAACTTGTATAAACCCAAACGCTTTGATCACCTCATCAAAGCGAAGATTCCAACTCCGAGATGCTTGCACCAGCCCATAAATGGAACGCTGGAGCTTGCATACTTTGTCAGCATTCTCTGGATCGACAAAACCTTCTGGTTGCATCATATACAACTCTTCCTTAAGAAAACCGTTAAGGAACGCTGTTTTGACATCCATCTGCCAAATTTCATAATCGAAATATGCAGCTATTGCTAACATGATTCGTACGGATTTAAGCATCGCTACGGGTGAGAAAGTCTCATCGTAGTCAATCCCTTGAACTTGTGAAAAACCCTTTGCCACAAGTCGAGCTTTATACACGATGACATTACCGTCAGCGTCCGTCTTCCTCTTAAAAATCCATTTGTTCTGAATGGCCTTCCGCCCTTCAGGTAATACTTCCAAAGTCCATACTTTGTTTTCATACATGGATCCCATCTCGGATTTCATGGCCTCTAACCATTTGTCGGAATCTGGGCCCACCATCGCTTCTCCATAGCTCGTAGGTTCACCGTTGTCTAACAACATGACCTCCAAGACAGGGTTACCATACCACTCAGGTGCAGTGCGTACCCTTGTCGACCTACGAGGTTCAGTAGTGACTTGATCAGAAGCTTCTTGATCATAATCATTGGCTTCCTCTTCAACCTCTGCAGGCTCCACAAAAACATCTTTCTGTGCTGCGCTACTTTCTGGTTGAAGCAGAGGTTCAATAACCTCATCAAGTTCTACCTTCCTCCCACTCAATTCTTTCGAGAGAAACTCTTTCTCGAGAAATGATCCGTTCTTAGCAACAAACACTTTGCCCTCGGATCTGAGATAGAAGGTGTACCCAACTGTTTCTTTTGGGTATCCTATGAAGACACATTTGTCCGCTTTGGGTTCGAGCTTTTCTGGCTGAAGCCTTTTGACATAAGCATCGCAACCCCAAACCTTGAGAAAAGACAACTTCGGTTTCTTACTAAACCATAGTTCATACGGTGTTGTCTCAACGGACTTAGATGGAGCCCTATTTAAAGTGAATGCAGCTGTCTCTAACGCATATCCCCAAAACGATAGTGGCAAATCAGCAAGAGACATCATAGAACGTACCATATCTAATAGGGTTCGATTACGACGTTCGGACACACCATTACGCTGTGGTGTTCCAGGTGGCGTCAACTGTGAAACAATTCCACATTTTCTTAAGTGATCACCAAACTCATAACTCAGATATTCTCCCCCTCGATCAGATCGTAGGAAATTGATCTTCTTGTTACGATGATTTTCAACTTCACTCTGAAATTGCTTGAACTTTTCAAAAGTTTCAGACTTATGCTTCATCAAGTAAATATACCCATATCTACTTAAGTCGTCAGTGAAGGTGAGAAAATAACGATATCCACCGCGCGCCGTTACACTCATCGGACCGCACACATCAGTATGTATGATTTCCAATAAGTCACTTGCCCGTTCCATTGTCCCTGAAAACGGGGTCCTTGTCATCTTGCCCATGAGGCACGGCTCGCACGTGTCAAGTGATTCAAAATCAAGAGACTCCAGAAGTCCATCAGCATGGAGCTTCCTCATGCGTTTCACGCCGATATGACCGAGACGGCAGTGCCACAAGAAAGTGGTATTATCATTATCTACTCTACATCTTTTGGCATCAATGTTATGAACATGTGTATCATCACTATTGAGATTCAATAAGAATAAACCCCTAACTTCGGGTGCATGACCATAAAAGATATTACTCATATAAATAGAACAACCATTATTCTCTGTCTTAAATGAGTAACCGTCTCGCAATAAACAAGATCCAGATATAATGTTCATGCTTAACGCAGGCACTAAATAACAATTATTCAGGTTCATAACTAATCCCGATGGTAATCGAAGAGCGAGCGTGCCGACGGCGATCACATCAACCTTGGAACCGTTTCCCACGCGCATCGTCACTTCGTCCTTCGCCAGCCTCCGTTTATTCCGCAGTTCCTGTTTAGAGTTGCAAATGTGAGCAACCGAACCGGTATCAAATACCCAGGCACTACAACGAGAGTTGGTAAGGTACACATCAATAACATGTATATCACATATACCTTTGTTGTTGTTGGCCCCCTTCTTGTCCGCCAGATACTTGGGGCAGTTCCGCTTCCAGTGGCCGTTCCCCTTGCAATAGAAACACTCAGTCTCTGGCTTGGTCCCAGCCTTGGGTTTCTTCACTGGATTAGCAACTGCTTTGCCACCCTTCTTAGAGTTACCCTTCTTGCCCTTGCCATTCTTCTTGAAACTGGTGGTCTTATTGACCATCAACACTTGATACTCCTTCTGGATGTCTGCCTCAGCGACTTTCAGCATCGAAAACAGCTCGGCGATGGTCTTGTTCATCCCTTGCATGTTATACTGCTGCACGAAGCTCTTGTAGCTTGGAGGGAGTGACTGGAGAATTCTGTCAATGATAGCCTCATCCGGGAACACATGTCCCAGATCAGCTATGCGGGTATAGTACCCAGACATCTTCAGTAAGTGCTCACTGACAGACGAATTCTCCTCCATCTTGCAAGCGAAGAATTTATCGGTGGTCTCATACCTCTCGATCTTAGCATTCTTCTCAAAGATGAACTTCAACTCCGTGTACATCTCATATGCACCATGACGTTCAAAACGCCTTTGAAGTCCTCCTTCCAAGCCGTACAACATGGCACACTGCACTATCGAATAGTCATCCGAACGCGTCTGCCAAACGTTCATAACGTCCGCAGAGGCTCCAGGAGCGGGGGGGTCACCTAGCGGTGCATTTAGGACATAAACCTTTTGGGCAGCTGTGAGGATGATCCTCAGATTGCGGAGCCAGTCCACAAAGTTGCTCCCGTCATCTTTCAGTTTAGCTTTCTCTAGGAACGCATTAAAATTCAGGGGAGCTACTGCGCGAGCCATCTACAACAAAATTTGCAAAGACATTTTAGACTATTGTTCATGATAAGTGAGTTATTACCTAATCAAATTAATTATAACTCCCACTCAAATTGACATCCTTCCGGTCATTCGAGCGCGACATGATCCAAATTCACCAACCCAAGTCCGATCATCACGTGAGATGAGGTGGTGTCAATGGTGAACATCAACATGTTGATCATATCTACTATATGACTCATGCTCGACCTTTCGGTCCTCCGTGTTCCGAGGCCATGTCTGTACATGCTAGGCTCGTCAAGTCTAACCCGAGTGTTCTGCACGTGCAAAACTGGCTTGCACCCGTTGTATGCGAACGTAGAGTCTATCACACCCGATCATCACGTGGTGCTTCGAAACGACGAACCTTCGCAACGGCGCACACTCGGGGGGAACACAATTTTATCTTGAAATTTTAGTGAAGGATCATCTTATAATGCTACCGTCGTTCTAAGCAAAATAAGATGCATAAAAGGATTAACATCACATGCAAATCATAAGTGACATGATATGGCCATCAACTCGTGCTTTTGATCTCCATCTCCAAAGCACCGGCATGATCTCCATCGTCACCGGCGCCACACCATGATCTCCATCATCATGATCTCCATCATCGTGTCGCCATCGGGGTTGTCGGCGCCCACCATGCTCTTACTACTATTGCTACCGTTTAGCGATAAAGTAAAGCATTACAAAGCGCTTAATGATTGACACACAGGTCATACAAAAATTAAAGACAACCCTATGGCTCCTGCCGGTTGCCGTATGCATCGACATGCAAGTCGATATTAACTATTACAACATGATCATCTCATACATCAAATATAATTCATCATGTCATTGGCCATATCATATCACATGCATACCCTGCAAAAACAAGTTAGACGTCCTCTAATTTGTTGTTGCATGTTTTACGTGGCTGCTATGGGTATCTAGCAAGAACGTTTCTTACCTACGCAAAACCACAACGGTGATATTCAAGTTGCTATTTAACCTTCTACAAGGACCGCCTTGTTCTATTCCGATTCAACTAAGATAGGAGAGACAGACACCCGCCAGCCATCTTATGCAACAAAAGTCACATGTCTGTCGATGGAACCGGTCTCATGTACGTGGACATGTAAAGTTGGTCCGGGCCGCTTCATCCTATAATACCGCTGAATCAAGAAAGACTAAGGAGGGCAGCAATTTAAACATCAACGCCACAAACCCTTTTGTGTTCTACTCGAGAAAGCATCTACGCAAGAACCTGGCTCTGATACCACTGTTGGGGAACGTTGCATGGAAAACAAAAAATTTTCTCTACGTTCACCAAGATCAATCTAGTAGATGCAACTACGAGGGGAGAGTAGGATCCACATACCCTTGTAGATCGCTAAGCGGAAGCGTTAAGAACGCGGTTGATGGAGTCGTACTCGCCGCGATTCAGATCGCTGAAGATCCAAGCACCGAAGCAACGGTGCCTCCGCGTTCTTCACACGTACGGCTCGGGGACGTCTCCTCCTTCTTGATCCAGCAAGGGGTGGAGGAGAGGTTGATGGAGAACCGGCAGCACGACGGCGTGGTGGTGATGGTGGAGAAGAACTCCAGCAGGGCTTCGCCTAAGCTCCGCGGGAGAAGAAGATGTTACGGGAGAGGGAGGGCAGCACCGAGGCAAAGACTTGTGTTGGCTGCCCTCCCTCTACCTCTCTATATATAGGGGGAGGGAGGAGAGGGGGGCGCCCTAGGGTTTCCCCTAGGGGGCCGGCGGCCAGGGCAAGGGGAGGGGCGGCGGCCAAGGCAGGCCCTAGGGTTTCCCCCCCTAGGTGCCTTGCCCCCCAAGGCTAAGGGGGTGCGGCCACCCTAGGGGGTCCCACCTCCCTTGGCGCACAAGGAGAGGGCCCAGGGGGGGCGCACAGCCCCTTGAGGGCTGTGGTGTCCCCCCTTGTGGCCCATTAGGCCCAGAACTACTTCCGGAACCCCCGAAACCCCTTTCGGTCGTCCGCCGATTTCCCGATGCTCCCCGGAACACTTCCGGACTCCGAAACCTTTCATCCTATATATCAATCTTCGTCCCCGGACCATTCCGGAGACCCTCGTCATGTCCGGGATCTCATCCGGGACTCCGAACAACCTTCGGTAACCATGCACTTTTCTCACTAACAACCCTAGCGTCACCGAACGTTAAGTGTGTAGACCCTGCGGGTTCGGAAACCATGTAGACATGACCGAGACACTCCCAGGTCAATAACCAATAGCGGGATCTGGATACCCATATTGGTTCCCACATGTTTCTCGATGATCTCATCGGATGAACCACGATGTCAAGGATTCAGGCAATCCCGTATACAGTTCCCTTTGTCTCGTTGGTATGTTACTTGCCCGAGATTCGATCGTCGGTATCTCTATACCTAGTTCAATCTCGTTACCGGCAAGTCTCTTTTCTCGTTACCGTAATACATAATCCCGTGACCAACTACTTAGTCACTTTGAGCTCATTGAGATGACGTATTACCGAGTGGGCCCGGAGATACCTCTCCGTCACACGGAGTGACAAATCCCAGTCTTGATCCATGTCAACTCAACAGACACCCTCGGAGATACCTGTAGAGTACCTTTATAGTCACCCAGTTACGTTGTGACGTTTGGTACACACAAAGCACTCCTACGGTGTCAGTGAGTTACATGATCTCATGGTCATAGGAACTTATACTTGACATGCAGAAAACTATAGCGATAACTGACACGATCAAAAGCTATGTTAACGTTTGGGTCTCGTCCATCACATCATTCTCCTAATGATGTGATCCCGTTATCAAATGACAACTCATGTCTATGACCTGGAAACCGCGGTCATCTTTGATCAACGAGCTAGTCCTGTAGAGGCTCACTAGGGACACAAAGTCTGTCTATTCATCCACACGTGTATCTGAGTTTCCAATCAATACAATTATAGCATGGATAATAAACGATTATCATGAACAAGGAAATATAATAATAACTCTTTTATTATTGCCTCTAGGGCATATTTCCAACACATTCTCCTAATGATGTGATCCCGTTATCACTGACATCCTATGTCCATGGTCAGGAAACCGTGACCATCTGTTGATCAACGAGCTAGTAACTAGAGGCTTACCAGGGACTCATTGTGGTCTATATATTCACACATGTATCGCTGTTTCCGTACAATACAATTTAAGCATGAATAACAGACAATTATCATGAACATGGAAATATATTAATAATACTTTTATTATTGCCTCTAGGGCATATTTCCAACACGCACTACTGGTGCGCCATTAGTACCACGCCACTAGTATTTTTTACTAATGGCGCACCACAGGTGCGCCTTTAGTATAGGCCACGGTGCGTCATTAGTATGCCTCCCAGGGGGCCATATATACCCAGGTGCTTTGGCATACTAATGGCGCACTCTTGTGTGATGCGCCATTAGTAACTTTGGCATACTAATGGCGCACTATGGGGTGATGCGCCATTAGTATCCTTTGGCATACTAATGGCGCACTGTGGTGTGATGCGCCATTAGTATGAATATTAGTTTTTTTTTACTTTTCTGATTTTTGCACAGGTTACAAAATGTATTATTGGACAGAATATAGACAGCAGCACACAGCAACAGCAGATTAATCGAATACAATAGAAGATTAGTCTCTGAATACAATTCATCATATTAGTCTTCGAATACAATTCATCATATTAGTCTCCGAATTCAAAAGACCGAACAAAGATAGAACATTATATTACAAGTTTCGAGACCGCGAGTAGCGAGTCTGTCTTCACATTACAAGTCGATATCGATCATCTAAACTACCAGCACATAGAAGAGAGCTGCGGTCATCACGATGAGCATCATCGCGATGAAACTCGTCTTCATCCGGTTCCTCCAACGCTCCCTCCCCTCTCCCGCTAGATAGCGCACGTATCTAGAATCCCCCTCTGCCCTAGTGGTGTACCCTTTGTAACTGTTACCGCTGAAACGGTGAACCTGTCTCCGACACTCCTCCCAGTCGTCGTAGACTCCAGGAACCTTACCCTTGTACACGACATATGACGGCATCGCTATGCACTAGCCAAACAAAACGTTAGTACCAATTCACAGACAATACATAATCAATATATAAGTATGCAACAAAACGATCGGAAGAGAAAAGCAAGACATTAATAGCATCGATTACATCTAAGTTGAACGACTGTCGAAACCAAAGAGACATACTACAAGTTCATTAAATTTCAATTACAACATGAGCCAATCGATGTTTCAGAACTAGACACAGCATCACTACTTTCGACTCGACTCAAGGGACCGGAGCGTGGATGAAGCCGCCGTCTATCGTGGGAGTCATGAAATCACGGGCGTTGTCAGCCTACATTTGTAGCATTGTGTCTATGTCACCGTTGGACGGTTGATTTCTGAGGTAGAACTGCCCCGAGGTACGAAGGACATCTTGATGGATGATTTCCGCAAACTCCGACTGGATGCGAAAGAATTCTTGTCTGATGTCCGCGTCCTGGATTGCCGACATGCTCGCGGCCCAATCTTTGAGTTTATCTGGTAGCAGAAGGTGATGATGGTCCCGTACGATCGCCCGCATGTGATGGATGTGTTGGGGAACGTAGCAAAATTCAAAAAAATTCTACGCTTTCACCAAGATCAATCTAAGGAGTCATCTAGCAACGAGCATACTGGAGTGCATCTACATACCCTTTTGTAGATCGTGTGCGGAAGCGTTCGAAGAAGCGTGGATGAAGTAGTCGTACTCTTCGCGTTCTTCGTCACTGATGATCCTAGCGCCGAACGGACGACACCTCCGCGTTCAACACACGTATGGTACAGCAACGTCACCTCCTTCTTGATCCAGCAAGGGGGGAGGAGAGGTCGTCGGAGATCCAGCAGCACGACGGCGTGGTGGTGGATGCAGCAGGAAATCCTGCAGGGCTTCGCCGGCGCCCTGCGGAGGAGTTGGAGGTGTGACGGGAGAGGGGAGAGGCGCCAGAGACTTGGGTGCGGCTGCCCTCTCCCCCCACTATATATAGGGGCCAGGGGGGGCGCCGGCCCTGGCAGATCCCATCTGCAAGGGGGGGCGCCGGCCTAAAGGGGAAACTTGCCCCCCAAGGCATAGGGGGCGCCCCCCTCCCCTAGGGTTTCAACCCTAGGCGCATGGATGGGGGCCCAAGTGGTGTGCCAGCCCACCAGGGGCTGGCCCCTTCACCCTTGCGGCCTAGGGGCCCCACCGGGATGGGTGGCCCCACCCGGTGGACCCCCGGGACCCCTCCGGTGGTCCCGGGACACTCCCGGTGACCCCCGGAGTTCACCCGATGGCCGAAACTGGACTTCATATATATCATTCTTTACCTCCTGACCATTCCGGAACTCCTCGTCACGTCCGGGATCTCATCCGGGACTCCGAACAACTTTCGGGTTTCCACGTGCATGTATCTCTACGACCCTAGCGTCACCGAACCTTAAGTGTGTAGACCCTACGGGTTCGGGAGACACGCAGACATGACTGAGACGACTCTCCGGTCAATAACCAACAGCGGGATCTGGATACCCATGTTGGTTCCCACGTGTTCCTCGATGATCTTCATCAGATGAACCACTATGTCAAGGATTCACTCAATCCCATACGTTATTCCCTTTGTCTATCGGTACGGTACTTGCCCGAGATTCGATCGTCGGTATTCCCGATACCTTGTTCAATCTCGTCATGGCAAGTCTCTTTACTCGTTCCGTAATCCATCATCCCGTGACTAACTCCTTAGTCACTTTGAGCTCATTATGATGATGTCTTACCGAGAGGGCCCAGAGGTACCTCTCCGTCACACGGAGTGACAATATCCCAGTCTCGGTTCGTGCCAACTCAACAGACACTTTCGGAGATACCCGATGCGTACCTTTATAGCCACCAGTTACGTTGTGACGTTTGGCACACCCAAAGTATTCCTACGGCATCCGGGAGTTGCACAACCTCATGGTCTAAGCAATAAATACTTGACACCGAAAAGCTTATGCATTACGAACTATACGATCTCGTGCTAGGCTCAGGATTGGGTCTTGTCCATCACATCATTCTCCTAATGATGTGATCCCGTTATTACTGACATCCTATGTCCATGGTCAGGAAACCGTGACCATCTGTTGATCAACGAGCTAGTAACTAGAGGCTTACCAGGGACTCATTGTGGTCTATATATTCACACATCTATCGCTGTTTCCGCACAATACAATTCAAGCATGAATAACAGACAATTATCATGAACAAGGAAATATAATAATAATACTTTTATTATTGCCTCTAGGGCATATTTCCAACAGGATGGCGTAGTAGGCACCCTTCTGACCGCCAGGCGGCTGCTTGACGCAGCAGAACATCGTATTGTGGGCGAACACGTGCTTGCCGTACTTACGAACTGTCCTGGTGAAGGTGCCTCCAGATTTGGCATAGCCGGGGAGAACATCATCAAGAACTTTCTTGACATTTGTGTAGTCTACCTTCGACTGACGGTCCGAGTCGAAATACGTGGCCATGGAATATTTCGGTCTTAGGAGGATGAGTGTGCAATGTGTGTCACTGCACAAAACACGGAATGTTAAAAGAAAAACGATCGAAAACTAAGAAATCATATGTTACGGGGCGGTTGAGGGGACGACTTACTCAGGAAAGTAAGGCACGAGGAAGTTATCCTTATCTCGGTTTGCCAGAATGACGTCGTCGAGGTAAGAACTCGCGACTTGCCGGTCCCCAGCGCTGCCCAAGATCTTGGCACACATGTAGAAGGGATCGACTATCACGATGTCCGGGGTCTTGTCTCTAATGATCCGCATATCCATACTCAGCGAAAATAGCCGAACGAAGGTGTAGTGCAGCGGATGAAGGTTAAACATAGCGAAGATGTCATCAAACCGCAGGACGATCGTACCCCCGATGGAGTTATCCACAAAACCCTTGCCCTCTGGCACCTTGGCCGCGAAAACCGGGTATGCCACATCCTTCTCTCTGAGACGCCGCTTCTCCAGAGAAAGAACACTGTCATGCAGACTCCTGATACGTCCAAAATGCATCACTATTTTGTATCATAATTTATCCTTATACATTGATATTTTTCACGTTACGGTGATGTTCTTATGTTGTTTTGGTCTATTTTACACAGTTTGCAAACTTTCCGATGCCGAAGCAGCAGACGCAGGATTCAGCAGTAAAAAGTGGACGCTGAGTTGCTGAAGAAGAATACCTCCAAATTACCTAAAAATTGACGGGAGATATTTTTCAGACGGATCACGAAGGCACGCGAAAGGGCAACCAGAGGGGGGCCACAGGGTGCCCAGGCGCCCTGGGGGCGCCCCCCCTGGCCGCGCCGGGGGGGCGCCTGGAGCCCCTGGCCCACCTCTGGCCGCCCCCTTTTGCATATATGCTCTCCGTTATCCAAAAACCCTAGGGACGGGAATTTTTACGGAGTTCCGCCGCCGCTCCATGGAGGAAACCTACAGAGAAGAAAAAGCCATCTCCGGCGGGTAGATTCCGCCGGGGAGATCACCTCCCGGAAGGGGAGATCGTCGCCATCGTCATCACCATCGTCACGGGCATCATCGAGATCATCATCAACATCATCCCCAACACCAGCACCATCTTCATCTTCATCCAAATCTCATCTTACAATCGCAACTTGTGTTGTAACTCGTACTACCTATCCTCTCTACTCCATCGGTGTTGATTACTACTTTGTGGTGAATGCTATTGAGTTTTGTTGGAGAAATGTTATTATGTCCAGATTGTTTATCACCTATTTATCCCCACTGATCATGATCTCCTTTTATGTCTCGTGAGTAGTTACCTTAGTTCTTGAGGACAGGGGGAAAGTCTTGTTGTTAGTAGTCATATGTTGTTGAAGTAATATGTGTTGTTTGATACTTAAGTTGCGTTGTCATTCTACTAGTGGTATTGTGTGAGTCGAACACCCAACACTTCGCCTTATTAAGGACCTAGGAGAATACATTGTGTATAAA
The DNA here is from genome assembly GCA_902687465.1 of Secale cereale. NCBI lineage: Eukaryota > Viridiplantae > Streptophyta > Magnoliopsida > Poales > Poaceae > Secale > Secale cereale. Next base: position 26,377,675 of record LR738713.1, read on the forward strand.
GAATGCTTATGGTGCGTTGCCGGAGTGACAGAAACCTGAACCCCAGTTCGCACGCTTTTGCATAAGGGAATAATGGATCCTCGATCGTATTGCTATGGTTAGGCTTTTGCCTTAAATTCTATCTTGTATTTGCGGATGCTTGCAAGGTGTTTAATCATAAGAGTGCACTCATCTTAGTCTAGAGAGTGCACTAGCATAGATCCACCCACTCAACACTTATCAACACATAACATAGTATCGATACGGAATATGGTGAAAGCACATGACTACCTCTCCCGTGTGTCCTCAGGAATGCTTTAGTCTTTATAACTTCAGCTGCTAGGCCTCTCCTTTGCTAAGAAAGGATTGGGCCACTTGTTACTCTCAGTGCCTTTTACATTGCTTGCTTTTACCTTCCTGTTGCCTATATCGAGAAAACCCCTAAAAAGTTATCTTTCAGTGCTTGCAGTAATTTCTTGCTCAGAATCGCTTATCAATACCTTCTGCTCCTCGTTGGGTTCGACACTCTTACTTATCGAAAACGCTGCAATAGATCCCTTACGGTTGTGGGTCATCAAGTACCGTTTTCTGGCGCCGTTGCCGGGGAGCGTAGCGCTATTGGTAAAGTGAAACTGGTAAGGAAGTTTTTATAATTATGTTTTTGTTTTTGCTATTGCTGCTCTTTGTCCTTATGGATAACCCTGTTATTGGAGCGTTGCTTGCGGGAAGATGCCCCACACCTGTGGTGGTTGATCCTCCCCCTACTGAAATTGTGCCTTATAAAATACCAGCTGGCATTATCGATTATGTTTTGGCTAATCGTTATGCAGGAGACAGACATCCCGGTGAACACTTGCTATATCTGTCACAACTAAGTTCATTATTTAAGCTTGCAGGTGTATCGAGGGAGTTTGTCATGAGAAAATTGTTTGCCGTATCACTTATAGATAAAGCTTCGGATTGGTATAGGCTTCTCGATAACTCACACTTGCTTGACTGGCAGGAGCTTATGTCTCTCTTTTATACTAAGTTTTATCCTCTTCATGAAATTCATCGAGACAGGAACTATATCTATAACTTTAGATTTCGTGACGGAGAAAGCATTGCTCAAGCTTGGGGGAGATTGAAGTCCCTAATGCTCAAATGCCCTATTCATAAGCTTCCCAAGGAAATTATACTTACAAATTTTTATGCCAGGCTTTCTCGTCAGGATAAGGAGATGCTGGATGCCTCCTCTAGTGGGGTATTTCAGAAAAAGAGTGTTGAAGAAAGGTGGGATCTCATTGAAAGGATCCAGAGGAATACCGAAGATTAGGAAATTGATAAAGGTATTGAATCCGCTATAAATTATGAACATGATTATATTGAGAGCTATGTGAAAATTGATTACTTCAATACTTTTTGCTCTAAGATTGGTCTTGATTCCCATCTAGTGATTGATTTGTGTAAGAATTTTGCCTCTCACGTTGATTCTTTTAAAAAGAAGAGAGACCAGCACCATGAACCTTTTAAAGAGTCACCTATTGACATTTATGTTGCTGACCCTATTTTGCCTACAGTTATATATGAAAAGCCTCCTTTTCCCGCAAGGATAAAGGAGCACTCTTTTGTGACAGGCATAATAAATAAAAGTGAGAGAAGAGTTGATGAGCCTGAGGACCAGATCAAAGTCGATCCTCAAGTTGCATTGATTAAAGACCTTGCTACTAATGATGTTTTGGATTCCAATATAAATTTTTGTGTTGTTTCCACTAACCTTGTCACAGCCAAGAATAAAGGCCCAATTTCAGGTACTCCAGTGGTATCTGTTAAAATAGGAGATCACAATTATTATGGGCTATGCGATTTGGGATCGAGTGCAAGCGCTATCCCCTATTCACTTTATGAAGAAATCATCGGTGAGATTTCCCCTTGTGAACTTGAAGAAGTTGATGTTACCATTCATCTTGCAAACAGAACAACTATCTCTCCTATCGGAATTGTGAGAGACGTTGAAGTCCTATGGGGAAAGGTAAAATACCCTATTGACTTTCTAGTACTTGGTTCAGAGAGGGACAATTTTTGTCCAATTATTTTTGGTAGACCTTTTCTTAGGACTTGTGGAGCTATAATAGATTGCAAGAAAGGTAAAGTTTCTGTTGAATTCGATGGTGAGCCATATGAATTTAATTTTTCTAAGTTCTCTAAGCAGCCTCGTGGTACTGATTTACCCAGTGATGATAAAATTATTGAAAGTATTGCCTCTATTGCTATTCCCCCTAATGATCCTTTGCAGCAATACATGGAGGACCACGAGAATGATTTGCATATGCAGGAAAGAAATGAACTAGACGAAATATTCTTGAGGCAGCCTGCTATTCTGAAGCAGAACCTTCCGGTTGAACCTTTGGGAATTTTATCAAAACCGAAAGAAGATCCGGTGTTCGATCTTAAACCTCTGCCCGATACGCTCAAGTATGCTTATTTAGATGAAAAGAAAGTATATCCTGTTATTATCAATTCTAACCTTTCAGGATATGAAGAAGAGCGATTATTGGAAGTACTTCATAAACACCGAGGCGCAATTGGCTATACCCTTGATGACCTTAAGGGGATTAGTCCATCTATCTGTCAACATACTATCAACCTTGAGCCTGATGCTAAACCAGTTGTTGATCATCAACGACGGTTGAACCCGAAGATGATGGATGTTGTGAGAACTGAGATTCTCAAGCTTCTGGCCGCAGGTATTATCTACCCTATAGCTGATAGTAAGTGGGTAAGTCCGGTACATTGTGTTCCTAAGAAAGGAGGTACAACTGTGGTTCCTAATGATAAAAATGAATTAATACCTCAGAGAATTATTATTGGATATAGAATGTGTATTGATTACAGGAAGTTGAACAAAGCAACCAGGAAGGATCACTACCCATTGCTGTTCATCGACCAAATGCTTGAAAGGTTATCCAAAAATACCCACTTTTGTTATCTCGATGGTTATTCTGGCTTCTCTCAAATTCATGTTAACACTGCCGATCAAGAGAAGACCACTTTTACTTGTCCCTTTGGTACTTATGCTTACAGGCGTATGCCTTTTGGTTTATGTAATGCCCCTGCTACTTTTCAAAGGTGTATGTCTGCTATCTTTCATGGTTTCTGCGGGGATATTATGGAAGTCTTCATGGACGATTTCTCCGTCTATGGAACTTCTTTTGACCATTGTCTTCACAATCTTAATAAAGTTTTGCAGAGATGCGAGGAGACAAATTTGGTACTCAACTGGGAAAAGTGCCACTTCATGGTTAATGAAGGAATTGTTCTTGGTCACAAGATTTCCGAAAGGGGAATTGAAGTGGACAAGGCTAAGATCGAAGCTATTGAGAGGATGCCCTACCCAAGGGACATCAAAGGTATTCGCAGTTTTCTCGGTCATGCAGGTTTTCATAGAAGATTTATTAAAGACTTTTCTAAAACCTCAAGACCCCTCACTAATCTTCTCCAGAAGGACGTTCCTTTTGTATTTGATGAAAATTGTAAGGAAGCTTTTGAAGTCCTTAAGAAAGCTTTAATAACTGTCAGGGATATGGTTAGTAGGTATAAACCGGATATTGTAAACCGGCTTAGTTATATTATATTTGGTTTTAATATTTTAGTAGAGACTACGGCCCATGAGATTTCAAGGCCCATGTATAGAAGTATGTTTTGTAAACCACCAAGGGATGTAACTTGAGAGATAGGAAAGAAAAGACAGAGACCGAGGCGGACACGATTATGAGCCGGCCTCGGGACTCTGTAAACCGGGCCAGGCGTCACCTCTATATAAAGGGACGACCCGGCGACGGTTCAAGGACAAGCAACAATCAACCCGTCGAGATACAGGAAAAGCGAATCCGCTCCCTGTAAACCGACGCCCAAGCAATACCAAACCAACTAGACGTAGGCTTTTACCTTCTCAAAGGGGCCGAACTAGTATAAATCCTTTGTGTCCTTTGTGTGCCATGAATCCTTTCAAGCTAACCCGTGCGATGGTTCCATCATCAAGTCCGCTAAACCGGACATCTGCCGTGTTATTTCCACGACAGTTGGCGCCCACCGTGGGGCCTGCGCACGATGGTTTCGAGTTCTTGAAAGGCGGCCTCGAAGGGTTAAAGGGTTACGCAGTTGGCCGGATGACCAAGAGTCGTCGTGGCCGGATCTACATCGACGACGCGAGTTGGGGACCGGAGGCCGATTCGATCGAATACGGGTACCGGGTCCCCTTCGGCAGCATCCAAGTCTTCATCGGCAAAATTGGTGAACCGGGACCTGAGCCGGACACCCTCCCCAACATCGTCGAGCCGGCTCAGCGTGCGAGATCGGCCCGGATTCAGCCTGCCATGAAGCATGTGTTCGTTGGAGCAATTCACGGAGGCCGAGCCGAGGACGGATCGGAATCTGACGGTGCAACAGTCGTCTACTCAGATGACGAATCTTCATCCGGGGAAACTGAATCTCTGTATCAGTTGCGGGACGGCCGGTTTGAGGGCGAGTCCGATGGAAACAGTATTCCGGACCCCTTTGACCCGCCAAACCGGGTGGCGGTCTTCATGGCCGGTTCACAACCCCCGACGAACGGAACGACAGCAGAGGCTGGTGCAGGGGGAAGCGGTTCAAATCCCTCCCTTACTGAAGTTCTATCCACCTTGATCGAGGAGTTCACAGCTAAGGCAGTGGAGGTCGTAGCTCCAGCGGACAAGGCGCAACATGATGCAGCGCTTCTTCAGTTGAAAGCCCGGATCGATCAGTTAAAGGAGGATTTAAAGGCGGAAGGAGAGATGATAGCCATCAGACAAGCAGAGTTGGATGATCAAGCTTTTCATCTGAGGATGGAGCAGGCTTCTGTGGAAGGAGTAAGGGGGCGAAAGTATCGGTCCCGCCTACCGCCGGGTTACGAATCCGCGAATTTGTTCAGGACACCTGGGGCTGGGGCCAGTAATAATCCGGCCTTAAACCGGAGAACACCCCCGGCTCGGGATGAGCCGGTTCAGCAGCCCGCCGCAGAACGGGAGCGAAGGATTACATCGGCGCCATATGTTCCTGTCCCTGCAGGACACTATTCAAACCCCTTGGATAATATTGCTGCAGCGGCGGCGCGGTTGGCCGCTTTACCCGTGGAAGAAACGTCTCCGGTGGCGATAGAGGCGCGCAGGGACCAGAAGCTGCTTAATACTGCATTAATACAGCAGCAAGCGTACTCTCATAGCAGGGAAAGGTTACATTCAACACCACGTCCCAACCGAAGTTATTCCAGACATTGGGAGGAGCCAGAAGTGTCTAGCAGTGAGCGCAGGAGACATCAGCACAGGCAGGATAATCCGGCAAGGGCGGAGATGCCAGCCCCGGACCTAAACCGGCCTAGATCAGAGGCCCGAGAGGAAATTCGTCAGTCCACACCGGTTCACACAGCCACCACAGGGACAGGAGCTACAACGAGCGGTTTTGGGATACAATGTCTTGTCCCCGCCCTACGGAGTGTTAAGTTGCCCAAGGATTTCAAAGGACCTCGCAAGGTACCTAATTACACAGCCGATTTACCACCCGAAGCTTGGGTGGAGAGTTATGAGATGGCCATGGAGATGCTGGATGTGGATGAATCGGCTTGTGCCAAATATTTCACTATGATGCTTGAGGGCACGGCCCGGACCTGGCTAAAGGCACTACCCCCGAATTCTATCGGGTCATGGGGAGAGCTGCGCAGTCAGTTCATCAAAAACTTCAAGGATACATGCAAGCAACTGATGTCGGTGATAGACTTAGCAGCCTGTGTGCAAGGGGAGCAGGAGTCTACAGCAGCTTGGGTACGCAGAGTGGCGGAGATCTTACACTCCTCAAATGGTATCAATCCTAGTACGGCAATAGTAACGTTGGAAAACAATTGCCGGTTTGAATCTTTAAAGTTAAAGCTCGGACGGCTTAAACGGGATTGCAATGACATGGGGACTTTAATGAGTGCCCTGGTGAAATACGGAGACTCAGATAACACCAAGTATCCGGAAGCAGAAGGAGATAAAACGGGGAAGGCCAGCAAGTCTGGTAAACCGGCGCCGGTTAATCCGGTTACTTCAAGCTTTTTGGGTAAAAGGAAGGCAGAAAATAGTTCCGATTTTGTTGCTAATGCACAGGTTCAAGGCGGTCTTCAGGTCAATCCGCAGGGTTCCACTCTCCAAACCGGCGGAGGAAACCCGGGTTGGGAGCAGGATTTGGATCAACCCTGTATAAAGCATAGCGGAAGAGGGAGGATTGCAAGGCATACTATAAGAGAGTGCATACCCTTTATGAAAGCAGGGAATGGCCGTTTTAATCCTCCTAGCCGGCCCCCGAACGGCGGTTCAGGGCCCGGGTTTTATGGTCCGGGTTATCAGGGGAACAGCTCCGGATCAGGATATAGGGGCAATAACGGCGGTTATCAACCCCGGCCAAGCGGCCAAAATAGTCAAGGGAACTACAATGGTCAGGGAAATCAATCGCATCATCAAGGTGGTTATCATGGTCAGGGAAATCAATCGCACCATCAAAGTGGTTACAACAGTCAGAATAATCAGCAGCAGGGCCAAGGGAGTTATGGTAATCAAGGAAACCAGCAGCAACAGCGTCCGCAACAACAACAGCAATCCGGATACCAGAGTAATCCGAAGGAGTTGAGCAGCGGTCAATATCATGTTTTCACCACGAGTTTGTGTAAGAGAGACCAGAAGGTTTTAAGGCGGACTGTTAATGCAGTAGAACCGGCGACGCCACAATTTCTCCGATGGTCAGAGCAGCCCATTGTATGGAGCAGAGAGGACCACCCGTTACGGGTAGATAATCCGGGACATTTGGCTTTGGTGGTAGCACCTCAGGTGGGAGGATATAAGTTTACCAAAGTCCTCATGGACGGGGGTAGCAGTATCAATATACTGTATTACGAGACTTTCCGTCGTATGGGTCTGACAGATAAAAAGTTAAGAACGTCAAACACAGTATTTCACGGGGTGGTCCCAGGTAAGTCAGCTTATCCAGTTGGTAAGATTGACTTAGAGGTTACCTTTGGAGATGAGTATGATTCCAGGTCGGAGATGATCACTTTTGAAGTTGTCAAAATTAAAAGTCCGTATCATGCTTTGTTTGGAAGGACGGTTTATGCTAAATTCATGGCTAGGCCATGTTATGTTTATTTGCAGCTTAAGATGCCGGGTCATAAAGGCACGATTACGGTGCATGGCAGTCGTAAGATAGCGGTAGAGTGTGAAGAAGGTGATGCAGCTTATGCAGAAGCGGTATGTGCCACGGAAGAGCTAAAGTTTTATAAAGATAATGTTGATCCGGCAGATATGTCTCCACTGAAGAAGCCAACTACCGAGCATGATCCGGCATTGAAGTTCAAGTCAGCAGAAGAGACTAAGCAGGTTGATTTTGTGCCTGGAGACTCGTCTAAACAGTTCACCATCAGTGCTAACCTTGATCCCAAATAGGAAAGCGCGCTCATCGAGTTCATCCGTGAGAACCGGGATATCTTTGCATGGAAACCTTCTGACATGCCAGGTATACCGAGGGAACTCGCTGAGCACAAGTTGAATATTGATCCGAAGTTTAAACCGGTAAAACAGTATCTGCGCCGCTTTAATGAAGAGAGGCGCAAGGCTATAGGAGAAGAGGTGGCCAGACTTTTGGCGGCGGGGTTCATAGTGGAAGTCTTTCATCCGGAATGGTTGGCTAATCCGGTGCTGGTTCTAAAGAAGAATGGGAAGTGGAGGATGTGTGTAGATTACACAGATCTCAATAAAGCTTGCCCGACTGATCCTTTTGCTCTACCCCGCATTGATCAGATTATCGATGCCACAGCAGGGTGTGAGCGGCTGAGTTTTCTGGATGCGTATTCAGGTTATCACCAGATCAAGATGGCAGTTGAAGATCAAGAGAAGACAGCCTTCATAACTCCCTTTGGTGCTTTTTGCTATGTATCTATGCCCTTTGGGCTCAAGTGTGCACAAGCAACTTATCAGCGTTGCGTTCAGAATTGTTTGAAAGGGCAGATAGGAAGGAACGTGCATGCTTATGTGGATGACATCGTCGTCAAATCAAAAGAGGAAAGAACGATGATAGAAGACCTCAAAGAAACCTTTGATAATCTTCGAGCTTACAGGATGATGCTTAATCCTGAGAAATGTGCTTTTGGTGTTCCGGCTGGTAAGCTTCTGGGATTCCTGGTCTCAAACAGGGGAATAGAGGCCAACCCGGAGAAGATCAAGGCCATCACATCTTTGACAAAACCGGCTTGCATCAATGATGTTCAGCGCATAGCTGGCCGGATCACGGTGCTAAGCCGGTTTATCAGTCGCTTGGGAGAAAAGGCGATCCCACTTTATCAAATGTTGAAGAAAACGGACCGGTTCATTTGGAGTGATGAGGCAAATACAACGTTTGAGAATCTGAAACAGCAACTAGCAAAACCGCCGGTTTTAGCTGCTCCCATTGATAAGGAGCCTTTGCTGTTATATGTTGCTGCGAATACACGGGCAGTCAGCGTTGCGATTGTGGTTGAGCGCAAGGAAGCAGGAAAGGAACATCCGGTTCAGCGCCCGGTTTATTATGTGAGTGAAGTACTCATCGAGTCTAAGCAAAGGTACCCTCATTGGCAGAAGTTGGTATATGGGGTGTTCATGGCAAACCGGAAACTGAAGCATTATTTCCAAGGGCATCCAATAACTGTGGTTAGTTCAGCCCCGTTGGGAGACATAATCCAGAACAGGGAAGCTACAGGCAGGGTAGCCAAGTGGGCTATTGAGCTCAGTCCGCACGAGTTGAAGTATGTGCCACGTACTGCTATAAAATCTCAGGCATTGGTCGACTTCATCAATGACTGGACAGAATTACAGACTCCTGAGGAGAAGCCGGATCTTACTTATTGGACGATTCATTTCGACGGTTCAAAGCAGTTGGAGGGCTCAGGGGCTGGAGTTGTCTTAACTTCCCCCAGAGGTGATAAATTTTGTTATGTCCTCCGGTTGTTATTTCCTTGTACTAATAATGCAGCAGAATATGAAGCGCTACTTCATGGTTTGCGATTGGCAAAAGAGATGAATTTGAGCCGGGTTAAGTGCCTGGGCGATTCAGACCTAGTGGCACAGCAAGTTTCGGGCAAGTGGGATTCAAGGGATCCCCTCATGGCGGCTTATCGACGAGAGGTTGAAGCGGTCGCAGGATATTTCAAAGGATATCAGGTGGATCATATAGACCGGCGGAAGAACGAAGCGGCCGACGCTTTAAGCCGGCTAGGATCGCAACGTAAACCGGTACCACCAAACACCTTTTTGGATGAATTGCACAGTCCTTCGGTTCAAGTACCTTCAGAGAACGACCTAGCTGTTCCGGACCCAGAAGCACAGTTGGTTGCAGCAACACATGTTATTCCGGATTGGACGGTACCCTATTTGGCGTACCTAAGCCGAGGAGAGTTACCGGAAGACGAAGAGGAAGCACGGCAGATAATCCGGCGTTCCAAGTCTATGACAATTGCAAACGGGGAGCTGCACCATCGTAGTACTTCTGGAGTATTTCAACGATGCGTTTCAGCTGAGGAAGGTTGTGAGATTCTAAGGGAGATTCATGAAGGAGATTGTGGTCATCATGCCGGATCAAAGTCTTTAGTGGCTAAAGCATTCTGACATGGCTTCTATTGGTTAACCGCGCATGCAGATGCGGCGGACCTGGTCCGAAAGTGTGACGCTTGTCAGAAGTTCTCAAGACGTGCTCTTGTTCCGGCACAGGAACTCCGGATGATACCAATAACTTGGCCTTTTGCAACTTGGGGGCTTGACATGGTTGGTCCTTTTAAGAGATCCCAAGATCAAAAAACTCATCTACTGGTAGCAGTAGACAAGTTTACGAAGTGGGTTGAAGCGGAGCCTATAAACAAGTGTGATGCGGCAACAGCGGTCAAGTTCATCAAAAAAGTAATATTCCGGTTTGGCTTTCCACACAGCATCATTACAGATAATGGCACCAATCTATCTCAGGGTGAGATGGAAGAATTCTGTCAACGAGAGCATATTCGTCTGGACGTATCTTCTGTGGCTCACCCCCAATCCAATGGTCAAGCAGAAAGGGCAAATCAGGAGATTTTGCGAGGAATCAAACCCCGGCTTATGACACCTTTGCAGAGAACCCCAGGTTGTTGGGTAGAAGAATTACCGTCTGTCCTTTGGAGCATTAACACTACACCAAACCGGTCTACAGGATATACGCCTTTCTTCATGGTTTACGATGCAGAGGCAGTTCTTCCAAGTGACATACGCCATGATTCACCAAGGGTAGCGGCCTATGTTGAAGCTGTTAATGAGGAGTCAAGACAAGACGGTTTAGACCGGTTGGATGAAGAGCGTGATATAGCTGCAGCACGGTCGGCGATTTATCAGCAAGATCTGCGCAGATATCATAGCCGCCGGATTAGAACCAGGACATTCCAGGAGGGTGACTTGGTACTTCGGCTCATCCAAGATCAAACAGATATGCATAAGTTATCCCCGCCATGGGAAGGGCCCTTTGTGGTCAGCAAGAATTTACATAACGGTTCATACTACTTGGTGGACATTCGAGAACACAAGGACTCACGGACATCAGAAGAGGAGACGAAGAGGCCGTGGAACATCGCCCATTTACGGCCATATTATACTTGAGCTAGGTGCTCCAATGTATCCTATGTATATATTATGAATAATGAATAAACCGGCACCCTCGGTAAACCGGGGGCTCAGCCCTTTCTTTATATACACAAATCTTGTGACCATATCAGTTTGTTATCAAATATCATATTTCAATGTTGGCCGGTTTAGAAACTAATCTTTGCAGGGTATGTGAAGGAGCGGTAGAACTCTCGGGAACAAGAGATTATATCCGGTTCAAGAAGAGAAAAACCCCATAGAAAAGCAAAACCCACAGATCCAGGAGGAACCTTAGAGGCCCCTTGGGACAGTCGGTTTGCCCACGTCCCATTGATTGGCTTTGTTTACGGTTTTATAGGCCCTCTGAACAGGTGATACGCTCACGTTCAGTGATTGGCTAAGCCCCTTGGGACAGTCAGGTTTGCCCACGTCCCATTGATTGGCTTTGTTTACGGTTTTATCGGCCCCCTGAACAGTTGATACGCTCACGTTCAGTGATTGGCTAGGCCCCTTGGGACAGTCGGTTCGCCCACGTCCCATTGATCGGATCTTATTTACAAATTCTTTCGGCCCCCTGAACAGTTGATACGCTCACGTTCAGTGATTGGCTAGGCCCCTTGGGACAGTCGGTTCGCCCACGTCCCATTGATCGGATTGGTTTTTATTTGCGGTTCTAACGGCCCTCTGAACAGTCGATACGCTCACGTTCAGTGATTGGCTAGGCCCCTTGGGACAGTAGGTTTGCCCACGTCCCATTGATTGGCTGAACCTTGCTTTGAGCCTGGCAGCTCTTTGAAAAAGCCTCGACTACATGGTCTGATTTGCAAAAATTGTGTGTTTCTTGGTGTTTTTTGTGTTCAATAACCTTTTAAACCGAGTGGAACAGCTCCAGAAGTTGACCACCTATCTATAAAGTTATAAGTCTGGGTCATGAACACCAGCGAGAATTAAACCGGTGTTCATCATAACCCGGGTCGACCTTCATGATGAGCCAACAGGTTAGCAGTACATGATCAGTTATAATGACCGGTGTTTTTTAAACCGGCCTGGTTTTGACTATAAGTCACCAGTATGAGACAAAACAATGACCGGAGTTTATTAACCCGGCCCAGTTATGATCAAACCTGGTGCTTATTAAAACCCGGATGGCGTATCAGGCACAAGTTATAATTTTCTGAAACAAGATGAGCCAGATTTATCGACAAGATGGACCGAAGAGTTTCAGGTGTTTATTAAGATTGATGAAGACCGATTAAGGTGATTTTAACATCCTGACCGGTTTAAAGAACATTGGCTACATACATTTCAGGTATAACAGTTATTTTTAAGATACGCTTATTAGATATTTTACGAAGAACAAGTTAATCCGTCCAGTGGTAAGCCACAAGGACATGTTTGTCGATATTTTTATGAGCAGAACAAGGTACCCGCATCAGACAACAGTTCAACGGACGAATACTTCATAAAGACAAAATGTCGGATCACAGCGCATTAAGTCTCAGCTAAACCTATTACAAGGCATAAAAAGCCAAATAGTTGGAAGCATTGTTTAACAGAATAACAATCAAGGTTACAGCAATAGCATTCAAGATTGTGCTTCTCCTTGCTGAGATGGCTGGCCACCGTCTTGATCCGGAACGTCTTCATCCTCGTGAAGCGGTTGGAAGTCCGGTGCACGCCAATCAATCTTTGCCAAGGCACGGAAATATACTTCATCGTTGATAAGCTCAGCAGGATCAATATCAGGAGCAAAGGTGTGAGGACGAACCGGCGGGATTAAGTTTACAATATCGTAAACCGGTCGCTCCACCCGCTCGTTCTGCAGGTTATATGATGGATGATATCGCGACAAGTCAGATTCCACTGCAAGCTTGCTGGCGAGGGGACGCATCTCCTTTGTCAGGGCATAAAGATCTTTTTCGTTGAAGGTTGAACCGTCCTCCTTGGTATCAGGAAATCCGGTTAACACCTCCGCCGGATCAAGGTCCGGAACCCAAGCTTTAGCCCTTGTAAGAGCCAGAAGAGCACCTCCTCGAGCGGCTGATTTCTTAACTTCTTCAAGATGAGCCGGTAGAATGGACAAGCTATTCAAAGTATCTTGGATAGTTGACGGAGCCGGTTTACCAAATGAAGTAGCGCTGATAATCCTTTGTGATCCGGAGTACAATTGTTCGACCAAGGTATAGCAGGCCTTGAGTTTCTTCCGTAAGTCGTCCCCAAGATGGGAGACACGGCGTCCTACATACAACAATGAAAGTTAAACCGGTGCAAGTCACAGATTACAAAGATAAGGACAGGAGTTCAAATTTTACTTACCAAAAATAGCAGAGGTCATCAAGTCAATTTGGCGCTTTAACCCGGTCAGTTCTTCAGTAACCGGATTAAGTGCTCCTTCGGCATCCTGAACACGTTTCTCAAGATCTTTTTTCTGGACTTCAAAAGTAGTCCGCTCTTCGTCAAAGAACTTCTTCAAATTTTCAGCAGTCTTTAAGCTCACTTGAAGTTCTGTTTTAGCCTTTGAAGCGGCTGACTCAGTCTCCGTAAGCCGGCTTCGAAGTTCATTGATCTCCAGAGCATTCCGGTTCAGCTCAGCCTGCAGACAAAGTTCAAAAGCAAGGTTAGAAATTACAAGTCTCAAGCACACAACCAAGTTGTCTACTTGACACTTGGGGGCTAATGGCAGTTGAAGTAATACAGCAAAGACAATTTGAAAGTACAAGTCTCAAGCACACAACCAAGTTGTCTACTTGACACTTGGGGGCTAATGGCAGTTGAAGCAATGCACCAAAGACAATTTGAAATTACAAGTATCAACTACATAACCAAGTTATCTACCTGATACTTGGGGGCTAATGTATGGATCAGCAGTTCAAACTACAAAGTTCCGGATCACCTTCAGTAAAGCAGCTAAACCGGAACTTGGGGGCTGCTATGAGATAAAGATGCGTTAAAAAAGCAAAGACAGAAGAGGAAACTTACTTCATATTTTTCTCTCATCAGGTTCACCAGGCTGGCTTCATAATCCCGGCTGCTGTGGAGCCGGTTTAAATATCCGGAATAGATATCTTGAGCACTCATACTGGAAAGACTGGATATATCAGTACTCCATTTCCCTTTGTCCTGAGTTATCTTTTCCGCTTTAGCTGTATGTTTTGCTAAAACGGTGGGTTCAGCTGGAGCGACATAAGCAGTACCAGTAACCACAACATCAGGAGAAGTGGGTACATTGGGAGGAATAACTTCAACTTGAGCCGGATCAGGAGATGCCGGGTTAACTTGAGGAGAATTAGCCCGAGCCGGACTCGGTGGATCTTGGACGTTTTCTGTAACAGGAGTTTCAAGAGCAGGTTCTTCAACCGGAGCTGCAGGAGTACCTTCTGGAGGAACAACTGTGGACGGATCAATCACCGGTTCATCAGCAGAAGGATCAGCAACAGGCTTATTCGCCTTGGGCTTTTTGCTGGGTTTCGGTTTGCTGGAAAAAATGCAAAATAAGTTAGCATTATAAAAAAAAGAGGGGTGTCATAAACCGGCAGAGGTGAAGAGAGTTACCCCGGAACGGTCTTCAAAGGAGGAAGCTGTGTAGCGGTCGATTCGCCGGAAGAAGACATCGGAGTTTCCTGATAGTCAGGATCAGACGGTTTAAGGGGTTTTCGGATAAGTCCGTCTTTGGGATGAAGAGGAGTCGGAGAGAGTATCACCTCAGCACGGCGCTTTCGAACCGGAGTCAAGGAGATCCCAGATGATTCCACCGCGAAGCCACTGTGGCGAGTGGTCCGGCGAAAGGCTTCGTGCTGTTGTTTCTTCAAAGTAAAGTTAGGATCTAACTTAGCATAAGGATGAGAAAATTGATATTTCCTGACGGTCCGACGGATTTTTTGAGGAAGAGGTTCTGAATCGGAAGAAATAAGAGTTACCTCAATCTCAGTCGGGTTATCACCTTCAGGCAGATCCTGTGAAAAGGTATCATTAGATATGATTACAAGTATATGAAGGCGAGAATTTAAACCGGAGTAAAGCGTACCTCGGAGTCCGGATCATCATCCTCAGAAGGAGAACCGGCATCAACGGCTGCTTTCCTCTTCTTGTTTGCAGGGGTCTTCCGGCGAGTCTGCTTTACAGTTTTTTCCTGAGGCTTTCTTCTCCAAAAGGGGTCATCAGCCTAATTGAAAAGGCAAGAGTAATTGAAAAACGGTTCAAAGAGGACGGTTTACAAAGTATAAGCCAAAGAAGAACTTACTTCAGGCAGCTTATTCTTCTTAAAATACGGGGCCAAGCCAACTTTAGCGCAATCTGTTAAGGCAGGATTGACAATCTTCTTGGCTGACTCCACTACCTCCGATTCAGAAAGCTTATCCTTAGTAAACCTCTAAGGATCATCCGGTTTACCAGAGTATTTGCACATTAGCTTAGGGCGCCGGCTTAAGGGAAGGATGCTCCAGGATAGCCAACAGCGAAGGAAATCAGTGCCGATCAGACCATTTGCCATAAAAGCTCTCAGCTTGGAGAGCTGTGATGAGAACCGGGTCCGTTCAGCAGCACTAAGCCGTTGTGGCAAGGGGTGATTCGCCGGGATACGAGTTTCGCGATAACCCGGCAAGGGATTTTCACCTTCAGGAGAAGTGTCTACACAATAAAACCAGGATTTGTTCCAATCCTTGGGATGAGTATGTAAAGCGGCGTGAGGAAAGACTGCATCCCTCCTCTTCTGAATACTGATCCCACCAAGTTCTTGGTGAGGTCCGCTGGTAAATTCAGTGCGCCGGTTTGCATGAAAGAAATCCCGGAATAAATCAACTGAGGGTTCTTCTTGCAGATACACTTCAGAAAATACTTGGAAATCGCAAATGTTGGAAACAGAATTTGGTCCGATATCCTGTGGGTGCAGCTGGAAGGTGGCAAGAACATCCCGGAAAAATCTTGAACCGGGGGGAGAGAAGCCTCTAGAGATGTGGTCCAGAAATACGATGACTTCCTCGGATCTAGGAGTAGGAGGACATTCATTACCCGGAGCACGCCATTTTAACTCAGCCTGAGGGCCTAATGTGCCGATCCTAGACAGCTTGATTAAGTCATCCTCAGTAACGACGGAACGGACCCAATCGCAGGAGACATACTGCTTAGCCATTGAACAAAGTGCTGAAGAAGATAAAACGCAAAAACGGATTATGAAAGTACGATGATCCGGGATCTATCTATGGAAATTACGCAACGGTTTAAACTGAGGACTAGTAAACATGGTTAAACCGGCAATCATAAAACAAGTTATATCATTTCCGGTTTATGGCAGTTGAAGAGGAACAGTTCAACCATTGCGTCGGTTTACAGAGTCTTTTCAAGAGCAGGGCATATCAACCTAAATCGGAGCATACTTAGCGAATTTACCGAGGAGAAAAACAGGTTTCCGAAAAATTGCTAAGGGGGAAAGATCTGAGCATGCTGAGGAAAAAAGAAACTAATCTAGGAGTATGCAAGAAAAGCTACACAGACTTTATACTAAAAAGATGGATTTACATGCCAGACAGGAGCAATGAAGATTCGACGCATCTACAACGGAGTAAAAATGGAGAAGATCGAAAAGCAAAACTACTACGAATCACAGGCTCAAAGAACGAACAAGACGAAGCTTTGCTGAGAGCTCTAATGGCGGAACGGATAAATCAACAAGCATTATGTATAGACGGTGAGATCTAAGTTAGTACTAAGCGGAAGATCTATTGACTAGGGCCTGAAGGTCAGAAATATCCTATCAGGAGTATATCTACGAAGAGGCGAAGCTTTTGTTAGAAGCCCTAATGGCGGGAGAACAAGGAGAAGCGCCGGTAGATGCAGATCAACAGTAAGGAGGATGAACATACCTGGGACGGCGAGAATCGGCGGCGGAGATTGATCTGGTCGAAGCTCAGGTTGATGCAGCGGCCAGGCGAGGACCAGAGATCCGGCGGTCGTCTGCGGCGGTTTTAGCTCGGGCGGCGAGGGAGGAAGAAGACGCAGGAAGAGGATGAAGTGAGAAGGAGATAATGAATGGGGGGTGGCAGTATTTATAGCCAGGAGTCAAATCTGAAACGACAGGTGCGAGAATTGAGGAGACAGAAAATCGGATAAAGATCCTGTGACGCCTCGATCTTCGGGATAACCCTTAAAATATGTTATAGTACAGCTCACGGTGTTAAATGCGGAGATGATGTCATTGTCAGACTTTAATGATCTTGAAGGATGACGTCAGAGCCGGTTTACAAGAAGATGAAGATGAAGAAGAAAATTATACAAGACAAAGAAGACCGATGTGAACAAGTTCAAATCATTCTGGGGCCTAATGTCAGGGATATGGTTAGTAGGTATAAACCGGATATTGTAAACCGGCTTAGTTATATTATATTTGGTTTTAATATTTTAGTAGAGACTACGGCCCATGAGATTTCAAGGCCCATGTATAGAAGTATGTTTTGTAAACCGCCAAGGGATGTAACTTGAGAGATAGGAAAGAAAAGACAGAGACCGAGGCAGACACGATTATGAGCCGGCCTCGGGACTCTGTAAACCGGGCCAGGCGTCACCTCTATATAAAGGGACGACCCGGCGACGGTTCAAGGACAAGCAACAATCAACCCGTCGAGATACAGGAAAAGCGAATCCGCTCCCTGTAAACCGACGCCCAAGCAATACCAAACCAACTAGACGTAGGCTTTTACCTTCTCAAAGGGGCCGAACTAGTATAAATCCTTTGTGTCCTTTGTGTGCCATGAATCCTTTCAAGCTAACCCGTGCGATGGTTCCATCATCAAGTCCGCTAAACCGGACATCTGCCGTGTTATTTCCACGACAATAACCGCTCCTATAGTGCAACCACCTGACTGGAATTTACCTTTTGTGATTATGTGTGATGCTAGTGATTTTGCTGTTGGAGCTGTTTTAGGACAAAGGGTTGATAAGAAATTGAATGTTATACATTATGCTAGCGAAACCCTTGATAGTTCTCAAAGGAATTATGCTACTACTGAGAAGGAATTCTTAGCTGTAGTATTTGCTTGTGATAAGTTTAGGCAGTATATTGTTGATTCCAAAGTTATTATTCATACTGATCATGCTGCCATTAAGTATCTTATGACAAAGAAGGATGCCAAGCCAAGGCTTATCAGATGGGTACTCCTTCTTCAAGAATTTGATTTGCAGATTGTTGATAGGAAAGGAGAAGACAATCCGGTAGCGGACAATCTTTCAAGGATGGAAGATATACCGCATGATCCCATCCCAGTTAACGATAGTTTTCCAGACGAGCAACTTGCCGTTGTAAAAGTACAATCTCTTTCCGATCCTTGGTATGCAGATTATGCTAATTTTATTGTTGCAAAGTATTTGCCTCCAGGTTTAACACTTCAGCAAAGGAAGAAGTTCTTTCATGATTTGAGGCACTACTTCTGGGATGACCCACATCTTTTCAAAGAAGGTCCCGACGGGATCGTGAGGAGATGCATTCCGGAACATGAGCAGAAGGACATTCTCAGACAGTGTCATGATAGTCCCTATGGAGGACATCATGCCGGTGAGAGGACTGCACATAAGGTTCTTCAATCAGGTTTTTATTGGCCTACTCTCTTTAAAGATGCTAGGAATTATGTTTTAGCATGTGATAAATGTCAGAGAGTTGGTAACATTAGTAGAAGGAATGAGATGCCTATGAATTACTCACTAGTGATTGAACCTTTCGATTGTTGGGGTTTTGATTTTATGGGTCCTTTTCCTTCTTCGCACAAGTACACTCACATTTTAGTAGCTGTTGATTATGTGACCAAGTGGGTTGAAGCAATCCCCACTGAAAGTGCTGATCACAAGACATCTTTGAAAATGCTTAAAGATGTAATTTTTCCTAGGTTTGGTGTACCAAGGTATATCATGACTGATGGGGGATCACACTTCACGCAAGGAGCTTTTAGAAAAGCTTTGGCTAAATACGATGTTAATCATAGAATTGCTTCACCATATCATCCTCAAACTAGTGGGCAAGTTGAGCTCACCAATAGAGAGATTAAGTTGATCTTGCAGAAGACAGTAAACAGAAATAGAAATGACTGGTCAAATAAGTTAGGAGATGCTTTGTGGGCATATAGAACTGCTTACAAAAACCCCATGGGCATGTACCCCTATAAGATGGTGTATGGCAAGGCTTGCCATTTGCCATTAGAGTTAGAGCACAAAGCTTTCTGGGCTGTTAGAGAGCTTAACGTTGACCCAAAACTAGCTGGTGAGAAGCGTCTCATGAACTTGACTTCTCTAGATGAATGGAGAAGTGAAGCTTACGAGAGCGCTAAAATGTTCAAGGAAAAGGTAAAAAAGTGGCATGATAGGAAGATTCTGAAACGTGAATTTAATGTTGGTGATAAAGTTTTGTTGTTCAGATCCCGTTTCAGGTTTTCTCTAGGTAAACTACTTTCCAGGTGGGAAGGACCATTTCATATTGAAGAAGTTTATCGGTCTGGAGCAATTAAGATTAATAATTTTGAAGGCACCAAACCTCAAGTTGTGAATGGGCAAAGACTTAAACATTACATAGCAGGAGACCCTGTCAATGTTGATGTGAATATAATATACACAACAACCCACGAAGAACATGTTGCGGCCCTGTTTCAGACGCCAGCAGAAGCAGAATAAAGAAAAGGTATGTAGTACGGTAAGGAAACATCGCAAACCGCCATAAAAGTTCCGTATTACGAGTTTCTGCAAAATTAGTAAAATTCCGAGCCTAAGTGGAGCCGAAGACGACCTCCAGGGAGTCCAGGCGCCCCCCTGGCGCGGCCCCCCTGGGCCGCGCCGGGAGGTCGCCTGGACACCCGAAAGTCCGTCTCCGACCCCGCTTTGGTCCGTTACCTTCCTTTCTGTGCATAAATTTTTCCTATATATTTGCCCGGATTGTTCCGGCAACGTATCTTGCGATTTCGCGTGTTTTCTCTTCGATCTGTTTCTGCCAGGGAATCTTTCAGCTGAATTTAGGTGCCATGGCTTCTCCAAGTTCCCCCAAGGACAAGTTCGTTGTCAACGTCATCAACCCTTACCTCACTGAGGTTTAGAAGCACCCTCAGGTTGTTCGGATGGAGGACGGTGTCCTTCATCAAGAAGATCTGAAGGGACCTATCAAGGAGGGGAGCATCCAGGCCAGGCTGGAAGAAGTGGAGCAAGAAGTCTTCGAGTACAAGAAGATGATCGAGCGTGGTGTTGAAGCTAACTTTAACATCACCAACGAGCTGAAGAACTACTTCCTGAAGGAGATGAAGGAGATGTGGAAAAGCATCACCGCGTCTGAAGAAAGAATTATAGAGCTCCAAGGGCAAATTAATGATCTACATAACCAGAACTGTGAGTATGAACTAAGATTTATGCGCATGAGTATGGGTGCTGAATGTAGGATTCAGGAGACGAGCTTCTCATATGAGACTTTAGCTAGATATCCATGGAAGCGTTTCGCCAAGGACTACGTGATCAACGCCAACAAGCATGATGAGTGAAATCTCCTCGGGTAATGGCATTCCCTTGGCTTGTTCCAAGCTCGGGGGAGTGCCCGGTATCATTATCTTTACCTTTTGTCTTTTAGAGTCAAGTAGAGTCGTATCATGTCTAGGGAGGTTGTTATATGAGATAGGTGTGTGCATTGAGGTCTATCACTCCTTCGGTGAAGAATTGTATCCGTGAGTGTGGAGTCGTCTATGATGGAATATTAATGAGAAGTTTATTGGTTCCTTTTGCTGCACTCGGTATTCTCTTCACGCAATCGACCTTATATGATGACTCTTATGGGGAGTATTGACCTTATGTCAGGTATGGCTGTGAAAACTTTATTTAATCTTGGCAAACATAGCTTTGGTCATAACAACAAGCATGATTTTCTTAAAGTATCAACATAGCCAAAACCTTTATGTTATTATGCTTGAAGTGTTATGCTGACAAGGAAGACAACTTGATGTGTTATGCTTATTTCAATGTTCATGCTTTATATTGCTTTGCATCTTAGTCATCATCAGTTGTCTGCTCTCTCAAAACCTTTGCTAGCCTAACTCTGTACTAAGCGGTATTCTGCTTGTGCGTCCATACCCTTAAAACCAATACCTTCCATATGAGTCCACCATACCTACCTACTCGTGGTATTCCGCTACCACCTCCTAAAGTACAGAATTTATGTGTTATCCTCAAATGTTCAAAATCTTTTATTTTGTGCCTCTGTTTTAGCTCATGAGGAAGTAATAGCTAATCCATGATCTTTTTGAGTTGGACAAGCTTCACCCCGGGATTGCATGTATAATGTGCAAACCCATAATACGAGAAGGAACTGGCATTGAGTGCGCCCGGCTCAAAAAGATAATATAACAAACAAACCCTCCTTCACGCTTTGTTCATGCGAAATCAGAAAACTTTGGCAGTGATTAACAAAGGAGAATAAGAGGATGTGATCGTCCTCGTGCGGGAGCCGTTCCTCGAAACTTGTCCAGCTCAAGAAGTAGTTGAGTTATCTATTAGCATTCGTTGAGAAATCATGCACCTCTCAAAACTTGTTTTCATTCTGTTTGATTTAAGGATAGCACATGAGTTTTCCCTACTACCCTAGAGCAGGGCCCATCTTTTAATTTTAAGTTGAGTCAGTTATTCCTACTCCCTTCTATTCTTAAAGAGAGCATACATTTGATGTTGATAAGGATTCATTCATATAAAGTTGCTTTAAGATTTGTCATATCATATCCTTGTTGACATTATCATTCAATAAGTAAGTTGTTTGTCATGCCCAGCTAAGGAAAATATCTTCCTTTGTGTTAACACTTTCACTTCTTGCCTATTAACATGTTATTTCAAAAAGCTTCAATTGATCTCATCAAAATATAAGAGCAAAAGTTAAATCTATTTGTTGTTCTTTGACCAAAGGACATGTTTGCCATGATATAATGAGTTTCCTTAGCCCTACTTTCGAATATAAGTGTTATCACTCTTTTATAAGGGTGATACGGTGTATCCTAGGGCCATCACCATGGACCCTTCATCGCCTCGTCAAGTGCCCAAAGGACCCATGACTCGAGCCCGGACAAGAGCTCTTGAGACCGAGGTGACGTCACTCCTAGCCCTACTTCCATATAATGCTGGCGAGACATGGTCGCTACCTCAGACGGACGTGTTGTGTGTGCTCAGGTGTGAGGAAGGCCGTTTCGGAGAAGAGCTTGAAGATGGACAAGTCCCCAAGACCACGGACGAGCTGATGCATCGAGAAGGGCAGAAGGGAGCTCCAGGCCCCGGACATCCGACCCCATGGCCCGGACATCCGGCACCTGGGCCATCAACTACAGCAGACTTGCAACGGCCGAAGCTACAGGGCCCGGACATCCGGCCAGGGCCCGGACATCCGGCCAAGCATGGCCCGGACATCCGGCCCCGGGCCCGGAAATCCGGCGCCTCTGTCCAAAGAGCACCCGAGACCAGGCCGCTCCAGCCCGGACATCCGGCTCCTCGCCCCGGACGTCCGGCCCCCCTCGAAGACCCGGACATCCGGGCCGTCGCCCGGACATCCGGCCCCTGATCTGCCTGCGTGCAGCCCCCTGGGCCGAGGCCCATGTACCCGTTCGCCCGTAGACTATATATACTCCTCTCCTCATTCCGTTTAGGGTTAGCTGTGGTTTAGCTCATTTGACACTTGTGTGGATTTCTCCCACGAGACGGTGCGCCTCTACGGAGAAGATCCACTTCGGATTCAGGACCTCCTTCATCGGAGAAGATCCCCCGGGATATCAAGACCTCCTCCGGGAGAAGACTATCTGTATCACCGTTGTTGACCTTGGATCATGGATCTCAACCTTGTATCGCGAATCTAGCATTTGTGTGATTGCTTTCGTGTTGATTGAGTGTTTTCCTCTTGTGTTTCCCCCATCTTTCCCTTGTGATTCCCCGTGTTCATCGTGTGCCAACCTCCAAACGTGAAAGATCCGCTGATTAGGGTTCCACCCTGTATCATATGGTATCTAGAGCAAAGGTTTCTCACGATTTTGGAGCCCCACACTTTGTTTTCTAGCCTGTTTTTGTCGTGTTCTTCCTAATTTCGAAAATTGCCCCACAAAAAGAGCCCCAAAAAATTTTCTGTGATCTGTTGATTTGGCAAGATTTTGTTGAATTTGTTCCATGGATTTGCTGTGCCACGGGTGGATCTAGCTTTTCCTCCACTTTTCCCCAAATTTCATCCGGAAAATCCGCCGAATTTTTGCCCCGAAACCACCGTTGCATCGTGTTCTTGCTGGCTCGGGCACCCCGGACATCCGGCCCGTGCCCCGGACATCCGGCCCAGCCCGGACATCCGGCCTTTGGCCCGGACATCCGGCCTCCCGCAGCCATTTTCCCCACCTCTCCGCCATTTTCGTTCGGTGCTCCACCATTTCTTCCGCATACCACCACCTTTTCCGCAGCCACCATCGCTTACCCGCTTCGAGTTTGGAAAATTTGTCTCCATTTGCCGTGGATACTTGAGTTGTGGTTTCACCGTTTCCTTGGATGTTTAGGCTACCTTGGGACGGCAAGACTTCGACGACACCACCGCTCAACTTCGGCAAGGACGGTAACATCGACGACACTTCGCTCATTATATCTTGCAATTGCATTGTCACCCTATGAACCATCTTTGCGTAGCTTTCCCATTGAGACTAGCCATTTGAGTATTGCCGGGCCACGACACTTGTGCACATTAGTGATAGTGATAGATATTGCATACTACATCATTGTGAGTAACATCACATCATCTTGGTATCTTGCATATCCCCGTGTGCCACAAGAGTGCTCCGCATACACAATAACTACCTTGATACGTGAAGCATACATATGTGCCCAAAGAAAGAGCTCAAAAGCTTTTAAGCAAAAGAGCCAATCCAAGCAAAGAAACTATAGCATCATACGCCTTGCATCCAAAGAGATCATACATCATAGCAACTTCATCTTGTGCTCAAGCATCGGCACATCATACACTCATAGCATACTTGTGATAGATAGTCGTTACGTTTTGCCATATAGGTCGTGCACAAGTGCGTATCCGCCTATTAAGCAATCGGTTAGCGTCTCTCTAGCGTTGTGCAACACGAGCATTTTCCGTGGTTTACCACATTTTTCGCTCATCCTTGGTTGCACAACCACATTTATCTATCCATGCGTGTGTTCCGTGTGCTACTCTTTGCTAGTGATCTACTTGTTGCATGAGCAAATTTGTGAACCATTTTCAACATCTTTGAGTCATTTTGACGATTGCATTGAATTTGTGCCACATCCTAACCAAGCTCCTCTCAAAGCTTTACTTGTAGGTGTGAGAATCGACACGAAGTGATACCAATAGTGCTATTTCCGGGTTACATTGTTGAGTGATCATTGATCCATTTTCAACCTCGGTTAAGGTACATTGATATTGTCTTCTCCTTTCTCCCACTCACATACTTGCTTGTGATGATGGATAGGCCAAGTTCATCTACCAACCCGATCTTCGACGATCCTCAAGAAGCGAACAACTACGTCACCAAACTACATCTATTCGGTGTCCAACGAGCTCTACATCAAGAGAGTGAAGCTATGCGAGAGTACATTGGTCAAGTTGCCGAAGACGCGCGACAATTCCAACAAAGCACCAAGGAGCAAATCGACCTCATCAACACCAACATGTCTACTCAATACAATGAGCTACGGACATTGATCATCAACCGACGTTCTTCCTCAACATCATCTCATCGACGAAGTCGCTCAAGTCGACATACCGACTCAACGCAAGACTCAAGTACACCTACGTCAAACACTCTTCGTCAAGCCGCACGTCAAGCTCGACATGAACATCGGCAACCTCTACATGACAAGAGTTCCCAAGAGCTATTCGACGAACACGAAAATCGACGTCGTCAAAACCAAGCTACACTTGAGCAAGCACAAGAACGGCAACGACTACGCCAACAACAACAAGAGCGAGCTCGTCAATATCAAGAAGAACAAGATGCCGAGGCTAACCGCCACGCACAACAACGCCGTGAAGCTCAAGCTATGGAGGCGCAACGTGCTTTACAAGATGCACACCGCAATGTGGCCGCCCGCAATCGACACACTCGTCACGAAGAGGATTTTCTTCGAGATGAGATGCAAGAACGGCGCCATCAAGCAAGAATGCAAGAAGAAGCTCCTCCTCAAGCGCGACATGAGCAACAATACCAACAAGAACATCAACTCCAACAAGAACGTCTAAATCCTCAAGAGCAACATGATATGGCAAACCGCCAAAATCGAGAGCGCTTTCCCAATAGGCAAGGAAACAATGACGAGCATCGCTATGGCAAGCTCAAGTTCACCATGCCAAAGTTTTCCGGAAGCATTGATCCCGAAGACTACCTCTCATGGGCATTGAAAGTTGACAAGATCTTTCGCCTTCACAACTTCGATGAAGAGAAGAAGATCGCTATGGCATCACTTGAGTTCCAAGACTATGTTCTCATTTGGTGGGAGCAAATCATAGAGAGAAGAGAAGCCAAAGGCGAACCTCCCATCACCACTTGGGCTCAAATGAAGGAAGTGATGAGAGCACGCTTCGTGCCTACACACTACAACCGAGACTTGTTCAAGAAGCTACAACTCCTCAAGCAAGGTACCAAGTCCGTTGAAGAGTACTACAAGGAGATGGAGATTGCCATGATACGAGCGAACATCACGGAAGATGATGAGCAAACTATGGCGCGATTCTTGAATGGACTCAACTATCCCATCAAGAAGATTGCGGACTTCCAACCATACAACAATCTCCTCGAGCTAGTACATCAAGCAACCAAAGCGGAGCGACAAGTTCAAGAAGACTACAAGTACTCAAAATTCACCTCCAAGAACTTCGGCTCCTACAACCAAGCTTCAACGACTTCGGCTACTCCTCCTACCCCTTCCAAGCCTCCTACAAACTTCGGAGACAAGCAAAGCTACAAGAATGCGACTACTTCGAGTCGTCAACATTCTACCAACAACTTCAAGCCAAGAGCTTCCTCAACTACAACGCCAACCGAAGATAACAACAAGACGAGCTCCATCAAATGCTTCAAGTGCCAAGGACGAGGCCACAAGTCCTTTGAGTGCAAGACCGTTCGCACCATGATCATCAACGACGACGGATCTTATGACTCCATGAGCGATGATGAGATGGAAGCACTTGAGCATGTCGCTATGCATCGCCAAGTCAATGACGAAGAAGACAATCAAGTGTTTTGCGACAACGACTCAAGCCCCAACCTTGTTGTCTCCAAAGTCTTGACACTCCAACATCAACAAGATGAAGACCAACGTTGTCACATTTTTCATACGAAGGCCGGCATAAATGGACGCTCCGTCAAGGTTATCATCGATGGCGGAAGTTGCCACAACTTGGCAAGCGAAGAGCTATGCGACAAGCTTCATTTGGTCAAGACGAAGCATCCTCACCCCTACAAGGTCCAATGGCTCAACGACGCCGGAATTCTTCGAGTCGAGCACACCGTGCAAGTCTCTTTCAAGATTGGCGCTTACAAGGACACTCTTGAGTGTGATGTGATACCCATGTCCGTGTGCCACCTTATTCTTGGACGACCATGGCAATATGATCGTGGAGTCACACACAATGGACGGACGAATCACTATCACTTCAAGATGAAGGGCAAGGAATTCGTGCTCCGACCTATGACCCCAAGTCAAGTAGCCGCCGACAAGCTTTTACCTACTACCCATCGTGGAGAGAATGGTGAGAGAGCGAGCCACCAAAAAGAGAGCGAGAGCCACAAGCTAAATATGAGCGACTCCACGATGAGCGACAAGAAGCAACTAGTGCTATTTGCTACCAAACGTGAGATGAGAGAAGTATGTGAGAACCCATCGAGCGTCTTCCACCTTGTGCTTCTATGCAAAGGGGAGGCCAAACCTACTAACACTTCACCACCTCCACCTTTGGTGTTGTCTAAATTGTTGCAGGAATTCTCGGACGTCTTTCCGGATGAGCTACCACCGGGTCTACCTCCACTTCGAGGGATAGAACACCGCATCGACCTCGTACCCGGTGCTCCACTTCCAAACAAAGCTCCGTACCGCGTCAACCCCGAGGAAACGAAGGAGATACAACGGCAAGTGCAAAATCTCATCGACAAGGGTCATGTACGTGAAAGTCTAAGCCCTTGTGCCGTTCCCGTTATTCTCGTGCCTAAGAAAGACGGAACTTTTCGCATGTGTTCCGATTGCCGCCCGATAAATGCTATCACCGTTAGATATCGTCACCCTATTCCTCGCTTAGATGACATGCTTGATGAACTTTGTGGTGCCACCATCTTTTCAAAAATTGATCTTAAAAGTGGTTACTACCAAATTCGCATTCAAGAGGGTGATGAGTGGAAAACTGCTTTTAAAACCAAGTTCGGGTTATACGAGTGGCTTGTCATGCCAATGGGCTTATCGGAAGCACCCGGCACTTTTGTGCGTCTTATGCACTTTGTTCTTAGACCCTACATAGGTGTCTTTGTTGTGGTTTACTTTGATGACATTCTTGTGTTTAGCAAGTCGCTTGAAGAACATGTTGACCATGTACAACTAGTTTTGCAAGCACTTCGCAAACAACAATTGTATGCTAATATGGAAAAATGCACTTTTGGAGTTGACAAGGTTGTCTTTCTAGGATTTGTCGTATCTTCTCAAGGCGTTCACGTTGATGAAACTAAAATTGAAGCAATTAAAACTTGGCCTCAACCAAAGAATCTTATGCAAGTGCGTAGTTTCCTTGGTCTAGCCGGTTTCTATCGACGTTTTGTGAAGGATTTTAGCACCATTGCTATGCCTCTACACGCTTTGAGCAAAAAGAACGCACCCTTCATTTGGGGTCCTTCGCAAGACACTGCGTTCAATGAGCTTAAGAGCTTGCTCACGCACGCACCACTTCTAGCACTACCAAACTTTGACAAACCGTTTGAGATTCATTGTGATGCTAGTGGTACCGGCATCGGTGGCGTGCTAATGCAAGAAAAGCGCCCAATTGCGTACTTTAGCGAGAAGCTATCGGGAGCGCAACTTAACTATCCTATCTATGATAAAGAGCTTTATGCCTTGGTGAGAGTTCTACGTGTTTGGGAACACTATCTTAGACCTCATGAATTCATTCTTCATACGGACCATGAGACACTCAAGTATCTCAAAGGTCAAACCAAGTTGAACAAGCGTCATGCTAAATGGAGTGAGTTCATTGAGTCTTTTCCCTATGTCATCAAATACATCAAGGGCAAAGAAAATGTTGTGGCGGACGCGCTTTCCCGCAAATGCATGCTTGTAACACAACTTGAGTTGAATGTTATTGGCTTTGAGCATATTAAAGATTTATATGCGCATGATCCTTTCTTTGCAAATGCATATGCTAAATGCTTGACTCACACTTATTGGGAGCATTACTACATTAAAGATGGATATCTTATGAGAGCTAACAAACTTTGCATTCCCGAGTCTTCGCTTCGTTTGCTCCTTTTGCAGGAATCGCATGGCGGAGGACTCATGGGACACTTTGGACGAGACAAAACGTTTGCTACACTCTCTAAGAACTATTTTTGGCCCAAGATGCTTCGTGACGTCTCACGCTTCACCAACCGCTGTTCTACATGCCGCAAAGCTAAGTCCAAAGCTCAATCTTATGGCCTTTATATGCCTCTTCCTATTCCATATCACCCATGGGAAGACATAAGCATGGATTTCATACTTGGCTTGCCTAGGACTCAAAATGGCAAAGATTCCGTGCTTGTCGTGGTAGATAGGTTCTCCAAAATGGCTCATTTCATTCCTTGTAACAAGATCGACGATGCTTCACATGTTGCAACTCTCTTTTGCAGGGAGATACTTCGTCTACACGGCGTGCCCAAAACGATCGTCTCCGACCGGGACGTCAAGTTCCTGAGTTACTTTTGGAAAACACTATGTGCCAAGCTCGGAATCAAGCTTCTATTTTCTTCGGCGTACCATCCACAAACGGACGGCCAGACGGAGGTGATGAACCGCACGCTATCCACTCTCCTTCGTGTGTTGATCAAGAGGAACATCCGGGAATGGGAGCATTGCTTACCAATCGCCGAGTTCGCCTACAACCGCGCAAGACACTCCACAACCGGCAAGTCCCCCTTCGAAATCGTCTACGGCTTCAATCCGTTGTCGCCTTTGGACATCCTACCTCTTCCTCTCCAAGTGCGCACGAACATGGACGCAAGTGCAAGGGCAGCTTATCTCAAGAAGGTGCACGAAGACACAAGGGCGATGATCGAGCGACAAGTCCACCGTCGCGCCACCAAGTTCAACGTCAACAAGGCACCGATGGTGTTCCAACCGGGAGATCTTGTTTGGCTTCACCTTCGCAAGGACCGCTTCCCACTCGAGCGCAAGTCCAAGCTTCTACCTCGCGCCGACGGACCCTTCAAGGTGCTAGCACGCTACAACGACAACGCCTACAAGATCGACATCCCACGAGACAAGTACTCCGTGAGCGATACTTTCAACATCAAGGATCTCTCTCCTTTCCATGGTGATGAAGATTTCGATCCGAGGTCGGATCTTTCCCAAGGGAGGGGAGATGATACGGTGTATCCTAGGGCCATCACCATGGACCCTTCATCGCCTCGTCAAGTGCCCAAAGGACCCATGACTCGAGCCCGGACAAGAGCTCTTGAGACCGAGGTGACGTCACTCCTAGCCCTACTTCCATATAATGCTGGCGAGACATGGTCGCTACCTCAGACGGACGTGTTGTGTGTGCTCAGGTGTGAGGAAGGCCGTTTCGGAGAAGAGCTTGAAGATGGACAAGTCCCCAAGACCACGGACGAGCTGATGCATCGAGAAGGGCAGAAGGGAGCTCCAGGCCCCGGACATCCGACCCCATGGCCCGGACATCCGGCACCTGGGCCATCAACTACAGCAGACTTGCAACGGCCGAAGCTACAGGGCCCGGACATCCGGCCAGGGCCCGGACATCCGGCCAAGCATGGCCCGGACATCCGGCCCCGGGCCCAGAAATCCGGCGCCTCTGTCCAGAGAGCACCCGAGACCAGGCCGCTCCAGCCCGGACATCCGGCTCCTCGCCCCGGACGTCCGGCCCCCCTCGAAGACCCGGACATCCGGGCCGTCGCCCGGACATCCGGCCCCTGATCTGCCTGCGTGCAGCCCCCTGGGCCGAGGCCCATGTACCCGTTCGCCCGTAGACTATATATACTCCTCTCCTCATTCCGTTTAGGGTTAGCTGTGGTTTAGCTCATTTGACACTTGTGTGGATTTCTCCCACGAGACGGTGCGCCTCTACGGAGAAGATCCACTTCGGATTCAGGACCTCCTTCATCGGAGAAGATCCCCCGGGATATCAAG
This sequence comes from Secale cereale, assembly GCA_902687465.1. Lineage (NCBI taxonomy): Eukaryota > Viridiplantae > Streptophyta > Magnoliopsida > Poales > Poaceae > Secale > Secale cereale. The sequence continues at coordinate 26,407,683 of LR738713.1, forward strand.
ACCTCCTCCGGGAGAAGACTATCTGTATCACCGTTGTTGACCTTGGATCATGGATCTCAACCTTGTATCGCGAATCTAGCATTTGTGTGATTGCTTTCGTGTTGATTGAGTGTTTTCCTCTTGTGTTTCCCCCATCTTTCCCTTGTGATTCCCCGTGTTCATCGTGTGCCAACCTCCAAACGTGAAAGATCCGCTGATTAGGGTTCCACCCTGTATCAAAGGGCTTTATGAATTGAAGATTGCTGTTGAGGATATTTGAGTTGGTAAAGAAACTATGATGCTTCTTGTCCGTATTCTATTTATCGACACTTCACTCTCTAAACTTGTGGACAGGTTTACCGAGTTCATATTCGCTTGGGGACAAGCGAGGTCTAAGCTTGGGGGTGTTGATACGTCCAAAATGCATCACTATTTTGTATCATAATTTATCCTTATACATTGATATATTTCACGTTACGGTGATGTTCTTATGTTGTTTTGGTCTATTTTACACAGTTTGCAAACTTTCCGATGCCGAAGCAGCACACGCAGGATTCAGCAGTAAAAAGTGGACGCTGAGTTGCTGAAGAAGAATACCTCCAAATTACCTGAAAATTGACGGGAGATATTTTTCAGACGGATCACGAAGGCACGCGAAAGGGCAACCAGAGGGGGGCCACAGGGTGCCCAGGCGCCCTGGGGGCGCGCCCCCTTGGCCGCGCCGGGGGGGGGGGGCGCTTGGAGCCCCTGGCCCACCTCTAGCCGCCCCCTTTTGCATATATGCTCTCCGTTATCCAAAAACCCTAGGGACGGGAATTTTTACGGAGTTCCGCCGCCGCTCCGTGGCGGAAACCTACAGAGAAGAAAAAGCCATCTTCGGCGGGCAGATTCCGCCGGGAAGATCACCTCCCGGAAGGGGAGATCGTCGCCATCGTCATCACCATCGTCACGGGCATCATCGAGATCATCATCAACATCATCCCCAACACCATCACCATCTTCATCTTCATCCAAATCTCATCTTACAATCGCAACTTGTGTTGTAACTCGTACTACCTATCCTCTCTACTCCATCGGTGTTGATTACTACTTTGTCGTGAATGCTATTGAGTTTTGTTGGAGAAATATTATTATGTCCAGATTGTTTATCACCTATTTATCCCCACTGATCATGATCTCCTTTATGTCTCATGAGTAGTTACCTTAGTTCTTGAGGACAGGGGGAAAGTCTTGTTGTTAGTAGTCATATGCTGTTGAAGTAATATGTGTTGTTTGATACTTAAGTTGCGTTGTCATTCTACTAGTGGTGTTGTGTGAGTCGAACACCCAACACTTCGCCTTATTAAGGACCTAGGAGAATACATTGTGTATAAAGAATGCTTATGGTGGGTTGCCGGAGTGACAGAAACCTGAACCCCAGTTCGCACGCTTTTGCATAAGGGAATAATGGATCCTCGATCGTATTGCTATGGTTAGGCTTTTGCCTTAAATTCTATCTTGTATTTGCGGATGCTTGCAAGGTGTTTAATCATAAGAGTGCACTCATCTTAGTCTAGAGAGTGCACTAGCATAGATCCACCCACTCAACACTTATCAACACATAACATAGTATCGATACGGAATATGGTGAAAGCACATGACTACCTCTCCCGTGTGTCCTCAGGAACGCTTTAGTCTTTATAAGTTCAGCTGCTAGGCCTCTCCTTTGCTAAGAAAGGATTGGGCCACTTGTTACTCTCAGTGCCTTTTACATTGCTTGCTTTTACCTTCCTGTTGCCTATATCGAAAAAACCCCTAAAAAGTTATCTTTCAGTGCTTGCAGTAATTTCTTGCTCAGAATCGCTTATCAATACCTTCTGCTCCTCGTTGGGTTCGACACTCTTACTTATCGAAAATGCTGCAATAGATCCCTTACGGTTGTGGGTCATCAACTCCACATAGCACCGGTTGCAGCATTGAGCATATTAGTCGGTAGCATCAGCCTACCCGCCACATGCACCCTCCTCATTATATCCTTAGGTGAAGGTGGCCCGTCCTGAGCACGGATCATACTCGGTGCCGGCTGGCTCGCACCCTTGTTACTCTTTCTTTTCCGTGCCTTCTTCTTCTCCTGTAATGGGACCGAGTTATGCTCACAGACCGCCTTCTTGAGTGTGTTGGGGCTGATCATATTTAGCACCTCGGCTATCTGATGCTCGGTGAAGTCGGCAGCTGGAGGCGTCTCCTGAGAACTGAACGCCAGACGACGCCTGTTGCAACTTGGCTTCTCCGCGGTACCAGCTAGATCGCGCACGTCTTTTGTAGGGTTGGGTTCTTGAGAAGGAGGCCCCATGAATTCGCCATCGTACCCATGATCGGCAAAGTACTTATCGACGTTGGCGATTGTATCGTCGTCGTTGTCGTCGTCGTTGTTCCGATCATGTGCCATATGCATGTTCGGATCCAGTGCCATAGGGATGTCCGGCACCGTTGCGGCGGTCTTGCCATGGCTTGGCGCCGGCACGACTGGCGGTGTTGTCTTTGGGGTGGTGTCCCCCGCCCCCAAACAAATCTGGCTCTTCGGCCAAAGCAGGGGCTAGCTTAGGCAGGCGCTGAGGGTCATCACATCATCTTCGTCGGCCCCGACGGGTCGAATCGGAGGTAACAACTCGTCGCAGCCTGGCAGCACCCGAACCAATTGAACCCTATACAAGGTGGGTGGCATCGGAGTACCGTGGAACACGGGGTTGCCCGGTTGAACGATTTTGCCCTTGGCGACATCGACCAACTCGTTGTTCACGAAGTGCAGGAGAGTGCACGGAACGTCGGCGGCGCCCTGCGAAAACATGTAGGGCGTCAGGGATGCCCAGTCAAAGGCAAGGATATGAAGTCCTTGACTGAGAGGCTTAATTAGTTACCGTGATGATGGCGTCGAGCTCAGCTAATGTCGAGGCACCGCCAACGGCGGGCGTGCAATTGATGGAGGGGCTGCTTGCTGCAGAGGTGCCGGTCGGCGTACACCCGGGTGCATTAAGCTCCAATGCCCGTGCCGGTGTCGGAGACACCAATGCCGCCTCCGCCGGAGACACCAATGGCCCCGCCTACGCGTTCTGCGAGTTGCTGGCCGTGAAGCTGGGAATCGGGGGCGGCCCCTGTTGGCCGGCCGCAATCCACGTCGTCAGCCCCTGAATCAAGGTAGGCATAATGCGAGTGAGCGTCGATCCCAGTTGTTGGTGCACTTGCTCTTGGACAATCTCCGGAATCCGCGCCACTTGTCCCTTGAGTTCTTGAACCTCGCGCGACTTGCTTTCCGAGCTGGTCTTTTTCTCCTTTCGCCCACCAGCGTTATAGTATGACGACCATTTTGTGGACAAACCTTTGCCGGCCACATGACCAGCTGACGACGGCTTACTGAGCTTATCCTTTTTTTCATTACATTCAACGCCCTATTTAGAGTGGTGTCCCAAGGGGTGCTCTGAGTCGACCCCGCGCTACTGCTTTCAGTCGCCTGCGGAAGGAATGTGAACCATTTAGAAATTTGGCTTCGTTAATTAGAATGCAACCATATGGAGCTAATTACGCGGGGGTGTATTCCTTACCAAAACAAAAGTTGTGTCTTGAAACAAAGCATGGCGTAAATTGACAATATCAGGGGCACTAAGATTCCCACTATTCCCGCGACCAATTAAACATCTACTAGCAAATAAAGCAAAGTAGCGCAGAACAGGGAAGTGTATACTAGTGATTCTTGCCCCTGAAACTTGTCTAGTTTCCCCTACAGCTATCATGTCAATAAACCCTTCAACGTCTTCACGACGTGGTTCATCAAGTCTACCTTCAAAGGGTACTTTGCATATTTCACAAAAATCTAAGAGTGATATTTCCTTAATGACATCATATAAACGAAACTCCATCGTAGGTGGTGTTTTCTTAGCATGAAAATGAAAACATTGCGTGAAAATATTGGTGAGTAAGAGATACTATTCTTTCTGGTCGTGGATGAAGTCGGTGAGGCCTGCATTATTTGCTAACCAATAAAAGTCTTCGTAAATCCCGACGGACATCATGAAATCATTACAAGGCCATTCGCACGGTCGAACTTCCGCCATGCGAGGAAGATTATACTTGCGCTTCTTATTTTCTTCTTTCTTCTTCTCCTCTGAGCTCTTGCTGGAGGAGCCCCTCAACAATCTCTTTATCATTTTCCTTTTCTGAAAATTTCTGAAATTTTTAGTAACTCAAAATAAAAGTTAACCAAACTCAACAAGATTGATAGCAACAACTCCTATAAGTGCCTAGAGACTATATCATGCATTGGAACTACTTGGGACCAAGGAAATTTGACATGCAAGCTCAAGAACAAGGTCATCACAGCAGCATAAATTTGCAATAAATAAAGCACTAGAACAAAAACTAATTGGACCAATGGATGAGTCACATACCAAGGAACAATCTCTCCAAACAGTTTGGTGAATGGTGCTTTGAGCAAGGAGATCGAAAATGGCAGCAAGATGAGCTAGAACTCGGGTTTGAGCTGGTTGGTGATTTTTTTGGGAGGAAGAAGAAGAGCATGGGTGTAGGAATAAGTGGAGGGGGGCCACGTGGGGCCCACGAGGCAGGGGGCGCGCCCTGGGCAGGGGGCGCGCCCTGGACCCTCGTGGCCAGGTGTTGGCTCCCCTCGTTGTGTGTTCTGTGCCATATTTTCTCAAATATTCTAGAAAAAATCATATTTCATTTTCATGGCATTAGGAGAACTTTTATTTTCAGGATATTTTTTATTGCACAGATAAGTCTGGAAACAGATAGAAAATACTATTTTTGCTTTATTTATCCTAATTAACAAAAAGGAAAAGGAGGGTACAGAAGGTGATGCTATGTAGATTCACCTATCCCATGTTCATCAAAAGGAATCCATTAACAAGGTTGATCATGTCTTGTTAATAAACTCTTTCCGAGTAACATGAAACCGGAGAATTTTCGAATAACACTAGGTTACCTCAATGGGGATATGTATGTCCCTAACAATAAGGATGTCATATGTCTTCTTAATAGCAGGAAGAGGAAATTCAAAACCTCCAATAGTAATAGTTGAAATTTTTCCAATATAATTGATACTGTGGACCTGAGGTTGTTTCCTCGGAAAGTGTACCGTATGCTCATTACCATTGACATGAAAAGTGACATTGCCTTTGTTGCAATCAATAACAGCCCCTGCAGTATTCAAAAAGGGTCCTCCAAGAATAATAGACATACTATCGTCCTCGGGAATATCAAGTATAACAAAGTCCGTTAGAATAGTAACATTTGCAACTACAACAGGCACATCCTCACAAATACCGACATGTATAGCAGTTGATTTATCAGCCATTTGCAAAGATATTTCAGTAGGTGTCAACTTACTCAAGTCAAGTCTACGATATAAAGAGAGAGGCATAACACTAACACCGACTCCAAGATCACACAAAGCAGTTTTAACATAGTTTTTCTTAATGGAGCAAGGTATAGTAGGTACTCCTGGATCTCCTAATTTCATAGGCATTCCACCCTTAAAAGTGTAATTGGCAAGCATGGTGGAAATTTCTACTTCAGGTATCTTTCTTTTGTTGGTAATAATATCTTTCATATACTTAGCATAAGGATTTGTTTTAAGTACATCAGTCAAACACATACGCAAAAAGATAGGTCTAATCATTTCAACAAAGCGCTCAAAATCCTCATCATCCTTTTTCTTGGACAGTTTCAGAGGAAAAGGCATGGGTTTATGAACCCATGGTTCTCATTCCCTACCGTGCTTCCTAGCAACAAAGTCTCTCTTATCATAATGTTGATTCTTTGATTGTGGGTTATCACGATCAACAGCAGGTTCAATCTCTACATCATTATCATTGCTAGGTTGAGCATCATCATAAACATCATCATTAATATTATCACTAGGTTTATGTTCATTACCGGATTGTGTCTCAGCATCAGAAACATATATATCGTTGGTATTCTCAGGTGTGTCAGCTACAGGTTCACTAGAAGCATGCAAAGTTCTATCATTTTTATTTTTCTTCTTCTTAGAAGAACCAGGTGCATCTAAATTAGCTCTCTGAGAATCTTGCTCAATTCTCTTAGGGTGGCCTTCAGGATACAGAGGTTCCTGAGTAATTTTACCACCTTTAGTAGCAACTCTAACATCATAGTCATTATTCTTACTATTTAATTCATTGAGCAAATCATTCCGAGCCTTAAGTACTTGTTCTACTTGAGTGGTGACCATAGAAGCATGTATACTAATGAGTTTCAGTTCACCTTTAGCTCTAGACAGATAATCACTCAAGCGTTCAATCATATAAGCATTGTGTTGTAATTGTCTACCAACATAAGCATTGAACTTTTCTTGTTTCACAATAAAATTGTCAAACTCATCTAAGCATTGGCTAGCAGATTTATAACGAGGAATATCACCTTCGTCAAATCTATAAAGAGAATTTACCTTTACTACCTGTGTCGGGTTATCAAGACCATGTATTTCTTCAATAAGTGGTAAATTCTTAACATCTTCAGCTTTAATACCCTTTTCTTTCATAGATTTCTTTGCCTCTTGCATATCTTCAGGACTGAGAAGTAGAACACCTCTTTTCTTCGGAGTTGGCTTAGGGGCTGGTTCAGGAAGTGTCCAATTATTTTCATTGGCCAGCATATTATTCAACAGTAGTTCAGCTTGTTCAACTGTTCTTTTCTTGAAAACACAACCAGCACAACTACCCGGTGGTCTCTGGAAGCATCGGTTAGTCCATTATAAAAGACATCAAGTATATCATGCATCTCAAGAGGATAATCAGGCAAAGCATTAAGTAATTGGAGAAGCCCCCCCCCCCCAAGCTTGTGGGAGACTCTCTTCTTCAATTTGCACAAAGTTATATATTTCCCGTAAGGCAGCTTGTTTCTTATGAGCGGGAAAATATTTAGCAGAGAAGTAATACATCATATCCTGGGGACTACGCACACAACCAGGATCAAGAGAATTAAACCATGTCTTAGCATCACCCTTTAACGAGAACGGAAATAGCTTAAGGATATAGTAGTAACGAATATTTTCATCGTTGGTAAACAGGGTGGCTATATCATTCAACTTAGTAAGATGTGCCACAACAGTTTCAGACTCATAGCCATGGAAAGGATCAGATTCAACCAAAGTAATTAACTCAAGCTCAACAGAGAATTCATAATCCTTATCAGTAACGCAGATAGGTGAAGTAGCAAAAGCAGGGTCATGTTTCATTCTAGCATTCAAGGACTTTTCTTTCAGCTTAGCTAATAATTTCTTAAGATCATATCTAGCATTGCAAGCAAGAAAGTCTCTAGTAGTTTCTTCATCCATAACATAACCCTCAGGAACAACAGGCAATTCATATCTATTGGGAGTAGCCTCATCATCACTTTCATAAATATCATCAGTTTCAATATTTGCATTCTCCCTAGCCTTAGCAATTTGTTCATCTAGAAATTCACCTAGTGGCACAGTATCAGACATAGAAGTAGTTTCATCATACATAGCTGATGTCTACACACGCTTCTACTCTTGTAGACTATGTTGGGCCTCCAAGCGCAGAGGTTTGTAGGACAACAACAATTTCCCTCAAGTGGATGACCTAAGGTTTATCGAACTCAAGGAAGTAGAGGTTGAAGATGGTCTCTCTCAAGCAACCCTGCAACTAAGATACAAGAAGTCTCTTGTGTCCCAACACACCTAATACACTTGTTAGATGTATAGGTGCACTAGTTCGGCGAAGAGATGTTAAATGGCAAGTGATATGGATGGCAAAACAAAGTAATATAAATCTGTAATAAAAAGTGCAGCAAGCAAACAAGTGGTAAACGTGAGCACAAATGGTATTGCAATGGTGGAAACAATGCCCAGGGATCATACTTTCACTAGTGGCAACTCTCAACAACATTAACATAATCGAATCACATGATATTTCTCATAAAACATGCAATGGAGACGCACCCGGAGGTCATTCCTTCGTGGTCAAGAGAGGACGAGAATTATGTAGGGCTACAAAAGCACACCTCAAAGTTCGTAGTTCTCAATCTAAGGATTTCCCAATGTCACCGCGGCCATCCAAAGAGAGTCCCACAATCACCACAACATATCTAAAGGATAGTCAAAGACAAGCACCAAGAGACTCTCAATCTTCAATCAACACACAAGAGAGGAAATCACTCATGAAAATATTTTTCTAATCCATGTCCAATAGACCGCTGTCACCTTGGTCTCGGGGATTATACTAGATAAAGACAAGTGAGTACATCAATCCAATACATAGAGGAAAGGGAAACATCATGGGATCACCCTAGATTAACATAGCCTATGATCACAACGAAGATCACATCATGGGAGAGAGAGATAACCACATAGCTACACATACGAGCCCTCAGCCCCGGAGAAGACTACTCACGCATGGACATGGTGAGGAGGAGGTTGATGATGGTGTTGATGGAGAGGTGCAGCCCCGCGAGGAGGAGATGGCCGGCGGCAGCCACGGAGGCGGCGACCCTAGGGGGCGGCGGCGGCCCTAGGGGGCAGCGGCTCCTTGGCCCCCCTTCTTCCTTGTGGATGGTGCTGCAATGGTGCTGGTCCTCCCCTCCAAGACGGCGGCTCGGGAGGAGGAAAATTCGTGGCCCTTGGTGACCTAGGTTTCCTCTTTTTATATAGACTCTCAGATTCCCGTCATCAGATTTTGGGCCTCAGTAAAACGGGCTTTACTCGGCCGTCCGGACTCTGATTTGGACGAATTTTATATACAGAAGCATCGCCTCGAAATTCCCCACAACTTTCGCAACTAGACTTTTTCCGTTTGACGCCGTCTTCGGGCCGGAACGTGACCATCTTTAAAAAACGTTCTCAGACAGATTTCAGGAAAGTCAGAGTCCTACTCCAATACGACTCCTTTTGCGTTTTTGTCAATTTCCAAGTAATTCCTACACAATAAAGTGTAAAACAAGAACATTGTGCACTTTTGCAACCATTAGTAGGTTAGTCCAAATATGATCAAAAGTGTATGGAAGTGCATAAATATCATAGCAATATCACACAAAAAGGGCATGGAGCAAGCAGAAATTATAGATACGTTTTGGACGTATCAACATCCCCAAGCTTAATTCCTGCTCGTCCTCGAGTAGGTAAATGATAACAAGCATAATTTCTGTGGTGACATACTATTAACCATATAAGAACTTTTTACAGTCACATGACAAGTGCTTACTGAGACAATGAATCTGTAGTAATTAAGTTGCCTCATGAGAAAATCACAAAGAACTGAAAGTTTTACAATATGATACTGAAACACTCAATAGATTTGTAGTGAGCATGGTGTGCAAATATGATAAAGTGGTATCTCGCTTGCCCCCTTTAGTGAAGCAAAACATAAATGCAGGGGCACCTCCAAGGTTTAAGTGACGACTAGATACAATGATTTCAGGATAAACGATATCACAATCATGCAAAAGACAATGCTACTTTGGGACAATGCACATTACACTCAGAATGACAATCATGCTCTTAATAGTTGGTGCTTTAAAAGAAGGTGGAGACTCTCGAACCGTGGCTTTTGTTGGCAAGGTTGAAAACCCGTGGTCGGAAACAAAAACTAAACATGTACCAGAGCTCTTGGTTTTAAAAACAGAGGTAATTTTTTTTTAGAATATGCATATTTCGTCAACGAATGCTAGCAGATAACTCAATCACTTCTTGAGCTGGACAAGTTTCGAGGAACGGCTCCCGCATGAGGACGATCACATTCTCTTAATCTCCTTTGTTTATCACTGTCAAAGTTTTCTGATTTCTCATGAACAAAGCGTGAAGGAGGGTTTGTTTGTTGTATAATTTTTTAATGAGCCGGGCGCACTCTATGCCAGTTCCTTCTCGTATTATGGGTTTGCACATTAGACATGCAATCCCGGGGTGAAGCTTGTCCAACTTAAAAAGATCATGAATTAACTACTTCCTCATGAGCTAAAACAGAGGCACAAAAGAGAAATACTTTTTTTGAATAATTTCGAGTTGGTACATGAAAGTCTTCGTTAGGAATGGCAGGTAAATACCATGTATAGGATGGTATGGTGGACTCATATGGCATAACTGGTTTAAAGGATTTTGGATGCACAAGCAGTCAGTCCGCTTAGTACAGGCGAAGGTTAGCAAAAGACTGGGAGCGACCAACTAAAAGAGCAATGACGGTCATAATCATGCAGAGCGACAAAGCAACATTGAATCGGGCATGGAAGTTATATCGCTACTCAGAAACTAAAGATCATCAAGGCTTGATAGACTTTCTTTACAGTATTAAATATGCGTGAGCATACACCAAGTCAATCAAAATAAATTCTTGAAGGAAGATATCACTAGACCATACCACATCATAGGCAAACAAATCATGTTGGTACTCCAATAACACATTGAGAACCCCCTCAGCTATTTGAGACTAACCATAAGAAAACATGAACTACTAAGCATCATTATGCACATATCATTTTATCAGAGACATATCAACCAGTGCAACAGAAGCAAACTCTCTTAACAAGATAAGCATGATAACTAAAGAGAGTTCCAGCGACCAACTAAACAAAAGCTCTTTAAAAAGAAAAGCATGAAAACTAAGAGCTAAGCATGACAGTAGCTATTGAAAGACAAAGAACACACACAGCAAGGATATACATGAAAATTCTATGTTATGTTCTAGGTTGAAGTGGAGCGTGTTTCTCTCCCACACAAAGAAAGCTGAGTTCCAACTCGTTATGAACAGCAAGCAAAGCTAAAGAAAACTAAAAAAGAAACTAAAATCAAGACGCTCCAAGCATAGCACATAACACATGAAGTGATAAAAATGTAGTGGAACGAAAGACGAACTGATAATTGTTGATGGAGAAGGGGATGCACGGGGGCATTCCCAAGCTTAGACGCTTGAGTCTTCTTGAATATTTCTTGGGGGTGCATGGGGGCATCCCCAAGCTTGAGCGTTTGACACTCCTGAATCTTTTTATCATCTTCCCTCGCACACTTGAAAACTCCCTTCATACATAACTCATCATAATCTGATTAGCGAGGTTAGTACCCTTAATAAAATAATTGTTCCTTGCTGGAAATAAGGATATTCTTGAAGGTCTACTGTTTCTCAAGATTGCCAAAAGGTTTTTGCAAAGAAAAAGCAAGCTCAAGGTTTGCAAAATGAAGGAAAGGCAAAACACGACAGAATCTGTGAAAAACAGACCAGCAGGTAGTAAATGATTTTTTCGGGGCACTTCTGCAACTCTAATCAAAAAACTCAGAACAGATGCACGAAAGACAATTGTATAGAGCACGCTGTCGAAACAATTCAGACCAAAAAGATGATCTGGTGATTTTATACGAATTTTTCTATCCAAGGACAGAATCCGTTTCCTGGACAGCACGTCACAACTTTTGAACTTTCTTGCAATCAGAGGCTACACTTGGCACAAAGTTGAAAAGTAAAGATATAATGATGATGCTACTGTAGTAACAACATCAAGACACAACAAAAGCAAACTAAAATTTATTCATTGTGGGCTGCCTCCCAAAAGCGCTTTCTTTTATGCCTTTAAGCTAGGCATAAGACTTTAATGATGCTCTCGTAGGAATACGAGTTGAAGAACAAAAGAGAGCATCAAGAAGCAAATACCAAACACATTTAAGCCTAACATGCTTCCTATGCATAGAAATATTGCAATAGAATAATTCATTGAAGCACAAAGCAATAAGCATAGGAAGGCAAAACAAGCATAACTTCAAAATATTCACCATAAAAAGAGGAAACTTCTTATTATTAAGATATTTAGAACCATGTCTCCCTCTCTCATTATAAATTTCAGTGGCATCATGGATGAACTCAACAATATAACTATCACATAAGGCATTATTTCCATGATCCAAAAGCATAAAATTGTCATTACTCTTCATATAAGCAAAATCTTTCTTATTAGGAATAGTGAGAGTAAGACTATCATAACCATCATGGTAATCATCGTATTTAGGAGGCATATCATAATCATAATAAATTTTATCCTCAATAGTAGGTGGACCGAAAATATCATATTCATCATTGTAATCATCATATATAGGAGGCATAGTATCATCAAAGTAAATTTTCTCCTCAAAAGTTGGGGGACTAAAAATATCATGTTCATCAAACGTGTCATCCCCAAGCTTAGAGTTTTCCATGTCATTAGCAATATTGATATTAAATAAAAACATACTAATAACATCACCACCATCATGATTGTTATGCAAATAATAAAGTTCCAAAGGTTTTTAATTTTCTCTTCGAACACATCATGTCCAAGTTCAAGGTAGAGCTTATAAAGCTCTCTCATATTTTTGTTGTTTTCCATTAAGCAAAACTAGTGAAAATAAAAACAAGAAACAAAAAGATTTAATTGCAAGATCTAAAGATATACCTTCAAGCACTCACCTCCCCGGCAACGGCGCCAGAAATAGCTTGATGTCTACACACGCTTCTACTCTTGTAGACTATGTTGGGCCTCCAAGCGCAGAGGTTTGTAGGACAGCAGCAATTTCCCTCAAGTGGATGACCTAAGGTTTATCGAACTCAGGGAAGTAGAGGTTGAAGATGGTCTCTCTCAAGCAACCCTGCAACTAAGATACAAGAAGTCTCTTGTGTCCCAACACACCTAATACACTTGTTAGATGTATAGGTGCACTAGTTCGGCGAAGAGATGTTAAATGGCAAGTGATGTGGATGGCAAAACAAAGTAATATAAATCTGTAATAAAAAGTGCAGCACGCAAACAAGTGGTAAACGTGAGCACAAATGGTATTGCAATGGTGGAAACAAGGCCTAGGGATCATACTTTCACTAGTGGCAACTCTCAACAACATTAACATAATCGAATCACATGATATTTCCCATAAAACATGCAATGGAGACGCACCCGGAGGTCATTCCTTCGTGGTCAAGAGAGGACGAGAATTATGTAGGGCTACAAAAGCACACCTCAAAGTTCGTAGTTCTCAATCTAAGGATTTCCCAATGTCACCGCGGCCATCCAAAGAGAGTCCCACAATCACCACAACATATCTAAAGGATAGTCAAAGACAAGCACCAAGAGACTCTCAATCTTCAATCAACACACAAAAGAGGAAATCACTCATGAAAATATTTTTCTAATCCATGTCCAATAGACCGCTGTCACCTTGGTCTCGGGGATTATACTAGATAAAGACAAGTGAGTACATCAATCCAATACATAGAGGAAGGGGAAACATCATGGGATCACCCTAGATTAACATAGCCAATGATCACAACGAAGATCACATCATGGGAGAGAGAGATAACCACATAGCTACACGTACGAGCCCTCAGCCCCGGAGAAGACTACTCACGCATGGACATGGTGAGGAGGAGGTTGATGATGGTGTTGATGGAGAGGTGCAGCCCCGCGAGGAGGAGATGGCCGGCGGCAGCCACGGAGGCGGCGGCGGCGGCCCTTGGGGGCGCGGCGGCGGCCCTCGGGGCGGCGGCGGCCCTAGGGGGCAGCGGCTCCTTGGCCCCCCTTCTTCCTTGTGGATGGTGCTGCAATGGTGCTGGTCCTCCCCTCCAAGACGGCGGCTCGGGAGGAGGAAAATTCGTGGCCCTTGGTGACCTAGGTTTCCTCTTTTTATATAGACTCTCGGATTCCCGTCATCAGATTTTTGGGCCTCAGTAAAACGGGCTTTACTCGGCCGTACGGACTCCGATTTGGACGAATTTTATATCCAGAAGCATCGCCTCGAAATTCCCCACAACTTTGGCAACTAGGCTTTTTCCGTTTGACGTCGTCTTCGGGCCGGAACGTGACCATCTTTAAAAAACGTTCTCAGACAGATTTCAGGAAAGTCAGAGTCCTACTTCAATACGACTCCTTTTGCGTTTTTGTCAATTTCCAAGTAATTCCTACACAATAAAGTGTAAAACAAGAACATTGTGCACTTTTGCAACCATTAGTAGGTTAGTCCAAATATGATCGAAAGTGTATGGAAGTGCATAAATATCATAGCAATATCACACAAAAAGGCATGGAGCAAGCAGAAATTATAGATACGTTTTGGACGTATCAATAGCAGAAGTGGCATCATCAAGAACATACGACATATCAGATTCAATAGCAGGAGTAGGTGTCGCAAGTTTACTCATAACAGAAGGAGAATCAAGTGCATAGCTAGATGGCAGTTCCTTACCCCCCCTCGTAGTTGAGGGTAAGATCTTGGTTTTTGAGTCCTTCAAATTCTTCATAGTGATCAACAGATATAAATCCCAAGTGACTTAAAGAATAGAGATATGTAATACGTCCAAAACGTATCTATAATTTCTGCTTGCTCCATGCCTTTTTTATGTGATATTGCTATGATATTTGTGCACTTCCATACACTTTTGATCATATTTGGACTAACCTATTAACTCAGTGCACCCCAGTGCCAGTTTCTGTTTTCTGCTGTTTTTGTATTTCAGGTTTTCCCATTACGTAAATTGCCAGAAAAATTCCGGGAAAAATATATAAAAAATCAGCGCTCCAAAAGCTTCCATGCGGCCGAAGTAGGGCCGGAGGGGGGCCCACAGGGGCTCCAGGCGCCCTGTGGAGGCACCCCCCCTCCTGGCCGCGGCGCCAGGCCGCCTGGGCCCCCCTTAGCTCCTCTGGTGCCCCCCTTTGGCATATATTTAACACGCGTCCCGAAACCGTCGATTCCGGAACCCTTTTCTCCAGAAGCTATTCCGATCTCCGCCGCCATCGCCACCAAGTTTCGGGGGACCAGAATTCCTGTGCCGGCATCCTGCCGGGATGGGGAAGTGCCCCCGGATTCATCTCCATCGACGTTGCTTCCTCCCTCTATGATGCGGGAGTAGTTCCTCCTTGGGGCTGAGGTTTTCTACTAGTAGCTATGTGGTCAATTCTCTCTCCCATGATGTGATCTTCGTTGTGATCATAGGCTATGTTAATCTAGGGTGATCCCATGATATTTCCCCTTCCTCTATGTATTGGATTGATGTACTCACTTGTCTTTATCTTGTATAATCTCCGAGACCAAGGTGACAGCGGTCTATTGGACATAGATTAGAAGAATATTTTCATGTGTGATTTCCTCTTTTGTGTGTGGATTGAAGATTGAGAGTCTCTTGGTGCTTGTCTTTGACTATCCTTGAGATATGATGTGGTGATTGTGGTACTCTCTTTGGATGGCCGCGGTGACATTGGGAAATCCATAGATTGAGAACTACGAACTTTGAGGTGTGCTTTTGTAGCCCTACATAATTCTCGTCCTCTCTTGACCACAAAGGAATGACCTCCGAGTGCGTCCCCCTTGCATGTTTTATGGGAAATATCATGTGATTCGATTATGTTAATGTTGTTGGGAGTTGCCACTAGTGAAAGTATGAAGCCTAGGCCTTGTTTCCACCATTGCAATACCATTTGTGCTCACGTCTACCACATGTTTGCTTGCTGCACTTTTTATTTCAGATTTACAAATACATCTTTTGCCATCCATATCACTTGCCATTTAACATCTCTTCGCCGAACTAGTGCACCTATACATCTGACAAGTGTATTAGGTGTGTTGGGGACACAAGAGACTTCTTGTATCTTGATTGCAGGATTGCTTGAAAGGGGTACGTTCAACCTCCACTTCCCTGAGTTCGATAAACCTTGGGTTACTCACTTAAGGGAAATTTGCTGCTGTCCTACAAACCTCTGCTCTTGGAGGCCCAACACTGTCTACAAGAATAGAAGCGTGTAGTAGACATCAAGCTATTTCTGGCGCCGTTGCCGGGGAAGTGAGGTAAGTGAAGGTACCTTCTCTAGATCTTGCAATTAAATCTTTCTGTTTCTTATTTTTATTTCACTAGTTATGTTTATGGAAAACCGCAATCTTAGTTCGCTGCTTGGGGAAGGCCGCTTTACCACACCCGTGGTAGAGAAGTCTCCTCCACCTACTGAATGTATCCCGTTCAAAATACCACTTGGGATAATTGAAATAATTAGGAATGATTGCTATGATGGGACAGTCAATCCTAGTATTCATTTGTTGAAACTTACAGAACTTTGTGAGTTGTTTAAGATTTCAAGTTTGACAAGAGATGCAGTCATGAGGAAATTATTTGCCTTGTCACTGAAAGGAAAAGCATTGGAATGGTATAGGCTACTAGATGACTCTCACCTGCTGGATTGGGAAGAGATCCAGTCTCTCTTTTACTCCAACTTTTATCCTCTTCATGAAGTCCATGAGAATAGGAATTATGTTTATAATTTCTATCCTCATGACGGAGAGAGCATAGCTCAAGCTTGGGGGAGACTGAAAACGTTAATGCTAAAATGTCCTAACCATAGGCTCCCCAAAGATATGATTATTACTAATTTCTATGCGAGGCTCTCTCGACAGGATAAAGATTTGCTCGATGCTTCCACTATGGGTTCTTTCACAAACGAAAAGATTGATGCTAAATGGGAACTCCTTGAAAGAATTCAACGCAACACTGAAGATTGGGAGATCGACAAAGGTAAAGAGTCAGGTATAATTTATGAGTATGATTGCATTAAGTCCTTTGTTGAAACTACAAGTTTTAATAAGTTTAGCGCTAAGTTTGGACTTGATTCTCAACTCCTTGTTGATTTCCTCAAATCTTTTGCTTCACATCTTAATATGCCTAAGGAAGATTGGATCAAGCATCATGAACCTTTTAAAGAGATTTGCAAAGAAAATGAAATTGTTCATGATGATTGCAAGATGCATGATCCAATTCCTAAAAATGAAGTTTTATATAAGCATGTTAATTTTTGTGGAGTGGATAGACCTTGTGAAAGGCCTATGATTGAAGAAGAGAAGTATTGTAAGCAACATAAGCATGAAAGAACAATCACTTGGGTCAGAGATTTAAATGAAATTGCTAGAGAATTGTGTGACCTTTATCCTTTTACTTGTGAACTTTGTTGTATAGAGGGTCACTTTAATTTTCAATGCATGCACTTTCAAAACATAACTGTTAACCAGTTGTGTGATAACATGATCACCTCTGATCTTTATGATGAGCTTATGTTATTTTTGATGTGTGAGGAGTTATCAGAAAAGACTTCTTGGCTAGATGTTAATGCCATAGGAATAAAAAACACTTTGCAAAATTGCCATCTCTATTGTGTTGTTAATTGCCATGAAAATGATTACATAAGTAAGATTATAAAGGAGGGAACTTTACCAAAGTATAAAAATGTCTCTTATATTTCTGCTAATAAAAAGGAGAGTTTCTCCCAAGTTTCCCCTATTGTTTCTAATGATAAACCAGGATATGTGGAGAAGCTTCATCTCCAACCACTCCCTCCTAAGGTGAAGAAGAAGAAAAAGAAGAGGAGGAGGAAGAGGAGCAAGAAGGAAGAAGAATGGGTATCAACCTGGCCTGAGCATATTCCTCCCATCAACTTTTATCCTAACGGTTGTAAGTTTAAAGAAGAAGGTGAAGTTTATTGCCTTAATTATCATCTTGATGATACGTCTGTAGGTACTATTGAAGATGATTTTGATTATGATATGCATGTTACTTATTGTGATTGGGAAAATGATGATAATGCTACTTATGATCTTGAAAATCTTTTTTGGTACCAACTCTGAAAGTGATGATATGGAAAGCTCTAAGCTTGGGGATGATAGGATTGCAAATCCTTTACCCACTAGTGATGTGACAATTGATAATTCTTTTGCTAGTAAGAATAAAGACAACATGTTTACAAATATAGTTGCTAGCAATGATAATGCTCTTCTCTACTATGATGATGTTGTAACTCCAATCTATAGTGATTATAAAGGTACCTATGACATATGGAGAAATTATCCTTATGAAACTTGTCATAATCATGGAGGGAATTACTCCCTTGTTGAACACCATCTTCCTAATACACAATTAATCTATAGTGTTCAAGTTGTTTATGATAGTCCTACTCCCACTATTACCAATGAGAAAGATTATGCTTATGTGGAGAGTAAGAGTACCTTTTTGCATGTGGATCATGGTAACAAGGCTTTATGTGATGCTTATATTGTTGAGTTTATTCGTGATCCCACTGAAAATTATTGTGAGAAGGGAACATATGCTTATAGATATTTCAATAATATCAAGTTCCCTCTCTATATGTTGAAGGTTTTGAAGCTGCACTTGTTTTGTCTTCCTATGCTTATTGCTTTGTGCTTCAATGAATTATTCTATTGCAATATTCCTATGCATAGGAAGCATGTTAGGCTTAAATGTGTTTGGTATTTGCTTCTTGATGCTCTCTTTTGTTCTTCAGCTCTTATTCCTACGAGAGCATCATTAAAGTCTTAAGCCTATCTTTATGGCTATAAAGAAAGAGCTCTAGGGAGACAACCCTTGTTATCTTTGCTTTCAGTTTTTAGTGGTCTTGATGTTTGTTACTACTGTAGCAACATCATTGTATCTTTATTTTTCAGCTTTGTGCCAAGTTTAGCCTCTGATTGCAAGGAAGTTCAAAAGTTGTGACGTGCAGTCCAGAAAACAGATTCTGTCCTTGGACAGAAAAATTCGTATAAAATCACCAGATCATCTTTTTGATCTGAATTTTTTTTGACAGCGTGCTCTATACAATTGGCTTTCGGGCGTCTGTTCTGAGTTTTTTGATTTGAGTTGCAGAAGTGCCCCGAAAAAATTATTTACTACCTGCTGGTATGTTTTTCACAGATTCTGTCCTGTTTTGCCTTTTCTTCGTTTTGCAGACCTTAAGCTTGCTTTTTCTTTGCAAAAACCTTTTGGCATACTTGAGAAACAATAGCTATTCAAGATTATCCTTATTTCCAGTAGGGAAAAATTATTTTATTGTGGGTACTAACCTCGCTAATCAGATTATGACGAGTTATGTATGAAGGGAGTTTTCAAGTGTGCGAGGGAAGATGATAAAAGAAGATTCAGGAGGGTCAAACGCTCAAGCTTGGGGATGCCCCCGTGCACCCCCAAGAAATATTCAAGAAGACTCAAGCGTCTAAGCTTGGGGATGCCCCCATGCATCCCCTTCTCCATCAACAATTATCAGTTCGTCTTTCGTTCCACTATATTTTAATCACTTCATGCGTTATGTGCTATGCTTGGAGCGTCGTGCTCTTAGTTTTCTTTTTAGTTTTCTTTAGCTTTGCTTGCTGTTCATAATAAGTTAGATCCTAGCCTTCATTGTTTGGGATAGAAATACGC
The DNA here is from genome assembly GCA_902687465.1 of Secale cereale. Taxonomy (NCBI): domain Eukaryota; kingdom Viridiplantae; phylum Streptophyta; class Magnoliopsida; order Poales; family Poaceae; genus Secale; species Secale cereale. Next base: position 26,426,885 of record LR738713.1, read on the forward strand.
TCCACTTCAACCTAGAACACAACATATGATTTTTATGCTTATCTTTGCTGTGTGTGTTCTTTATCTTTTCATAGCTGCTGTCATGCTTAGCTCTTAGTTTTCATGCTTATCTTTTTAAGAGCTTTTGTTTAGGTTGTTGCTTCTGGAACTCTCTTGAGTTATCATGCTTATATTGTTAAGAGAGTTGGCTTCTGTGGCACTGGTTGATATGTCTATGATAAAAATGCTATGTGCATAATGGTGCTTAGTAGTTCATGTTTTCTTATGGTTAGTCTCAAATAGCTGGGGGTTCTTAATATGTTATTGAAGTACCAACATGATTTGTTTGCCTATGATGTGGTATGGTTTAGTGATATCTTCCTCCAAGAATTAATTTTGATTGACTTGGCATATGCTCACGCATATTTAAGACTGTAAAGAAAGTCTATCAAGCCTTGATGATCTTTAATTTCTGAGTAGTGATATAACTTCCATGCCCGATTCAATGTTGCTTTATCGCTCTGCATGATTATGGCCGTCATTGCTCTCTTAGTTGGTCGCTCCCAGTCTTTTGCTAGCCTTCACCTGTACTAAGCGGACTGACTGCTTGTGCATCCAAAATCCTTGAAACCAGTTATGCCATATGAGTCCACCATACCTATCTATATGTGGTATTTCACCGCCACTCCAAGTAAATTTACATGTGCTACCTTTAAAACCTTCATTTTTGCAATACATAGCTCATGGGAAAGTAGCTTAAAAACTATTGTGGTAAAGAATATGTCGCTTATGTATCTTATTTCTTATAAGTTGCTTGTTGAGCGATATCCATGTTTCTGGGGACGCCATCAACTGTTACACTTTTGTTGCTATGCATGTTCGTCTTGTCTGAAGTAAGGGTGATTTTCCATGAGTTGAATGGTTTGAGTATGCATATTGTTAGAGAAGAACATTGGACCGCCAACCAAAGCCATGTATCATGGTGGAAGTTTTAGCTTGGACATTAATCCTCAATCTCTTATGAGAATATTATCTGTTGTTGAATGCTTAAGCATTAAAGAGGAGTCCATTATCTATTTTCTATGTTGTCCCGGTATGGATGTCCTCAAGTTGAGATCTATCAAAAACGAGAAATCAAATGCGATCTATCTCCTTGGACCTTTGTACAGGTGACATAGAGGTACCCCTTTGTGACACTTGGTTGAAACATATGTAATGCAATGATAATCCATGGAAATCCGAGCTAATTAGGACAAGGTGCGAGCACTATTGGTATTCGATGCATGAGGCTTGCAACTTATAGGATGTCTTATGCATAACACATATGAAGTACTACTACCGTTGACAAAATTGTTTCTATGTTTACAAAATAAAAAGCTCTAGCACATGAGTAATCCCTGCTTCCCTCTGCGAAGGGCCATTCTTTTACTTTTATGTTGAGTCTCCACCTTCTTTCTTCAAAGCACCAACTATTGAGAGCATGATTGTCATTCTGAGTGTAATGTGCATTGTCCCAAAGTACCATTGTCTTCTGCATAATTGTGATATCACTTATTCTGAAATCATTGTATCTAGTCGTCACTTAAACTTCGGAGGTGCTCCTGCATTTCACTAAAAGGGGGCAAGCGAGGTATCACTTTGTCATGTTTGCACACCATGCTCACTACAAATCTATTGGGTGTTTTCAGTATCATATTGTAAAACTTTCAGTTCTTTGTGATATTCTCATAAGGCAACTTAATTACTAAAGATTCACTATCTCAGTAAGCCTTTGTCATGTGACTGTGAAAAGTTCTTATATGGTTGGTAGCATGTCACCACAGAAATTATGCTTGTTATCATTTACCTACTCGAGGACGAGCAGAAATTAAGCTTGGGGATGTTGATACGTCCAAAACGTATCTATAATTTCTGCTTGCTCCATGCCTTTTTTGTGTGATATTGCTATGATATTTATGCACTTCCATACACTTTTGATCATATTTGGACTAATCTATTAACTCAGTGCACCCCAGTGCCAGTTTCTGTTTTCTGCTGTTTTTGTATTTCAGGTTTTCCCATTACGTAAATTGCCAGAAAAATTCCGGGAAAAATATATAAAAAATCAGCGCTCCAGAAGCTTCCATGCGGCCGAAGTAGGGCCGGAGGGGGCCCACAGGGGCTCCAGGCGCCCTGTGGGGGCGCCCCCCTCCTGGCCGCGGCGCCAGGCCGCCTGGGCCCCCCTTAGCTCCTCTGGTGCCCCCCTTTGGCATATATTTAACACGCGTCCCGAAACCCTCGATTCCGGAACCCTTTTCTCTAGAAGCTATTCCGATCTCCGCCGCCATCGCCACCAAGTTTCGGGGGACCAGAATTCCTGTGCCGGCATCCTGCCGGGACGGGGAAGTGCCCCCGGATTCATCTCCATCGACGTTGCTTCCTCCCTCCATGATGCAGGAGTAGTTCCTCCTCGGGGCTGAGGTTTTCTACCAGTAGCTATGTGGTCAATTCTCTCTCCCATGATGTGATCTTCGTTGTGATCATAGGCTATGTTAATCTAGGGTGATCCCATGATATTTCCCCTTCGTCTATGTATTGGATTGATGTACTCACTTGTCTTTATCTAGTATAATCTCCGAGACCAAGGTGACAGCGGTCTATTGGACATAGATTAGAAGAATATTTTCATGAGTGATTTCCTCTTTTGTGTGTGGATTGAAGATTGAGAGTCTCTTGGTGCTTGTCTTTGACTATCCTTGAGATATGTTGTGGTGATTGTGGTACTCTCTTTGGATGGCCGCGGTGACATTGGGAAATCCATAGATTGAGAACTACGAACTTTGAGGTGTGCTTTTGTAGCCCTACATAATTCTCGTCCTCTCTTGACCACAAAGGAATGACCTCCGAGTGCGTCCCCCTTGCATGTTTTATGGGAAATATCATGTGATTCGATTATGTTAATGTTGTTGGGAGTTGCCACTAGTGAAAGTATGAAGCCTAGGCCTTGTTTCCACCATTGCAATACCATTTGTGCTCACGTCTACCACATGTTTGCTTGCTGCACTTTTTATTTCAGATTTACAAATACATCTTTTGCCATCCATATCACTTGCCATTTAACATCTCTTCGCCGAACTAGTGCACCTATACATCTGACAAGTGTATTAGGTGTGTTGGGGACACAAGAGACTTCTTGTATCTTGATTGCAGGGTTGCTTGAAAGGGGTACGTTCAACCTCCACTTCCCTGAGTTCGATAAACCTTGGGTTACTCACTTAAGGGAAATTTGTTGCTGTCCTACAAACCTCTGCTCTTGGAGGCCCAACACTGTCTACAGGAATAGAAGCGTGTAGTTGAAAGTGCAATCTTGCCTCTAATTATATTTTGATAAATGATGACAACATGCATATATGGGACTAATCATGTTTGTCAAGTATATCTCAGGATTATGTCTCAATGTGTGCGTGGATCATGAATACAGACAAATCTACATTGCTCAAGAACGGACATAAAAGACGATAGTTTCTAGCTTGATTTTCAGGTTGATTCTGAGTATAGGGATCCCGCACTATTAAGAGGGGATCAATGGATATTGTGAAAGACTTGCTCAAAACATACAAAGTATCCTACCACACTGTCTCTACTCTATCCATATCAAGTATGATATTCTGTGCACCTAGAAGTATTGTAACTAAACCTATGTGTCCAGTTTCCTCCGGACGTCCGGCACTCTCCGGACGTCCGGACCTTCACAGCCTACCGGACGACCGGTACTTTCCGGACGTCCGGTCACTCAGCGCTTAACGGACGACCGGCCTCCTCCGGATGTCCGGTATTCCTCAACAGAAGCATTACAGCGGTTTTCCGGTCTCCTCCGGACGACCGGTCCTTCAACACCTAACGGACGTCCGGCACACTCCGGACGTCCGGCACCTTGTCACAGAAAGAATTAGCGGACGTCCGGCACACTCCGGACGTCCGGCACTTCTTTACAGAAAGAATTAGCGGACGTCCGGAATCTTCCGGACGTCCGGTCACCTGTACACACAGCAGTCTGCGTGGCCCGGTCAGGTAAACTGTCAGGCTCCGGACGTCCGGCCTCCGTCGGACGTCCGGTACTAACTATGCCACCGGACGTCCGGTAATGACCGGATGTCCGACATATGCTGTACGCTTTTCTGTACAACGGTCACCTCTCTCCTCTATGACTATATATAGCCCCTTCTTCCACAAGAGAGGTTGACCATTCACTTTGAGCTTACTCAAGAACACCGTTGCACTCTCTCTCACCTTGATACACCAAATCTTAGATCCCAAAAGGATTTGAAGACATTTGTGAGAAGTTGTCCAATCAAGTGATAGATCCACTCCCTCCTCTTCTTTGCACCAAAGGAATTTGTGATTTGAGCAAGTCTTGAGTTTTACTTCATTGTTCTTGTTACTCTTGGAGGTTGGAGACTCCTAGGCGGTAGGAGTCTTTCGGTGAGGAATCAAACTCTGTGATTACCCCCCGGAAAAGTTTGTAAGGGTTTGGAGGCCACCTAAAGGCTTACCACTAGTGGTTGGGAATCGCCTTCGTGGTGATATCTCAAAGAGAGAATAGGGTGAGCCTTCGTGGCGTTGGTGTGCCTTCGTGGTAGCACCCACCTCTCTAAACGGTGACGTAGCTTCCCTCCAAGGAAGTGAACATCGGCATACATCCTCGTCTCTCGAAGTTTCGGTTATTCCTAACCTAAACTTTCTACTTGTGGTTACTTGTTATTTAAGTTATTGCCTATATCTCATTGTGTTACTTTACCTACCTAACCGTGTAGCTTGCTTAACTTGTTAGGCATCTTACTTACAATTGTTAGGCTCACTTTCATATTTAGTATCATTGCCTAATAATTGCTAAGTAACAATTAAAATTTAGAATTGTACCTATTCACCCCCCCTCTAGGTCCATCTCGATCCTTTCAATTGGTATCAGAGCCTCGTGCTCTATTCTTGTGGCTTAACCGCCCTAGAGCGAGATGAACCCCGATGGGACTCCCCTTGTTGTAGATCCAAAAGATCAGGTCTCGACTTCTTCGGGAGTCAAGACCTTCACCTCTGAGGATCTAGAACGGGCCCTTGCTAAGCAAAAGGAGGAGCATGATGCTTCTCTTGAGGCCTTGGTCAAAATAAGGCTAGCTGCACTAACCACAGATTCCACGATACCCCCTAGTCCGGGTGGTGTGGGTTCGAGGCAAACTGCGCCTATTCCTTCTCTTGATCAACAACCTCGTAATAGTGATCACTCTAATGTTCCATGGTTATATGCAAAACCTAAAGATGAAAAACCAAAGTATAAGCATGGGGGTGAACCTCCCGTGCTTGATAAAAAGGCTGACTTTTCTATGTGGAGAGTTGCTATGCAGGATCATCTTAGGTTCGCAAACGAGGAGATGATGGCCATCTTGGAAGATGGGTACAACCCTGTTGATTCAAAGAACCTCACTCCAAGAGAAATATATGACAAGCATCTCAACGACACTGCAATCATGTTGTTAAGGAAAGGAATGAGTGAAAAGCAAAGGAGACCTTTCATACACATCACCAGTGCCAAGGATTTGTGGGATTGCATTGTGAGATCAAAAACCGGAACCTCCTCCCTCCGGCTTGCACAATATGAGATTGCCAAAGGTCAATTGCAAAACTTCTGTATGGAGAAAGGTGAAACCCCCAACCAGCTCAACGAGCGTCTGATGACGCTTACCTCTGACATAGAGTCCTGTGACTGTGACAAGACACAAGATGGATTCAACTTGACAAAGCGGTTTCTTGTGGACAAGTTGCTACATGCTCTTGCCCCATATCACCATCAAATGGTGTGGGACATAAAGCAACACCATGGATTCAAAGAAATGACTCCAGATGACATCATATCCACTTTTCAACTATTTGAAGAATCCAAGGCAAATGCTACAAGACATCTTGCCATGCATGGAAATTCATCTTCCGGGAACAACTTAGCCTTGAAGGCTAAACAAGTGTGTGAAGAAGAAGAAAGTGAGGATGAAGATGATGAAAGTGATGAAAGTGACTCTGATGAGGGACCCTCATATGAAGACATTGCTCTCTTTGTGAAGAAGTTCAGCGCAGGAAAATTCAAAGGGAGATTTCAAAAGAAGAAGGTCCGAAGTTGCTACAACTGTGATGAGACGGATCACTTCTCCAATGAGTGCCCATATGAGAAGAGAGAAGATAAGCCCAGATTCCCCAAGAACTTTGTAAAGAAGAAATTGCCAAACCCTGTGAACTCCAAGCTTAAGAAGAAAGATGGAAGGGCTATGATTGCCCAAGAAGAATCCGATCCCGATGACGTTGGAGGTGTTGCCGGTGTTGCTCAAGATTCTCAAAGCACCTTGAGACTAGTCAACAAAAGTGGTGAGGTTGTCACCTACAACTACATGAAAGACTACAAGGGCAACGCACACAAGTGTTTGATGGCCAACGCCATTGTTGAGGACCATGAGCAACAAACCTCTTCAGACAAAGTGAAGGTAACCTCTCGTTCGGAACCTCCTCTTTTCTCTCCACCTACTCTTAATGATGCGGAGGATAATGATGAGAATGATCCTATGTATGCTAAACTAGAAAAATTCATGTGTTCCCTCAAAGGAAAGAAACTCACTATGTTTCGTATGCTTATGGAGATGGTGGGTAAGCACACCGTCACCATTAAGGAACTCGAAACCCTCGTCACCGAGGAAAAGGAAAAATACGAAATCCTTGAGCGGAAAGTCCTATATGAGGAAGCAAAAAATGATGAACTGTGCATAAAAATTGGTACTAACCTTGATGAATATGTCAAGAAACTTGATTCCTTGGAAAAGGATGAAAGCTCCTTCAAGGAGTTGATGAATGATAAGAGCAAACTTGTGAGGTCTCATGCTACTCTCTCTAAGGAGTGTGAGCTTCTATCTGTGTCTCTTAAGACTAAGGAAGAAGAGCTCACTCTTCTTACAAAGAGCTTTGAGACGCTCAAAGCTACTTATCTTGAGACTCTAGCCAAGGCGTACTCCTCTCCTGTTATAAATGTTGATGCCTGTACTACTAACGCAAGTTATGATCTAGCATCTATTTGTGAGGAAAATCGATTTCTAAAAGCACAGCTCAAGAAAGGACTCATGACTTGTGCACAAGGACAACAGAACCTTAATGAAGTATTGAGTCATCACAATGAAGTTTTCGCAAAGGAAGGGCTTGGGTACGACCCAAGCACAAGCAAGACAAAGACCTCCACTCAAAAGTGCATCACTCCTCTCAAGGAGACGTTTGTACGCGAAGGACAGAGGAAGAAAGGAGACAGTCAAGCCAACAAGATTATGAGTGGAAAGGTCACTAGGGACCAACCCACTCCCATCAAACCTAAGGGTTTCATGCCTCCATCCTATGTACTTCGTAAAACAAAGGATGGAGAGGTTTATGCAAAATTTGTTGGCCACCATAATGCATTTCGGTTCTATGCTATTTGGGTTCCTAAGACCTTTGTGACTAATGTGAGAGGTCCCATTGCAAAATGGGTGCCTCTAACCAAGTAATGAATTGTGTGTAGGTTGCCTTCTCCGGTGGAGTCAAATGGGTGATCGATAGTGGATGCACCAACCATATGACCGGAGACGGAACATTGCTCTACGATTTTATGGAAGCCATCAAACCATTTATGAGCATCGTGTTCGGTGGAGGAACAAAAGGACAGGTACTTGGATTGGGTAAGGTGGCTATCACAAATGACATGTCACTTGCAAATGTCATGCTTGTCCAATCTCTAAAATATCATTTACTTTCCGTTCGTCAATTGGCTTCTGTTGGTTATGATACACTGTTTGGACTAACGGATGTGAAAGTCTTTAAGAGAGATACTCTTGAAGTGGCCTTTGTTGGAAAGTTGGATGGCAACCTTTACACGGTTGATTTCTCGAAAGAGAGCACCTTCCATGCAACTTGTCTAATGGCCAAAGCCGACAAGGGATGGCTATGGCATCGCCGGCTAGCCCATGTCGGCATGAGGAATCTTCAAGACCTCTTAAAGGGGAATCACATCCTTGGACTAACTAATATTTCTTTTGAGAAAGATCGTGTGTGTAGTGCATGCATAGCCGGGAAGCAACACCAATCAAAACACCCTCCCAAGAATATTGTATCTACATCAAGGCCTCTGGAGCTCCTTCATGTGGATCTCTTTGGGCCTCCTTCATGGGATAGTCTTGGTGGGAAAAAGTATGGTCTTGTCATTGTCGATGATTACTCAAGATACACATGGGTGTTCTTCCTAAAATCCAAAGACGAGACGAAGTTCACCTTCATTGATTTCGCCAAACAAGCTCAACGCAAATTTGACAAAGAAATCTTGGCAATAAGAAGTGACAATGGCTCCGAGTTCAAAAATTACACCTTGGAAGAGTTTCTCAGTGACGAGGGGATTGAGCATCAATACTCCGCCCCCTACACTCCTCAACAAAATGGTGTGGCTGAAAGAAAGAACCGTACCCTTGTGGAGATGGCAAGGTCAATGTTGGATGAGTACAAGTCACCACATAGCTTTTGGGCTGAGGCCGTCAACACTGCATGTCATGCCTCAAACCGTCTTTTCCTCCGCAAAATCTTGGAAAAGACCCCATATGAGCTCCTAACCGGAAACAAACCAAATGTCAAGTACTTCCGTGTGTTCGGATGTAAGTGTTTCTTACTCAACAAGAAAGAACGGTTAGGAAAATTTCAATCCAAAACTATTGAGGGTATATTTGTTGGTTATGGATCAAACTCCCACGCCTATAGGGTCTACAACAAATCCAATGGATGTGTTGTAGAAACTTGTGACGTGGTGTTTGATGAATTTAATGGCTCTCATGGAGAGCAAGTTGATCTAAGTGATGCAGGTGATGAAGATTCCTCTAAAGATATCTTGAACATGGGTGTTGGTGCTCTTCTTCCAATGGAACAAGAACCTCATGATGATATGGAAAACGACGCACGACTTCCTATATATCCAACCAATACAACACCCACACCACCACAAGATCAAAATCCTCTACAAATGCCCAGAACTCAAGCACCTGATGATGATCAAGTCCTTCACCATGATCATCCTCAACCAGACCAAGAGCAAGAAAGTGCAATCAGGGATGATGAACCTCAACAAAGGCAACATGAAGAAGAAGATGATGAACCTCAACAAATGCAACACGAAGAAGAAGATCTTCCACCTCACATCAACGATCCATATGTTGAGGACGTGGATGATGGACATGAAGTTGAACCTCGTGAAACTCTCACCTCCATCATGCCTCGTGTGGCCGGGCGTGTTGATGTTGACAAAATTCTCACTGGCATATCCGAAGGTAGGGTCACTCGTAAACAATTGACAAACTTCTGTGCTCACTTCTCGTTTGTGTCCAGTATTGAGCCAGTCAAGGTACAAGACGCATTAATGGACAACGATTGGCTCGTGGCAATGCAAGAAGAGTTGAACAGTTTTGAACGCAACAAAGTATGGTCTCTGGTGGAGAGACCAACTACAGAACACAATGTCATTGGAACAAAATGGATTTTCAAGAACAAGCAAGATGAGAATGGTGTCATCATCCGCAACAAGGCAAGGTTAGTGGCACAAGGGTACTCACAAGTCGAAGGTTTGGACTTTGGTGAGACCTTTGCTCCCGTTGCCCGTCTCGAATCTATTCGCATCTTACTTGCTTATGCTGCTTTCAATGGATTTACATTACATCAAATGGATGTGAAGAGTGCTTTCCTTAACGGTCCTCTACAAGAAGAAGTATATGTATCACAACCACCTGGGTTCGTTGATCCCGATCACAAAAACTATGTGTACAAACTTCATAAGGCCTTATATGGCCTTAAACAAGCACCTCGTGCTTGGTATGATCATCTTAAGAAGTTTCTACTCGATGATGGTTTTGTGAGAGGGGTGATCGATCCCACTCTTTTTACTAAGAGACACAAGGGTGATTTGATATTATGCCAAATCTATGTAGACGACATAATTTTTGGTTCTCCTAACATTCATTTATGCAAGAAGTTTGCGGCTTCAATGACCAAGAATTTTGAAATGTCACTCAATGCGGATTTGAAATTCTTCCTCGGATTTCAAATTCAACAATTTCAAGAAGGAATCTTCTTGTCTCAAGCAAAATACCTCAAGGACATCCTGGCAAAGTTTGGCATGTCTGATGCTAGTCCATGTAAGACACCCATGCCAACCACAATTGCCCTCACTGAAGACACAAACGGTATCCCTTTTGACCCATCTATTTATCGCTCTATGATTGGTTCATTGCTTTATCTTTGTGCATCTAGACCAGACATCATGTTTAGTGTATGCATGTGTGCTAGATTTCAAGCTTCCCCTAGGGAAAGCCATCATAAAGCGGTTAAGCATATTCTTAGATACCTTGTTCACACCCCAAAGTTGGGTCTATGGTACCCCAAGGATGCTAAGTTTGAGCTTATTGGGTACACTGATGCTGATTGGGCTGGTGACAAAGTGGACCGCAAGTCTACCTCCGGTGCATGTCAATTTCTTGGACGCTCATTGGTAAGTTGGTCCTCCAAGAAACAAAATTGTATCGCCCTTTCCAGCTGTGAAGCAGAATACATTGCAGCTGCCAGTTGTGGAACTCAATTACTATGGATGAGGCAGACTTTGAAGGATTACGGAATCACCTATCGACATGTGCCTCTTCTATGTGATAATGAAAGTGCAATCAACATTGCTGAAAATCCCAAAGATCATCTTCGCACCAAGCACATTGACATTAGGTATCATTTCTTGAGAGATCATGTGGAAAAGGGTGACATTGATGTTGCCCACATTGGTACAGAAATGCAACTTGCAGACATCTTCACGAAGCCATTGGATGAAGCTAGGTTTTGTCGACTTAGGCGTGAACTTGGTATCTTGGAGCTTGACAATAGTATGTGAAATCTAGTACCCATTCATGCATAAACTTAATATCTCGTCTTGATGTAGGCATATATTTAGGGGGAGACACTCAACTCATGAGTACTCTACTTCCTATACAATGCATAAAAAGAACAAACACTCTCAAAGCTTACCATATCATGTGGTGCTTTAATATGATGGAGTTGTGACTATGCACCCAAGTCAACATTCTTGAGGTCTCATATCACATATGCTCAAACATGGTGACATTAACCACCACTCGTAGAGTAACCATAGTAACCAAGCAAGTTATTTTATCATCTCCGAGATTCATGCAAGCATCATCCATCATCTCCCTACAAAAATGCCCCAAGCCATCCATCATCTCAGACCCTCCGGTCGTCCGGTACTTTCCGGACGTCCGGTGTTTCGAGAGCGTCCGGTCGTCCGGTACGTTCCGGACGTCCGACAAAACTCTTCTGTCAATCCTATACCGGACGTCCGGTACTGTCGGATTTCCGCTAATTAAACTAGGACCGGACGTCCGGAAACCGCCGGTCGTCCGGTATATCCCTGGCCCATATATAAGGCGGGGCGCGTGGGGAGGGGCAGTTTAACCCTAAAATCTAATTCCCCGTCCCTATCTCCTGGCCGCCGCCGCTCTCATCGCCTGGGCGCCGCCGCTGGACCTCCTCTTCTGGTCGCCGTCGCCGCTGGAATCCGTTTGGCCGCCGACTGGAGGGGTTCCTCGTCTGTCCACACGCCGGGCTGGTCGCCTGGTTCCCTCGCCGGCCCCTCTCCGTCTCGCATCTTCACTCCAAGGTCTCCCCCTCTTCTTCCCCTCCTCTCATCCCTCGGGCTTGCCCTCGATCTATGAGAGTAGTGTGGTGATTGTGGGTCCTTTTTTCCTTATTTTAGGTCGGAATGCCGAAGGTCAAACACTCCGCACGCAAGGAGGCCACCGGTGGGATTGCTCGCCCCTCTCGTCGTGGTGGCTCCGATGACTCACAAGAACATGCTCGGGCTAAGAAGCGCGTCGCTCCGCCTCGCAGCCCCACAAGCGACTCCTCATCGGAGGAATCAGATTTTGAGGATGAACTCGCAGCTATGGAAAGGGAGGATCTTGGCTCTTCCCACACTGCTGCACCCAAGCCCGGAACTCGGCGACCCACGTTTAAGCCACCTCCTCCACCAGTTCAGCCTCAAGGTGATGCTCGTCACATCTCCCTTGAGCCTCCTCTCTCTCACGGTCGTAAGATTAAGCGATTCAACACCATTCCCATCGCATCATACCTTACTCTTCGCCGTGATGTAGACCAATTTACGGTTGCGAGCGACTCCACGGATGATCGTTTTCGCACCAATGTCCAGGCAGACATTTTCACCACTGTCATTTTACCTAAAGGTCTGTCCTTACATTTGTGCATTGATCTTGAGCACATTCGTTCTCATCCGGAGAAGTATCCGGGAGCCATTGAGCTCATTGAGACTTCGGGTCTCGCTGCTCCTTTTTCCTTTCAGCATGATTTTAATAATGCTGCGATCCATCAATTTTATGCCACATGTCATTTTCACCCCAACAACACTGTCACTTGGATGACCTCCGACACAGTGCTTACAGCCTCATACACTCAATTTGTGGCTGCTCTGGGCTTTCCTGATAGTGGGTTCAAAATACACAAAGATGATCCCCACCATAAGCCCAAAGGCATAAATGTTTGCATGGATCTCCTCAAACCCATCGCTGAAATGACTAAGGAGGAGAAAGAAAAAGATCTCAACCAAGTGTCAATTTGGCGCTCTCCCTTTTATATCATTTTTCAGTGTGTCATTCGCACCGTCTATCCTAAAATGGGTGACAAAGGGTCGTGCAATAGCTATTGCATTGACCTAATGCATCGTCTCTACACGGCACCTAAAGGAAAGATAAATGTTCCACACTTTCTGTGGCATGAGATCCGTCTTGCTTCATTCCAATTCAAGCGAGCCTTTCCTCATGCCCCCTATCTTCAGGCCTTTATTGAGAGTGTGGCTCCCTTTCCCATTGTCCGCACCCATTTACATGAGCAGTGGGTCATTCCATCCCACATGGCTGATGACTGGGTGAGGCCCTCCTCCTCCACTCATCCTCGTCGCACTGCTGCTCATTTTCCTCCCACTACTCATTCCGGGTCTTCATCCCTTGGACGCATTGCTCGCTTTCTTGGGAAAGCTCACTCTGCCATGATGAAGGCCATCACCTTTCAGTGTTCCCAGAACCACGACGTTGTCACTCGCATGGTTACCTCCAAGAATGCTCTGAAGGCTCGTCTGAGAGAATCCGGAGTGTATGATGTGAGTGATGATGAAGGTCTTCCGGACGTTCCACCTTCTGACTTTGGCTTCCCCTCGGGTCTTGAGTGGTCTGAATTTCTTGACGAGGCTGGTGGCAGTGGTACTCACGATGATGATGATGATGCTTTCTGATGGTCTGACACCTTTTGGGTAGTAGCTGCCAAAGGGGGAGTAGGCATTTCACTAAAGAACTTATCTATTTATGTAATGATGTGAGATTTGTATCAAACCTATGATGTGAACCAGTTATGATGTACTCTGTGTTAAAACCTTATCTATTATGTGATGCACCTATATATCTATGGAACTACTGTGTTATATCATGGATATGAGGTTTATGTATGGTTTATGTATGATATCTCGTGTATAAGTTTCCTATGAAATCTGTGAAAGAGATTGTCATGATATCATATTTAGGGGGAGCTCCTCTCCTCTTGTTTATTATTGTTCATGCACCTATTGAGGGGGAGCTCTATAACATCATTTCGATACTTGAAAACCTTTAATACAATTCTTTAAGAAATGCATGCATGTTGTCATCAACTACCAAAAAGGGGGAGATTGAAAGTGCAATCTTGCCTTTAATTATATTTTGATAAATGATGACAACATGCATACATGGGACTAATCATGTTTGTCAAGTATATCTCAGGATTATGTCTCAATGTGTGCGTGGATCATGAATACAGACAAATCTACATTGCTCAAGAACGGACATAAAAGATGATAGCTCTAGCTTGATTTTCAGGTTGATTCTGAGTATAGGGATCCCGCACTATTAAGAGGGGATCAATGGATATTGTGAAAGACTTGCTCAAAACATACAAAGTATCCTACCACACTGTCTCTACTCTATCCATATCAAGTATGATATTCTGTGCACCTAGAAGTATTATAACTAAACCTATGTGTTCAGTTTCCTCCGGACGTCCGGCACTCTCCGGACGTCCGGACCTTCACAGCCTACCGGACGACCGGTACTTTCCGGACGTCCGGTCACTCAGCGCCTAACGGACGACCGGCCTCCTCCGGATGTCCGGTATTCCTCAACAGAAGCATTACAGCGGTTTTCCGGTCTCCTCCGGACGACCGGTCCTTCAGCGCCTAACGGACGACCGGCCTCCTCCGGATGTCCGGTATTCCTCAACAGAAGCATTACAGCGGTTTTCCGGTCTCCTCCGGACGACCGGTCCTTCAGCACCTAACGGACGTCCGGCACACTCCGGACGTCCGGCACCTTGTCACAGAAAGAATTTGCGGACGTCCGGCACACTCCGGACGTCCGGCACTTCTTTACAGAAAGAATTAGCGGACGTCCGGAATCTACCGGGCGTCCGGTCACCTGTACACACAGCAGTCTGCGTGGCCCGGTCTGGTAAACTGTCAGGCTCCGGACGTCCGGCCTCCGTCGGACGTCCGGTACTAATTATGCCACCGGACGTCCGGTAATGACCGGATGTCCGACATATGCTGTACGCTTTTCTGTACAACGGTCACCTCTCTCCTCTATGACTATATATAGCCCCTTCTTCCACAAGAGAGGTTGACCATTCACTTTGAGCTTACTCAAGAACACCTTCGCACTCTCTCTCACCTTGATACACCAAATCTTAGATCCCAAAAGGATTTGAAGACACTTGTGAGAAGTTGTCCAATCAAGTGATAGATCCACTCCCTCCTCTTCTTTGCACCAAAGGAATTTGTGATTTGAGCAAGTCTTGAGCTTTACTTCATTGTTCTTGTTACTCTTGGAGGTTGGAGACTCCTAGGCGGTAGGAGTCTTTCGTGAGGAATCAAACTCTGTGATTACCCCCGGAAAAGTTTGTAAGGGTTTGGAGGCCACCTAAAGGCTTACCACTAGTGGTTGGGAATCGCCTTCGTGGTGATATCTCAAAGAGAGAATAGGGTGAGCCTTCGTGGCGTTGGTGTGCCTTCGTGGTAGCACCCACCTCTCTAAACGGTGACGTAGCTTCCCTCCAAGGAAGTGAACATCGGCATACATCCTCGTCTCTCGAAGTTTCGGTTATTCCTAACCTAAACTTTCTACTTGTGGTTACTTGTTATTTAAGTTATTGCCTATATCTCATTGTGTTACTTTACCTACCTAACCGTGTAGCTTGCTTAACTTGTTAAGCATCTTACTTACAATTGTTAGGCTCACTTTCATATTTAGTATCATTGCCTAATAATTGCTAAGTAACAATTAAAATTTAGAATTGTACCTATTCACCCCCCCTCTAGGTCCATCTCGATCCTTTCAGTAGTAGACATCAATATGCTCCCCGGCAACGGCACTAGAAAATAGTCTTGATAACCCACAAGTGTAGGGGATCGCAACCGTTTTCGAGGGTAAAGTATTCAACCCAAATTTGTTGATTTGACACAAGGGGAGCCAAAGAATACTCTTAAGTATTAGCAGTTGAGTTGTCAATTCAGCCACACCTGGAAACTTAGTATCTTCAACAAGATAGTTTAGTAGCAAAGTAATATGATAGTGACGGTAGCAACAATAAAAGTAACGATAGTGTTTTTGTAATAGTAGCAACGGAAAAGTAAATAAGCAACAAGCAATATAGGAAAAGCTCGTAGGCATTGGATCGGTGATGGGAAATTATGTCGGATGCAATTCATCATGTAGAAGTTATAACCTAGGGTGACACAGAACTAGCTCCAGTTCATCAATGCAATGTAGGCATGTACTCCGAATATAGTCATACGTGCTTATGGAAAAGAACTTGCATGACATCTTTTGTCCTACCCTCTCGTGGCAGCGGGGTCCTATTGGAAACTAAGGGATATTAAGGCCTCCTTTTAATAGAGTACATGACCAAAGCATTAACACATAGTGAATACATGAACTCCTCAAACTACGGTCATCACCGGGAGTGGTCCCGATTATTGTCACTTCAGGGTTGCCGGATCATAACACATAGTAGGTGACTATAGACTTGCAAGATAGGATCAAGAACACACATATATTCATGAAAACATAATAGGTTCAGATCTGAAATCATGGCACTCGGGCCCTAGTGACAAGCATTAAGCATAGCAAAGTCATAGCAACATCAATCTCAGAACATAGTGGATACTAGGGATCCAACCCTAACAAAACTAACTCGATTACATGATAAATCCCATCCAACCCATCACCGTCCAGCAAGCTTACGATGGAATTACTCACGCACGGTGGTGAGCATCATGGAATTGGTGATGGAGGAAGGTTGATGATGACGATGGCGACGATCTCCACTCTTCGGAGCCCCGAACGGACTCCAGATCAGCCCTCCCGAGAGATATTAGGGCTTGGCGGCGGCTCCGTCTCGTGAAACGCGATAATTCTTTCTCCTTGATTTTTTTCTCCCCAAAGTGAACTTATAGGATCTGGGGTACGTCGGTGGAGCACTAGGGGGCCCACGAGGCAGGGGGCGCGCCCTGGGCAGGGGGGCGCGCCCCCACCCTCGTGGATAGGGTGTGGGCCCCCTGGTGTAGATCTTCTTGCAGATATTTTTTATATTTTCCAAAATAAATCTCCGTGGAGTTTCAGGTCATTCCGAGAACTTTTTATTTCTGCACAAAAACAACACCATGGCAATTCTGCTGAAAACAGCGCCAGTTCGGGTTAGTTCCATTCAAATCATGCAAGTTAGAGTCCATAACAAGGGCGAAAGGGTTTGGAAAAGTAGATACGTTGGAGACGTATCATTTACCTCTGGTGAGAGGGGCCTGAACTCGTTAAACACCGAGTGTTACACCTACGTCGTAGCTAGGCTCTGCCCCTTATTAGTACCCCTAGTACTCATTGTCAGGATCGTAACCATGACAAGAGAGGCGCTGCTACACCACCAAGAATAAAGGGAGAAGATATCCGGAGAAGAAGAACCACCAGAGGTCCATCATTCTCTTCCACCCATCTCCATTCACATTCATCACAACATCAATATAGGGAGAACAATTCCAAGTTGTAAGATTAAGGTTTGCAACTCTATTTGCACTCATCTTGAGATTCAGACTTATTTAATCATTCATCTTATTACGGACCTTTGTGATATTATTGGTATCATTTCCATTGACTTTCTCTCTATGATGTTTGGCTATCCCCTCTCATGCGTGAGTAATTACCCCTAGACGTGGGAGATGCAGTGCATTGTTGAGATTCATTTCGAACTATTTGATATATCGTCATTTGTGAGTATAGTTCTATAATTGTTCAATAAGTTGTGTTATCCGTGCACGGAATGCATGTTGTCCCATTTAAGGGTACATGCAACATATGACCCAAAGACCTACATAGGTAATACACATTGTTTAGTGATTTTGTGACCTCCAGGTGACAGTTGTTGATATGTATGAGGAGCGAAGGCAATATGACATAGCAGTGATCCATGGAACCTAATCCTTGTTCCGGTCACCTTAATTGCGAAAATGCCTATGTAGTGGACACATCAAGTAGGACTACATGGAAGAGATATCACGTGGAGGAGTTCAACCACTCAAAGATGATCCGCCTACCGAACAAACAATATATGCACTAGAACCATAACACAAGGTAACTGGTATTACTGTCACAGTGACACATCTGATGTAAACCACAATGTGAAGTTTCTCCACGCCTAATCACTGTACTGCAAGCAACGATCGTTTACTTCCAACCGTTTATTTTATGTTGTTTACTTTCAAGTATGTTATTATCATCGACTATTTCACCATTCTGGTATACTTGTTTCACAGGACAATAATACCACATATAGATTTTCAGGCAGTTATTTTGCACAGTGACAACTTGTATGTGACAAAATTGCCACTCAAAATACTCTTCTCCGCTCTTCCCTAGGAACAATAACTATTGGGATACTTACACGGAGGTGATATGCTACTCTATTTGTCTTGCACGTAATCATTACTCCACTCATACCCAAATAAAATCAAATCTTACCAACCTTACCTAAATTAAAATTTCCTTTCCTTTCCCTGCTAATACTCAAATGAAACCAAATCATATCAAATCTAGAATATAATGAATGTAAGATTTATGTTAGACACGATTGGTGTTCAATCACTAGAATATGTATACCCCAATTGCAACGCACATGCAATTAGTACCTTCGTTCCCAAATACTCCCTCCGTCCCAAAATAAGTGACTCAAAATGACTCAACTTTGTACAGTACAAAGTTGAGTCATTTTGAGTCACTTATTTTGGGACGGAGGGAGTATAAAACATTTTGTTAGTTCAAATTTGAACTATCAAAACGTCTTATATTTAGGAATGGAGGAAGTAGCTAGTGAGAGAGATAAATTGTGCAATGAACATTAGCTTGGTTACCATTCACTTCTATAGCTTTTTCTTTTACTTTTTGAAAGTATACATTGAGTTTCAATGTGAATTTATGTAATTGAGAACGAGTTCCATGTTTTTTCATCTTCAGGCTACCTTTCTTTTGAGTCAAATCTTCAGGCTACCTAACACAGCCTAGACAGCGATCAGGCCTAGCTCATCGGCCTGCATCTCCACTGTTTTGTCCAGCCATGACTCGTTGCGTCAAATAGTCGGCCGGACGCACAGGGCGCCCCCACTACGGGACTACAGCCACCCATGCAGCTAAACAATTTTTGGAAATACAATCATGTTTTAAAATTCCTGAACATTTTTGAAATTTTATTTTTATTAAAATAAGAACATTTTTTTTTTGAAATTTGGAGCAATATTTGAAATATGATATTTTTCTGAAATTCTTTTTTAATTACGTACATTTTTTTAAAACCCAAATAGTTTTTGAAAATAAAACCATAAAAGAAACAGCGTGAAAACAAAAAAAAAAACAGTAAAAAAGGGACCAGAATCTTCTGCAAGGGTTCCCAAAGCCGGGAACCTATGTGCACCTAAATGGTCTGGCCTGTTTCGCTTCTGTGCGATTCGGCACCTAAGAGCATCTCCAACAGTCGCGCTATACTAGCGCCGCGTCGGACAGCTTCAGCGGGCGCGCAAAAAACGCGCGCGCGCTAAAACGAGTTGGGCGCGCTGGTGAAAGCCCCATCCCGCGCTGTTGATTTGGTGCGTCCACTTCCGCGCGCGGCACACTCTCGCGCGCGCGCGAACTCTCATTTCTTCTTTCTTCCACCCCCGCGCGCCGGCTCTCCCGCGCTCGCTCGCCCCCATCCGGCCGCGCCGCCGCCGCCGCTCGCGCCCCCGGCGACCTCTTCCCCGGCCTATCCCGGCGCCGCCCCCGCGCCCGCCGGCGACTCGCTCTTCCTGGTCTGCCTCCGCTGGCGCCCGCCTCCCGCATCCGTCGGCGACCGTTCAGGCGCTTCGCCGGCCTCCCCGCGCCGCTGCGCTTCCGCCCCACCCCCTCCTAGTCCGACCGGACCTCGCGCGCCTCCGACGTCCGAGGAACAGCGCCCGACGGCTCGCTGCCGCGCCGCGCCCGCAAGGTGTTCGACAAAACACCTACAAGGTATGTATTGCTCCAAACTGAATTTGGTGCATATTTTGGATTGTAGTTTTGATAGTATAGTATTGAACATTGTAGATGAGTTCGTCGCATGATTCTTCCGAAGATGAATTTGATATGGAAGAGGAGGAGGATCTTGCAATGATCATAGCTATGCATATCAATAAAAAACCGAAGCACGGTGGTTCGGTTATGGGTCGGGATTTTTTTTGGAGAGATAGGATTGATGCCCATAACAGATTGATGAAGAACTATTTCGTGGAGAATCCCACATACCCACGGTATGAGCTCTTGGGACATCCCGTGCGAGTGCGACGGAGGGCTGAAAGGGTAGCCCGTTTTGTTGCCTCCTATCATGCCATTCGGCGTCCCGCAACGCACAATGATCTTCAGAAGGATCTGATTGAAGAGTGGTGGGCATGGCATGAACGACAAAAAGCATGATTTCATTGCATTTTATGTATTTTATTGTTCATGAACTATTGGTTGTGTTTATTTATTGCATTATTTGTTGTACTGAACGATAAACTATTTGTTTCAGTTGTAATAACTATTTATTGTTGATTTATTTTGTTTGTTTGATCGTTTTTCTTCTATTTGTTGAATTGTATATGTGGTTTGCGCGCGCTGCATTTTTGCGCACCGCTGGAGCGGCGCGCGCTGTGTATTATAGCGCTGCTGCTGAAGCCAGCGCTGCGCGGCGCGGCAAACCAACCTAAGCGCGCGCGGCAAATGCGTTTTCTGTTGGAGATGCTCTAATGCGTGAAATAGGAAATGCCGTCCGTGACCGCGCGCCGCCGGTCGCGTCGTCCACCGCCGCCTGCGCAACGGCGGCCGCCATCTCCCTCCTCCACCTCTCCTTCCCCTCAATCCCCCCGCACTCCTCTCACCATGAACCCCTCCTCTAGCTCCGGCCAGCGCTCCAGTGCAGCCGCCTTCGCCTCCCCACACCAGCCGCGAGGTGGCCGTGGCCGTGGCGGCGCCAGGCGAGCCGGCGGCCGTGGAGGTGGCGGTGGCAACGGGATCAGCCGCGTCGACGCCCTCGGCCGCCTCCTGTAACACCATCTGCACAAAACTCGGAATCCCCTCTCCGCAATCGCATCACTCACGGCCGCCTTCTGTCTGTGCTTCTCTTCTCAGGACGATGGTCTTGCGGCACAGGGCGCCGGGGCTGAGCCTGGGCATGAGGAGCGACGGCTACGTGCGTGCCCGCGACCTGCCCACACGGTGGATGAAATCAGGGAGGTAATAATGTTTGACAGTAGATGATCTTTCTAAGCACCTGACCCAGCCCACCTTGCCTGGTATGCCTGTGTGTTGTGTCTGCTGCATGCTGTTTTCAACTTGATAGCTAGCAGCCTAGCACCATGAGCTTGAATTGGGAAATCTCTAATATGCTGTAAAATTAATTGGGTTATTAGTCTGGAATTTGTCGTGAATTGTATGCCGCTTCGAGTAAATGTTTTTCTTTGCCTTCTTGCGTGTAGGCGGTCAGGCGAGACAGCAAGCAGAGGTTCAGTCTGTCGGAGGAGAATGGTGAGCTGCTGATTCGGGCTAACCAAGGGCACACTTTGGCAGTATGTTTTCTGCCTGAACCCCCTCTGCACTAATGTATTCTGTTTTTACAAGTAATAAGATGTGTTTATACTCTTCATGGTCATCTGCCGTGTAGTAATCCTTTTTTTTTTGTAACTGCTAAGGGGAGCAGACATATGAAAGGGGCACTAATTAACAGTGTCATTGGTCGAACCCCTTTCTAGGCTGCCCATGTCAGACTATTTTTTGAAGCCCGTATCAGAGTTTTCTGAATCAAAGTACATATCTATGGGACATTGTGTGCTTTAGCTCTACATGTAAATGCTTTGGCAGTATTGCAATACCTTGGTAATTTTCCTATCATTAACTGGTCATACAATCAACTTGTCTTTTTAGTGAGTTGTCTTCTTTGTTACATGTTTCATCACAGTGGTTAAGGTCAAATTTTCGAACCTCATACCCTAATTTAATCAAAAGAAGTGTAATTCCAATGTACCTTTATTCTTCCTCGGCATACCTCTGAGAGCAGTGTTGTTGTTCTGTTATCGTGCGGGGGTTGGCATGTGATCTGCTAGCCTGCTCGTTCTATCATCAAGTGAATTCTAGTTGCGAGCAACGAGCTTAGTGGAATTACTTAATCAAGTTCGCTTTTGTAATGATCCTGTAAACCTCTTGCAGACTGTTACATCAGAGAGCTTGCTGAAGCCAATTTTATCAGCCGACGAAGTCTCAGGTATTTGATCGTGATACTCGTGTTTGCATCTTCTCCTGAACAGGCTGGTGCTAATTATCTATCTGTCCACAGTTTGTGTCCATGGGACCTACAGGAACAATCTTGATTCAATATTGCAACATGGACTAAAACGTATGGAAAGGCTGCATGTACATTTCTCAAGCGGTTTGCCATCAGACCAAGGAGTCATAAGCGATATCATTTCCGTTCCCGACATACTGTCTATTGGGTTTATTCTTCTGAGCAAGTGGGAGAACTAGCACCGTTCACCTACTGAAGTTGTGGTACGTTCCACCTCTGCCTTGTCATTGTTTGTCTTCTCCAGGTAAGCATATTGATACACCTGGACGTCCGCAAGGCGCTGCAAGGTAGTACGTATCAATGCTGCCGCACCCTCCGCAAGCGATTCGTGTTCTTCATTTACTATCTAGCTAGACTAGAGATGCTAGTATCTGATTGCCGAATTCGTTTCTCAGATGGGATGAAGCTATACATCTCCGACAACAAGGTGGTACTGACGGAGGGTTTCGACGGCGTCGTCCCCGTCAAGTACTTGGGGAAGATCGAGACATGGCCAGGATGCGCGCCGATACTGTTCCGAAGATAGAACTGTGGCTTTGCGTTGATAGCTTGAGATGCACTCACTCCCTTGAGTAAACCATGCTGTAATATCTCCCTGAAGGCATCATGTGACACACACACTCTGGTACATGAGAGGGAGCATCGTTCTGGACCTTGTACTGGTGGTTGTGCAAAACATGCGTCTGATGATGATGATAACCTGCACCTGGCGGCGGTGCTTATACGTTTTCTGAACCCATGAACAAATTTTCTCCCTGAATCAGGTTTGTCGCTCGTTTCTTCTGAAGGAACTTTTGGGTAGCTACCGCCCATGTTCTGCATGTGCACTTTGTTTTTCCAAAGTTGTGAAGTAAAGCTGAGGGAATCTGTTCTGGAGTAGCAAATTTGGTTTATGATGTGTGGATCTGCAAATTTGGGGGTTTTCTGCTTACGGTCATCTCTACTTGCTTGCTAGATTTGACTACGTAATTTGGGAGTTATAGATACGGAATCCCCAGCTAAAATATTATTTCATTGATTAGTTATGTTATTGAAGAAAAGGGAACATGGGGCCATGCATTTATGCAAGAACACCGTCTACTATTAATGTTCAGATTTAGAGTAACAGATTCCTCTGACAAAGCTTCTGCTTTTTCACAAGCTGCAATTTTCGGGTGCTAAACAACTCATTTACCAGAGGATAAGAAGGGCCATTGGGCTATATATGAACTTGTAGGATACTCTCTCCGTTCCAAAATACTTGTCGTGGTTTTAATTCAAATTTGAACTAAAACCACGACAAGTATTATTTGTTTGTTGTTTTGACTGCAGATCTTCTGTAAGGATTTATTGTTGTTTTTTCCTACAAAGGATGTTTTTGTTGTTTCAAACCTCACTTCAAGAACTTGAGTTCGTGCCACAGGTGCAACATTTCTCAAGAAAAAAGCTCAATGTTTTTGCAAGATTTGGTGCTAATCTTTTTTGTGTGTGAAACTGTGAATCCTACCCCAAAATGAGCAGAGGAAGCTGCGGACTGGCATGAGCTAGGGAGCCATGGAAGAGGCAGACAAGGACCGCAACTCCCGCAAGTGCCTGCGAGCAGGAGGCGGCGGAGGCATGACGGACTTGCTGGGTGGAGCATGCGGTGGCGGGCGGCAAGGACCGTCATCATCAGCAGCAGCTGACGCTTGCCTACTACAACACCCAGGGCTCGCACGTCTCACCCATGTCCTTTGAGATGATACCCCAGCTCACCTTCTCCCAGGAGCAGCAACACCGCCAGCACAACCACACCCCTGTCGCCTTCGACAGGAGCACACTTCAGTCCAACGCCGTCTCCACGCTGCAGTGGCCGCCGTCCCAGCACCAGCTCCCGATGCAGAGGTTCTCTGCTGCTCCAGGTGAACCTTCGTCCATCTTTCCCTTCTTTCTTGAAGGCGGCGGTGCTGCTGCTTATCCTGCAGCAGCCAATGCGCTTGAGTGGGGGCTGCAGCTCTGGGACTTCAAGGAGGAAAGGAAGACATAATTTCTTCTTGGAGAGGTGAGTTGTTTCCCTGCAGTAAATAAATAAAATATCTAGTAAAGTAATTTAACTGAACCTGTTCCATTGAGATAAAAATCTTGCATGAACTGGTATTGGTCATTCAACGCCGAAGCTGATGTTGGTTAATTTGAATTTGGATTGTGCTCCAGAGCTGCAGTAGCCAACCAAATGGGAGTTAATTTCAGAAATTAGCAGCAGTAGCCAACCAAATGGGAGAGTGTTTCAAGGAAATAAACTGATTGTAGCTGCCAAATTGGGATTAGTACACTGCTATTCCAACTTCAAGCTCCTAGAGAATAGCACGACTAGAAAATAACAGAGTCATCATACTAGATGTAGCCAACCTTTAGTACAAAGTTGAGTCACTTATTTTGGGATTGAGGGAGTATTTCCTACAGAGCTCATGTGGCAGCAGATTATTTACTGGATTCAGACAATTTGGTGCAACTTTCTAAGAAGTTTCCCACTATAGTTGCAGTTAAGAACGGTTCTTTTCGAAGGGAGATCAGTTCACTTGCTGGATACCGTTACCCTGTTTTGGATTAACTGCTTAGGCCCTGTTTGATAGCAAAGTTTTTTCTACGTTTTTTGAGAATACTATAGTATTTGAGATTATCATAGTTTTATTTACAATGAGCTGTTTGGTTGCCTCTAAAAACTGTAGTTTTAATACCACAGTATTTACCAAACTGTAGTTTTTTCTCTGCATAAAAAAAAGAACCTCAGACCTCTTTTTAAAAAACTGAGGAGCTGAAAAGAAGGGACTGACGTTGTTATCATCTTCGCCGTTGGGCTCAACAACTAGGTTCTTGCTATCTGCAAAGCATCGCACCTTTATTTCCTCCTACTTATACTAGTTCTCACTATCCATCTGCTAATGACTCCGCCGTCGTCGCTGCCGCTAATTATCATTAGTCTGGTCGGTCCATATATTCTAGTACTACACCACGGTGCTACTTCCATCCACTATATTTTTCATCTAGCTGCTACACGTTTACAGCCGTAGCCTATCACCTACTGCTGTTCTTGCTGTCAAACTCATTGCTACTTGCCTGTGCGTGCGGTGAAGGAGACTTTACTGTGTTTTGTGGGGTAACCAAACAGGTCCTCTGTATTGTGAATACTTCAAAAAACGTTGTTACATTAAAACCATGGTATTTTCTACCTAGAGATTAAATTACTGTAGTTTTGGATACTTTGTTTTTTATATTACTTTGCTATCAAACAGGGCCTTATATGCACCACTCGTTGCCTTACTAACAAGGCGGGGCCAGCCGACATGCCAGTGAGGCGATGTTTTAATTTCTTTTTTTTTTCTTTCATTTATCTTTTTTTTTTAAGAATTGAGAACTGAGTGCTAGCTTGATGGCTAGAGTTTATGGTGATAAACTCGCCCACCCGTGTCCGAGTTCGAATCTGCGGGGTGCTACTGCGTGTAATCCGCAGAAAGGCCTCATCTTCTGCCCCTCCGCCACACCTTTAAGCATGCTTGTTTGTGTTGAGAACTCCAGATCATATACTCAAGATTAGTAAGTACTACATCAAAAACATGCTGCAGCCCCATGAACTGCTAAAATTGTGTTATTTAACAATTTTCTGCACCACACAAGATAACCCACTATAGTTACAATATATGCGTCATCCTTTCAAAAGCTTTCCCATGTTCTAACTGCGCAGTCATCATCTGCTAATATGTTCTTTCGCCCTGATTTCATTCAGATTCGGTGTCGTACCAGCTACTACCAAGTCATGACTCGTTCATCACAAGCAAAATCCAGGGCGATAGAAGAAGCAAGGGATCGAAGGTGTCGGCGCCATGGAATGGAGAAATGCTTAGCTGGGTCTCCGAGTCTTTTTCCGCGTGGTTTTCATTTTGTCGCTGTCATCCTCTGTCTGACCTAGGTTGTTGTGATCGGAAAACCAAATGTTTTTGAGCTGTACTCTGCTGATGCGGCTTTTCTTTTCCGGTGAAGAACCCGGTTTTGCGCTTGCTTGCATTGAATTTGAATGGATACTAGTGGCATGTAAGTGGCATAAGAATTTATCATGTACTACCTGAGGCATTAGCAGAATGGTAATCCAGACATGAATGATTTCTTTCACCTGATATCAGTACTATGATTGTCAGTCTTATCACAACCGAGCCTTGTATTGCCTTCATTGGCTGGACTCTCGCAAAAAGTTGTCGGTGCAGTCTTCTAGAAGACATTTTTTTAATGAAGTTGCTAAAAGAAATCAAATCTTGGGGCAGTTGTTAAAAAGTGTGGGAAAATTAAATAAAATCAGCACATACTAGCACTACTTGTGAACCTTCAAAAGGCTACCCTCAAAAAAAAAAAAAAACCAATTCAAAAGGCATTGACTGGTGCCGGCGTGCCGCCGTTCGTGCAATCCTGCCAGCGAGCGTCAACAGCCAAGGCGGCGGTGGCACATCGCGTGCTACAACACATAAAGCTTCGACGGCGGGAGTTGCAACTGGTCGACAAACGGGAGTTGCAACCTGTCGGCGGTGGAGCTTCAATCAGATTTGACGAGCGACGAAACATTTTTCGATGAGCAACGGAGGGGCAGCGTTGCGGTGCGAGCGTCCGGCCGCCGCCGCCCTTGTCGGAGCAGCACATGGGGGGCGGAGTCGCGCGACGAAGAGACGAGAAGGGATTTCCCCTGTGTACATGAGGATGAAGAAGACGAAGTCGGGATCAGACGGTCCTGCGTAGTCGAACGATCGAATCGAACGGCTGCTAGCCTAAACGAATGCATCCTTTTTTTCCATCAACACGGGGAGGACGCTCCCACCCAACGGACGGTCGGATCGCTGGGGCCAGCCGATCCGACGGCCGCGCGACCCTCCTGCGCAGCCTCCAGCCTAATACAGAAACCCTCACCCCGCATCCCCGCAAAGGCAAAGCAGAGCAATCTCCACCCCCAGCACCGCCGCCCTCCCCTCCCCTTCCCCTCCTCGCGCCCCAAGAAGCACCGGCTCTCCTCCTCCCCGCAGCCATGGCGACCGAGCTGGCGTACGCGCCGCCGATGAAGTCCGGCAAGGCCGGCTTCGAGGGCCCGCAGGAGGCGCAGCACCGCATCCGCATCACCCTCTCCTCCAAGAGCGTCAAGAACCTCGAGAAGGGTAGGCCCCTTCTTCTTCTTGTTCCTCGTCTGGTCTTGTTGATCTGATGACTGACGCGAGCGTGCGTGCTCCTCGCGTGCCGGCGGCAGTGTGCTCCGATCTGGTGAGGGGCGCCAAGGACAAGCTGCTCCGGGTCAAGGGCCCCGTCAGGATGCCCACCAAGGTGCTCAACATCACCACCAGGAAGTCGCCGTGCGGAGAAGGTGACTGACCCGCCTCCCTCGCCGGCTCCCATTTTTTTACTTCGTTTCTTTGTCCTGTATGCTTGCGGTCTCTATAGATCAGGCTGCTTACGGTTTAGATGATAGGGCAGTAAATTTGTTGTATGGACAGTTCATTGTTGTTAGTTGTTAGCATAGAGATCAACTGTCCCCAATTGAAGTTCATAGCCCATGGTAGGATTTTACTAGTGATCGGTCCTACTGTCGTGATGATATGATGTTGCTAGTGGTCAGCAGTTTGCTGTTAATTTTTGTTTGGACTCTGTTTTAGGATGGGCTGCTCAGATGATGCTAAAACAACAAGTTGTTCCTCAGATTCTCTTTGAGGATTATAAAATCGAGCTTTTTAAAGCTGATGGGTAGCCCCTTTAATTCTATGTTTTCTTCTGAATAAAACACTTGTCCTTTCTAGTACTCCCTCCGTCCGGAAATACTTGTCATCAAAATAAATAAAATGGGATGTATCTAGATGTATATTAGTTCTAGATACACCCCTTTTTGTCCATTTTGATGACAATTATTTTCGGACGGAGGGAGTACTTGGTAATGCAAGCGATGTGTTCCAGGTGGTGCAGTCCTCTGGATGTTTATGGTTATGGTTGTAACATACTTGCATGATTTTAATTAACCAGCACCATATGGTTGCCACTTGTGCTACAAATAGGATTAGTCATTCAACTTATGGTTTTACTATGAATGAAGTAAGTTGCACTTGGCAGATAGGCTGAGCAAATGATGAGTCCACATGATGTTTCTGGTACATTTGATGTTTCAAAATCCAGCCTTTTGATGCTGAAGCTCAGCCTGACAGATGTTTTATCCCTTGTGCAGTTCTTTGGCATATATAGTTTATCGTGGACATACTTGTACTAATAATGCCATCTTCTTTTGGTGCGTAGGTACCAACACCTGGGATCGGTTTGAGATGCGGGTGCACAAGCGGGTGATCGACCTCGTCAGCTCCCCGGACGTTGTCAAGCAGATCACCTCGATCACCATTGAGCCCGGTGTTGAGGTCGAGGTGACCATCAGCGACCAGTAGAGAGCTATGCTATTTTTACAAGTGGAAAGACACCAGCGAACCAAGACATAATTGTGGAAGTTCGTAGTATGTGAACTGGGTTTTGTATGGCTTATTAGGTTCTTCGCCTTGTGATTCAGAGTACCTCTTGTCGTCTGAGATATCATCTTGAATTTTCGTCGCCCTTTGGTGTGTGTTGCGCTGGATTGGATATTTATACATGGCTCACTATTGATGTGTCTGGTTTGGGGCTAATATCAGGTTCAGCTAATATCAGGTGCAGTGTTTATAAGAAATTATTATATCCTGCAAAGGGAAAAGCAGGAAAAATGCCTTCAAAATTTCAAACCTATTTGTGATGATCCACTATGGACCTAAGAGTATAAGCAATGTGGGTTACATTGCTTTATAGTGAATCACCATCTTCTCTTTCATTTCAAGCCTTTTGTTACAATTGGACGCATCACCATCTTCATCTGTAATTTATCTTCCATCTGTAATTTTATAGCCTACATTTGAACTGATGGACAGAAATCCCCACAAGGTTTGCGAAGCTGCACAATTTGACACCAATAATCAGCTACACAACTAGCCGCGTTCCAACACTGAGTAACCTTCAGATATGCTTGGGTTGCACCTCGTTTCGCTCTCCGTGGATCAAGCCATCGATTCCATTGCATCCGAAAGAAATACTTGTATGCATATATCGCGGACAGATAACAGAGTAAATCTCGACTTATAGACAACCCGGTGTATTTTTTCCTTGTTCAGAGCAGCATAAGTGGGTAACTTTTCAGTGCAAATCTAACCAGTAGGTTGGAGTAGATCTGAATTCCAAAATATAAGTCCAATGTCAGATGCTTGACAACAAGTAGTCCGTCATGCATTTCCATGTTCAGTTATATTCTTTCTCTTTCAAGTGAAATCTTGCGCGCCCGTGCGTGCGTGTGTGTTATATGCAATATGCATGGTATGATTGGGTGC
>LR738713.1:26457714-26507333 GCA_902687465.1 Secale cereale
CCCCCCGCCGCCCTATCCACTCCCCCCGCCGTCGATGGCAGGTCCTGCTCACGCCGCCGCCTCTCCATCCCCGACCTGCCGCCGTCTCCAAGCTGGATCCGTCACCTTCGCCAAGCACCGGCCGACGGCATCAATGGCAGGGCGGAGGGGGAGATCGGCTGCCAGGCGCCATTGCGGATGCGCCACTTTAGCAGCGTGTCCCTTCCCGGCGCCGCCCCATGCCTGTCCGTCTCCGGCGCCGTCCCACCTGCATCACGGTAGATGGGCCGCCCGTTTCTGCCGGCACACGACCCCGGGGCCGCCCCTGTCCACTGGCGCATGACCAGGCGACGTCCCTGTCCGCCGGCGCACGCCCGTGGCCGCTCCAGTCCGTTGGCACACGACCTTCGAGCCCGCCCCGTCGCATGAGCCAGACGAGGTCATCGACCCATTGCTGTTGCGGTGGCTTGTTCCTTCGATGGTGTGCCCCATCGCCGGCGGCGGGACTTCATGGCCGGCGTGTTGCTGCTCTGCCGGCCTGCTTGGGCCTGATTGCTTTTTTTGTTTTCGAATGAAGGTTGTCCCTGCAAAACTACAGGGACTGTTCTGTAAATCCAAAAAATCCCTGAGCTAACGATGTCTAACCTGAACCGTTACGCCACATCATCATTTGTGGGACCCATCCGTCATAATCATGCTCAAAATGGTCTAAGCAGTTAACTAGTGTTTTTTGCAAAAAATTAGGCCCGGAATTAGTGATTTTTGGCACAAAACCGTAGAATTGTGGTTCCTGCAACCCTAGCCTTCAATGTCGATGTTTTCTGCAATTCACTCCAACTAGCTGCGTTCCAACACTGAGTAACCTTCAGATGAGCTTGGGTTGCACCTCGTTTCGCCCTACGTGGATCAAGCCATCGATTCCATTGCATCCGAAAGAAATACTTGTATGCATATATCACGAACAGATAACAGAGTAAATCTCAACTTATAAACAACCAGATGTATTTTTTCCTAGTTCAGAGCAGCATAAGTGGGTAACTTTTCAGAATTCCAAAATATAAGTCCAATGTCAGATGCTTGACAACAAGTAGTCCGTCATGCATTTCCAAGTTCAGTTATATTCTTCATCTTTCAAGTGAAATCCCGCGCGCGTGCGTGTGTGTGTTATACTTATATGCAATATGCATGGTATGATTGGGTGGGGAGGGGGTCAGAGAGCATATGACGCAGACATATGGTGTTTTACTACACATAATGGTGATGATAGCAAATCAGAGTTCATTAGAGCACAATAGTGCATATGCCGAAATATTGATGCAGTGGGCCAGAAGGGCACCTTCAAGTCACCAGTTCCCAAGCGATAAATATCAATATCTCCCATGCCTCTCGGTTCCAATTTCATTTCATCTGCCAGTGAGAAACCGTAGACAATTCATACACCCAGACTGTAGAAAGTGTGTGTTGTATAAAGACAAGTTTGATAGGCTTGAAAGACATCGGGAATTATTTTACTCAGAGGAAACCCGGAACAATGCATATTTTCGTGTGACTAGCTAACCTCTTTAGCCAATCCCTTCGACAAACATGTTAATTGCCCCGCAACCGAGGAAACATTTGCAGTCATGTGGTTGTGCAAAACAAGTACGCACTACAGGAAACAGGTAATTTGCCGTCTGCCACGGCGGACGACAAAGGCATGAACGGCGGACGGCAAAAGGCCCCGGCAAAGTAAGGTCCGGCAAACAGCTACTGTGCCGTCTGCTTCGGACGGCTGACGACAAAGGGGCCTTTGCCATCAGCAGCGGACGGCAAAGAAAGCAGACGGCAGGCCTTTGCCGTCATCAGCTAGCGGGCGACAAAGAACTTTGTCGTCAGCTAGCTGACCGCAAAGAGCCTGTACAGCCCTGTTTTTAATTTAATTCATTCAATTTGACAACAATTCACAGATATAAACAGATATACAACAAGCATATCCAACACACAAGTTTCATCATATATACATACATAACCAACACATATATAGTTCCATCCTTACATATTACAAAAGTTTCACATTTGTTCATCCAACACCGTTATCCATCCATCCATATAACAAGTTCCAACCATGCAAGTTCATTGATACAAAATAAAAGCACAAACGGAAAAGAAGCACTCCATCCATGCAAGCTTCCGTGAATTAAATCAAATCTGCAAAATGATAAACAAGATGTTAGAAGAAGAAGAATAAAATGAAGAAGAAGAAGAAGACTATAAGAAGTAAGCACACTTAAGTAAAATGAAGCTAACCTAGAAGAAGAAGAAGAAGAAGAAGAAGAAGAAGAAGAAGAAGAAGAAGAAGAAGAAGAAGACTAGAAGAAGACTAGAAGAATAAGAATAAGAAGAAGAATAAGAAGAAGAAGAAGAAGAAGAAGACTATAAGCTTATTATGTAAACTTGGTCATTTTGTGCTAACGTAAGTAATTTTGGAGTTAACCTATAGGAAAGTAAGCATATCAGAGCTAACTTAGAGCTAACTTATGTCATTTTGGAGAATAATAATAATAATAATAATAATAATAATAATAATAATAATAATAATAATAATAATAATAATAATAATAATAATAAGAAGAAGAAGAAGAAGAAGAAGAAGAAGAAGAAGAAGAAGAAGAAGAAGACTATAAGCTTATTATGTAAACTTGGTCATTTTGTGCTAACATAAGTAATTTTGGAGCTAACATATAGGAAACTAAGCATAGTAGAGATAACTTAGCATATTAGAGCTAACATAGGTAACTAAGCATATTGGAGGAAACAAAGCTAAGTATATATAGATCATTTTGGAGATCAAACATACCTGACATAGTTCAGTTCACATTGTTCTTCTCCTTCTCCTTCGTCAGCCTGATGCGCCAAGAGCGGCGAGGCGGTGGAGGCAGTGGGATGTAGTCTTCTACCACAATTGGCCTAGTCATGTCGCCCAGCTATGGGATCACCGGCGCCACCGCTGGCGCGAGGTCATTGTCAGGCACCACCACCATCGCGAGGTCATCCTCAGCCACCACCATCTCTTGCCCATGGTCAGCCACCACCATCTCTTGCCCTTGGTCAGCCACCACCATCGCTAGGTCATCCTCAGCCTGATGCCCACTCTTCTCCTCTTCTTCCCCACTCTAGTCCGGATCACCCTCCTTGTTGTCTTTGCTGCAGCCAGAATCGCTGCTGCTTTTGCTACAGCCAGAATCATTGCTGCTTTAGCTACAGCCAGAATCGCTGCTGCTTTGGGTGTAGCCAGTGTCGCTGCTGCTGCTCCCATTGCCTGTCCAAATGCAACAATGACCGTTAACAATCGATGCGAGACGAAGCCAAATGTGTAGAGGAAAAAGAAGAGGCAGACCGTACTGGCACCATCGTCGTCAGCGTAGCGCATGCGACACATAGTCGCGTTGAACACCTTCACGATGAGCATGGTGGCATCCGCGTCATACCTGAAGAGAAGGAAGTACCCCTGCCGCAGGTCGTAGGTGTTGGGGAACGTAGTATTTTAAAATTTTCCTACGATCACGCAAGATCTATCTACCAGATGCATAGCAACGAGAGGGGAGAGTGAGTCTACGTACCCTCGTAGGCCGAAAGCGGAAGCGTTAGAACAACGCGGTTGATGTAGTCGTACGTCTTCACGGCCCGACCGATCAAGCACCGAAACTACGGCACCTCCGAGTTCTAGCACACGTTCAGCTCGATGACGTCCCTCGAACTCCGATCCAGCCGAGTGTCGAGGGAGAGTTCCGTCAGCACGACGGCGTGGTGACGATCTTGATGTTCTACCGTCGCGGGGCTTCGCCTAAGCACCGCTACAATATTTATCGAGGAGAACTATGGTGGAGGGGGGCACCGCACACGGCTAAGAGATCAAGAGATCAATTGTTGTGAATAGAGGTGCCCCCTGCCCCCGTATATAAAGGAGGGAGGGAGAGGCCGGCCCTACAGGGGGCGCACCAAGTGTGGGGAGTCCTACTAGGACTCCCAAGTCCTAGTAGGATTCCCCTTTCCTTTCCGGAGTAGGAGAGAAGGAAAGAGGGGGAGAGGGAGAAGGAAAAGGGGGCTGCACCCCTTGTCCAATTCGGACCAGAAGGGGGGTGCACGCCTCCTTCCTTTTGGCCTCTCTCCTCTATTCCCGTAACTCCCCGGTACTCCGAAAATACCCGAATCACTCGGAACCTTTCCGATGTCCGAATATAGTCGTCCAATATATCGATTTTTACGTCTCGACCATTTGGAGACTCCTCGTCATGTCCCCGATCTCATCCGGGACTCCGAACTCCTTCGGTACATCAAAACTCATAAACTCATAATAAAACTATCATCGAAACCTTAAGCGTGCGGACCCTACGGGTTCGAGAACTATGTAGACATGACCGAGACACGTCTCCGGTCAATAACCAATAGCGGAACCTGGATGCTCATATTGGCTCCCACATATTCTATGAAGATCTTTATCGGTCAAACCGCATAACAACATACATTGTTCCCTTTGTCATCGGTATGTTACATGCCCGAGATTCGATCGTCGGTATCTCAATACCTAGTTCAATCTCGTTACCAACAAGTCTCTTTACTCGTTCCGTAATACATCATCCCGCAACTAACTCATTAGCTGCAATGCTTGCAAGGCTTATAGTGATGTGCATTACCGAGTGGGCCCAGAGATACCTCTCCGACAATCGGAGTGACAAATCCTAATCTCGAAATACGCCAACCCAACAAGTACCTTGGGAGACACCTGTAGAGTACCTTTATAATCACCCAGTTACGTTGTGACGTTTGGTAGCACACAAAGTGTTCCTCCGGTATTCGGGAGTTGCATAATCTCATAGTCATAGGAACATGTATAAGTCATGAAGAAAGCAATAGCAGTAAAACTTAAACGATCATAGTGCTAAGCTAACGGATGGGTCTTGTCCATCAGATCATTCTCCTAATGATGTGATCCCGTTGATCAAATGACAACTCATGTCTATGGCTAGGAAACATAACCATCTTTGATCAATGAGCTAGTCTAGTAGAGGCATACTAGGGACACTCTGTTTTGTCTATGTATTCACACATGTATTAAGTTTCCGGTTAATACAATTCTAGCATGAATAATAAACATTTATCATGATATAAGGAAATAAATAATAACTTTATTATTGCCTCTAGGGCATATTTCCTTCAGTCTCCCACTTGCACTAGAGTCAATAATCTAGTTCACATTGCCATGTGATTTAACACCGATAGTTCACATCGTCATGTGATTATAACCCAAAGGGTTTACTAGAGTCAATAATCTAGTTCACATCGCTATGTGATTAACACCCAAAGAGTACTAAGGTGTGATCATGTTTTGCTTCGTGAGAGAAGTTTAGTCAACGGGTCTGTCACATTCAGATCCGTATGTATTTCGCAAATGTCTATGTGTCTACAATGCTCTGCATGGAGCTACTCTAGCTAATTGCTCCCACTTTCAATACGCATCCTGATTGATACTTAGAGTCAGCTGGATTTAGTGTCAAAGCTTGCATCGGCGTAACCCTTTACGACGAACTCTTTATCACCTCCATAATCGAGAAACATTTCCTTAGTCATCCAGTTACTAAGGATAATTTTGACCGCTGTACAGTGATCTACTCCTGGATCACTATTGTACCCTCTTGACAAACTCATGGCAATGTACACAACATGTTTGGTACACAGCATGGCATACTTTATAGAACCTATGGCTGAGGCATAGGGAATGACTTTCATTCTCTCTATATTTTTCTGCCGTGGTCTGGCTTTGAGTCTTACTCAACTTCACACCTTACAAGTCAGGTAAGAACTCCTTCTTTGACTGATCCATTTTGAACTACTTCAAAATCATATCAAGGTATGTACTCATCGAAAGTCTTATCAAGCGTGTTGATCTATCTCTATAGATCTTGATGCCCAACATGTAAGCAGCTTCACCAAGGTCTTTCTTTGAAAAAAATCCTTTCAAACACTCCTTTATGCTTTCCAGAAAATTCTACATCATTTCCGATCGACAATATGTCATTCACATATACTTATCAGAAAGGTTGTAGTGCTCCCACTCACTTCTTGTAAATACAGGCTTCACCGCAAGTCTGTATAAATCTATATGCTTTGATCAACTTATCAAAGCGTATATTCCAACTCCGAGATGCTTGCACCAGTCCATAGATGGATCGCTGGAGCTTGCACATTTTGTTAGCACCTTTAGGATTGACAAAACCTTCTGGTTGCATCATATACAAGTCTTCTTTAATAAATCCATTAAAGAATGCAGTTTTGTTATCCATTTGCCAGATTTCATAAAATGCGGCAATTGCTAACATGATTCGGACAGACTTAAGCATCGCTACGGGTGAGAAAGTCTCATCGTAGTCAACGCCTTGAACTTGTTGAAAAACTTTCTCAACAAGTCGAGCTTTGTAAACAGTAACATTACTGTCAGCGTCAGTCTTCCTCTTGAAGATCCATTTATTTTCGATGGCTTGCCGACCATCGGGCAAGTCAACCAAAGTCCACACTTTGTTCTCATACATGGATCCCATCTCAGATTTCATGGTCTCAAGCCATTTTGCGGAATCTGGGCTCATCATCGCTTCCTCATAGTTCGTAGGTTCATCATGGTCCAGTAACATGACTTCCAGAAACGGGTTGCCGTACCACTCTGGTGCGGAACGTACTCTGGTTGATCTACGAAGTTCAACAGTAACTTGATCCGAAGTTTCATGATCATCATCATTAGCTTCCTCACTAATTGGTGTAGGAATCACTGGAACCAGTTTCTGTGATGTACTACTATCCAATTCGGGAGAAGGTACAATTACCTCATC
Organism: Secale cereale; assembly: GCA_902687465.1. Classification (NCBI taxonomy): domain Eukaryota; kingdom Viridiplantae; phylum Streptophyta; class Magnoliopsida; order Poales; family Poaceae; genus Secale; species Secale cereale. The sequence continues at coordinate 26,464,554 of LR738713.1, forward strand.
AAGTTCCACTTTCCTCCCACTCACTTCTTTCGAGAGAAACTCCTTCTCTAGAAAGGATCCACTCTTAGCAACAAAGACCTTGCCTTCGGATCTGTGATAGAAGGTGTACCCAACAGTTTCTTTTGGGTATCCTATGAAGATTTACTTCTCCGATTTGGGTTCGAGCTTATCATGTTGAAACTTTTTCACATAAGCATCGCAGTCCCAAACTTAAAGAAATGACAGCTTAGGTTTCTCGTCAAACCACAGTTCATACGGTGTCATCTCCACGGATTTAGATGGTGCCCTATTTAACGTGAATGTATCTGTCTCTAATGCATAACCCCAAAAGCGATAGTGGTAGATCGGTAAGAGACATCATCGATCGCACCATATCTAATAAAGTACGGTTATGACGTTCGGACACACCATTACACTATGGTGTTCCAGGTGGCGTGAGTAGTGAAACTATTTCATATTGTTTTTACTGAAGGCCAAACTCGCTAACTCAAATATTTTACCTCTACGATCATATCGTAGAAACTCTTATTTTCTTGTTACGATGATTCTCCACTTCACTCTGAAATTCTTTGAACTTTTCAAATGTTTTAGACTTGTGCTTCATTAAGTAGATATACCCATATCTGCTCAAATCATCAGTGAAGGTCAGAAAATAACGATACCCGCCGCGAGCTTCAACACTCATTGGTCCACATACATCTGTATGTATGATCTCCAACAAATCTGTTGCTCGCTCCATTGTTCCGAAGAACGGAGTTTTAGTCATCTTGCCCATGAGGCATGGTTCGCAAGCACCAAGTGATTCATAATCAAGTGATTCCAAATGTTCATCACTATGGAGTTTCTTCATGCGCTTTACACCATTATGACCTAAACAGCAGTGCCACAAATAAGTTGCACTATCATTATTAACCTTGCATCTTTTGGCTTCAATATTATGAATATGTGTATCACCACGATCGAGATCCAACAAACTATTTTCATTGGGTGTATGACCATCGAAGGTTTTATTCATGTAAACAGAATAACAATTATTCTATGACCTTAAATGAATAACCGTATTGCAACAAATATGATCAAATCATATTCATGCTCAACGCAAATGCCAAATAACATTTATTTAGGTTTTACACTAATCACGAAAGTATAGGGAGTGTGCAATGATGATCATATCAATCTTGGAACCACTTCCAACACACATCGTCACTTCACCTTTAACTAGTCTCTGTTCATTCTGCAATTCTCGTTTCGAGTTACTAATTTTAGCAACTGAACCGGTATCAAATACCCAGGGGTTGCTATGAACACTAGTAAAGTACACATCAATAATCTGTATATCAAAATATACCTTTGTTCACTTTGCCATCCTTCTTATCCGCCAAGTATCTAGGGCAGTTCCACTTTCAGTGACCATTTCCTTTGAAGTAGAAGCACTTAGTTTCAGGCTTGAGTTTTAGCTTTGGGTTTCTTCACGGGAGTGACAACTTGCTTGTCATTCTTCTTGAAGTTCCCCTTCTATCCCTTTGCCCTTTACTTGAAACAAGTGGTCTTGTTAACCATCAACACTTGATGCTTTTTCATGATTTCTACCTTCGCCGACTTCAGCATTGCGAAGAGCTCGGGAATTCCTTTCGTCATCCCTTGCATATTATAGTTCATCACGAAGTTCTACTAACTTGGTGATAGTGACTAGAGAACTTTGTCAATTACTATCTTATCTGGAAGATTAACTCCCACTTGATTCAAGTAATTGTAGTACCCAGACAATCTGAGCACATGCTCACTGGTTGAGCTATTCTCCTCCATCTTGTAGGCAAAGTACTGTCAGAAGTCTTATACCTCTCGACACGGGCATGAGTATGAAATACTAATTTCAACTCTTGGAACATCTTATATGCTCCGTGGCGTTCAAAACGTTTTTGAAGTCCCGGTTCTAAGCCATAAAGCATGGGGCACTTAAACTATCAAGTAGTCATCATACCGAGCTTTTGTCAAAACGTTCATAACGTCTACATCTGCTCCTGCAATAGGTATGTCACCTAGCGGTGCATCAAGGACATAATTCTCTGTGCAGCAATGAGGATAATCCTCAGATCACGGAACAATTCCGCATCATTGCTACTAACATCTTTCAACTTAGTTTTCTCTAGGAACATATAAAAAATAAACGGGGAGCAACATCGCGAGCTATTGATCTACAACATAGATATGCTAATACTACGAGGACTAAGTTCATGATAAATTAAAGTTCAATTTAATCATATTACTTAAGAACTCCCACTTAGATAGACATCCCTCTAGTCATCTAAATGATCACGTGATCCAAATCAACTAAACCATGTCCGATCATCACGTGAGATGGAGTAGTTTTCAATGGTGAACATCTTATGTTGATCATATCTACTATATGATTCACGCTCGACCTTTCGGTCTCCAGTGTTCCGAGGCCATATCTGCATATGCTAGGCTCATCAAGTTTAACCCGAGTATTCTGCGTGTGCAAAACTGGCTTACACCCGTTGTATTTGAACGTAGAGCTTATCACACCCGATCATCACGTGGTGTCTCGGCACGACGAACTTTCGCAACGGTGCATACTCAGGGAGAACACTTATACCTTGAAATTTAGTAAGGGATCATCTTATAATGCTACCGTCGAACTAAGCAAAATAAGAAGCATAATAAGATAAACATCACATGCAATCAAAATATGTGACATGATATGGCCATCATCATCTTGTGCTTTTGATCTCCATCTCCAAAGCACCGTCATGATCACCTTCGTCACCGGCGCGACACCTTGATCTCCATCGTAGCATCGTTGTCGTCTCGCCAACTATTGCTTCTACGACTATCGCCACCGCTTAGTGATAAAGTAAAGCAATTACATGGCGATTGCATTTCATACAATAAAGCGACAACAATATGGCTCCTGCCAGTTGCCGATAACTTTACAAAACATGATCATTTCATACAAAACCGTATAACTCATCATGTCTTGACCATATCACATCACAACATGCCCTGCAAAAACAAGTTAGACGTCCTCTACTTTGTTGTTGCAAGTTTTACGTGGCTGCTACGGGCTTAGCAAGAACCGTTCTTACCTACGCATACAAAACCACAACGATATTTCGTCAAGTATGTGCTATTTTAACCTTCACAAGGACCGGGCGTAGCCACACTTGATTCAACTAAAGTTGGAGAAACTGACACCCGCCAGCCACCTGTGTGCGAAGCACGTCGGTAGAACCAGTCTCGCGTAAGCGTACGCGTAATGTCGGTCCGGGCCGCTTCATCCAACAATACCGCCGAATCAAAGTATGACATGCTGGTAAGCAGTATGACTAGCACTAGTAGATAAAGTGTATTTAGCCCCGGTTCATTTGGCCTTTTAGCCCCGGTTCTGGAACCGGGGCAAGAGGGTCGGTACTAATGCTCTGACCCTTTAGTCCCGGTTCAATCCAGAACCGGGGCAAAAGGGTGTCCACGTGGCCTGTGCACCGAGTCCAGGCAGGAGGGGCTTTAGTCCCGGTTGGTGGTACCAACCGGGACCAAAAGGCATCCACGTGTCAGCATTTCTGTGGCTGTGGTTTTTGTTTTTGTTTTTTTGAAAGGGGAGGGGGGGTTTTAGGTTTTGGGGGTTAATTTAGGTGTTTCATATATTGTGTTAGCTAGCTAATTAATAGAGAGAAGTGTTCTCTCTTATGTCCGTGCTTGGTCGACGCTACATACTACACATACGTATATGGAGAGGACTAGAGTCACGCTAGCTAGCTAGCTAGCTGCTAGCTACTAAGCAAACGAAGGAACAGAAGATCTCGTATATATAATCAACATATATATATATATGCATACAGAGAGAAGTAATATCGACCACCTCTCCTTCTCCGAGAGATTGGTCGAACAACAAGTTCTCGTATATCTATCCGACACTACCGGCACATATATACAATAATTATCTTTTACAAAAATAATCTCCTAACACATGGATGCAGGGTCCACATAGTATTCTCCGTCTTCAGCGATCACGTGTTCAAGGAAGAATGCCGCCAATTCCTCTTGAATTGCTCGCAGACGATCTGGTGTTAGGAGTTCATCCCGCATCCGAAACATCTAATTTGAAGTAGGGGGTCAATACATGAAATGATGCTATAAATTTGTGAATATTATTGATTGCTTACGCACTTCAAATTGTTCATCAGTGTAGCCCCGCTCACAGGTCGTGTGGCGGATGGACTCGCAAATGTAGTATCCACAATAATCATTCCCGGGTTCCTGCCACAACCACTTTACAAGAAATAGAGCTCAATCAAACTGATAAGCAAGAATGCCAAATTGGTATTGATGAAACTAGCGCTTGAATCAAGATATAGGAGATGCGCGCGCGGAACATGCTACTATATAGTACTTACTTTCGGGTATCTAAATTGTAGCTTCTTCGGCAGTCCCGGAGCTTTTTTGATGAATTTTTTCCAAGCCCTGCCAGACAAAGGAAACAATTAGTTGATATCAGAAATGAAGTTGCTGATATATATGCATGGTGGATAATATTGATCGATTTAACTTACCTGGCTAGCATTTGAGTCATGTCCGCATACTCCTCGGGATCTTTACGTTTAGAGTCGAAGACAGTTACTATTCCCTTCTCAAGCTTAATCTCTAAGAGAATATAGTGGAAGCTGCGCACGAATGCATGAGATCATCAATTACATCACTATAAACTTGACTGATATATAAGGGAAACCAAATATGCACAAGACATTAACATTCACTTGAAGTTGTAAGGAAAGAGTATTATATCTTTGTTTTCATTTACCACCAACGATCGTAGCAAGTTGGTCTCGGTATCGCCGGGACGCAATTTAACCTCGGTTGCATCTATGAGGTATGTGTTAATAAACCCAATATCACCTACTTGTCTTTTCTTCAATTCGACGATCTTCAATCTGCATAATATAGTGAGGATAATTATAAATACATGCAATGAAGATCAGCTATATAGAGAGACTTAATGATAGAAGTAGTACTACTTACAGACAGTAGCAGGTGATCGTTGTTTTATCGAGGGCCAATTGATTGAAAAATTGATAGAACTCCTCAAATGGAACAGGCAACAGGTCAATTCCAACGAGGTCATGCTCCGGTTTAACTCTCAAATACAAGTTATTCCTCCCCCCAGACTCTCTGCAGATTTTCATGTACCAATCATGCAATCTTCGCATATTCGTTGATAGAGATCTTTCATTTTTGACGAGAGGCTTTTTGTACTCGTATCTTTCTATCTGCACGTCCATGAAATCATAGTGTACATCGTCGGACGCGTAATCTGCAAGATTGGTATAACCGGGTACCATCCTCGGATCATTAGCGACCATGTCGCTAGACACCTTGAGCGGGGGGCACGATTGGTTCGCTTGTTCGCCGAGCTAGGCAATTTGTTTCCCAGCTCGCCCTTCTGCTAACCTCTGATCACTTTTTGTACTTCCGGACCGCTTGGCATCTTGAAATGTCTTTTGAATAATGCGGTCATAGTTGCCCTTCGGCTTACTTTTCGCTGGTTGCTTCAGGGCAGCAAGAGTGCGCTTTGCTTTCACCGCATCTATCTTCTCCTCCGGAGGTGGATGTCTCTGTGCTTTCAACCCTTCAAAAAAGTCCTTCACTTCGCCTTCAGCGATCTTCGTGTTTTCCTCGTCGGACCTCTCGTACGGTAACTTCTCTAGAGGCGTGAGAGAAGGACCGAATCTGCATCGCCTCCCGCCTCTGGCTGTACTGGTAGACGTCGCCGGACCAGACGAAGCGGCTGTCTTTTTTACTTGCTTAGGCGCCGGAGCAGGAGCAGCCGGAGCGGCGGCAGGTCTCTTCCGCCCTTGCTGATTAGGCGAAGGAGGAGCTGGCTGTCTGCTCGGGCGCGCCGGCGGCGAAGGAGGCGGAGTGCCGCCACGCGCCGGCGGCGAAGGAGGCGGTGTGCCGCCACGCGCCGGAGAAGGAGCCGGAGTGCCCTGATGGTCACTCGCCAGGAATGAATTCAACATTTATATTCGACACAAAACCGTACCGCGATTTAGGGAGACCTATCTTATTAAGGCCAGGAATGAAGTCAACACAGAACCCGATGACATCCTCCGTTTGATGGCCCATGGAGATGCTTCCTTCTGGCCTTGCGCGGTTACGGACATATTTCTTGAGGACTCCCATGAACCTCTCAAAGGGGAACATATTGTGTAGAAATACGGGCCCCAGAATGACAATCTCGTCGACTAGATGAACTAGGACGTGTGTCATGATATTGAAGAAGGATGGTGGGAACACAAGCTCGAAACTGACAAGACATTGCGCCACATCACTCCTTAGCCTTGGTACGATTTCTGGATCGATCACCTTCTGAGAGATTGCATTGAGGAATGCACATAGTTTCACAATGGCTAATCGGACGTTTTCCGGTAGAAGCCCCCTCAATGCAACCGAAAGCAGTTGCGTCATAATCACATGGCAGTCATGAGACTTTAGGTTCTGGAACTTTTTCTCTGCCATATTTATTATTCCCTTTATATTCGACGAGAAGCCAGTCGGGACCTTCATACTGAAAAGGCATTCAAAGAAGATTTCTTTCTCTTCTTTCGTAAGAGCATAGCTGGCAGGACCTTCATACTGCTTCGGAGGGATGCCGTCTTTTTCGTGCAAACGTTGCAGGTCCTCCCGTGCCTTAGCTGTATCTTTTGTCTTTCCATACACGCCCAAGAAGCCTAGCAGGTTCACGCAAAGGTTCTTCGTCACGTGCATCACGTCGATTGAAGAGCGGACCTCTAGGTCTTTCCAGTAGGGTAGGTCCCAAAACATAGATTTCTTCTTCCACATGGGTGCGTGTCCCTCATCGTCATTCGGAACAGCTAGTGCGCCGGGGCCCTTTCCGAAGATTACATGTAAATCATTGACCATAGCAAGTACGTGATCACCGGTACGCATGGCGGGCTTCTTCCGGTGATCTGCCTCGCCTTTGAAATGCTTGCCTTTCTTTCGACATTGATGGTTGGTCGGAAGAAATCGACGATGGCCCAGGTACACATTCTTCCTGCACTTGTCCAGGTATATACTTTCAGTGTCATCTAAACAGTGCGTGCATGCGTGGTATCCTTTGTTTGTCTGTCCTGAAAGGTTACTGAGAGCGGGCCAATCGTTGATGGTCACGAACAGCAACGCCTTTAGGTCAAATTCCTCCTGTTTGTGCTCATCCCACGCACGTACACCGTTTCCATTCCACAGCTGTAAAAGTTCTTCAACTAATAGCCTTAGGTACACATCAATGTCGTTGCCGGGTTGCTTAGGGCCTTGGATGAGAACTGGCATCATAATGAACTTCCGCTTCATGCACATCCAAGGAGGAAGGTTATACATACATAGAGTCACGGGCCAGGTGCTGTGATTGCTGCTCTGCTCCCCGAAAGGATTAATGCCATCCGCGCTTAAAGCAAACCATACGTTCCTTGCGTCCTTTGCAAACTCCTCCCAGTACTTTCTCTCGATTTTTCTCCATTGCGACCCGTCAGCGGGTGCTCTCAACTTCCCGTCTTTCTTACGGTCCTCACTGTGCCATCGCATCAACTTGGCATGCTCTCTGTTTCTAAACAAACGTTTCAACCGTGGTATTATAGGAGCATACCACATCACCTTCGCAGGAACCCTCTTCCTGGCGGGCTCGCCATCAACATCACCAGGGTCATCTCGTCTGATCTTATACCGCAATGCACCGCATACCGGGCATGCGTTCAGATCGTTGTATGCACCGCGGTAGAGGATGCAGTCATTAGGGCATGCATGTATCTTCTGCACCTCCAATCCTAGAGGGCATACGACCTTCTTTGCTGCGTATGTACTGTCGGGCAATTCGTTATCCTTCGGAAGCTTCTTCTTCAATGTTTTCAGTAGCTTCTCAAATCCTTTGTCAGCCACAGCATTCTCTGCCTTCCACTGCAGCAATTCTAGTACGGTACCGAGCTTTGTGTTGCCATCTTCGCAATTGGGGTACAACCCTTTTTTGTGATCCTCTAACATGCGATCGAACTTCAGCTTCTCCTTTTGACTTTCGTATTGTGTCCTTGCATCGACAATGACCCGGCGAAGATCATCATTTGGTTCCTCTTGATCTTCAGCAGCTTCACCCGTTGCAGCATCATTGGGCACATCGTCTGGTTCCTCTTGATCTTCACCAGCTCCCCCATTGCAGCATCAACGTATTCAGGGGGCACATAGTTGTCATCGTACTCTTCTTCTTCGCCGTCTTCCATCATAACCCCTATTTCTCCGTGCCTCGTCCAAACATTATAGTGTGGCATGAAACCCTTGTAAAGCAGGTGGGAGTGAAGGATTTTCCGGTTAGAGTAAGACATCGTATTCACACATTTAGTGCATGGACAACACATAAAACCATTCTGCTTGTTTGCCTCTGCCGCATTTAGAAACTCACGCACGCCCTTAATGTACTCAGAGGTGTGTCTGTCACCGTACATCCATTGGCGGTTCATCTGCGTGCATTTATATATAATTAAGTGTGTCAAAAACCATTACAGAACATCATAAATAGATAATTAAGTGACCAAATGGATAAAAGTTCATCATCACATTAAAACCAAAGTACATACATATATAGTTCTCATCTAACAACATATAGCTCTCCATACACATCGAAACTATGTAAAACATTTCAACGCGAAAACAAATGCTATCATAATCGCAACCAAGGTAACAATTGATCCAACGGCATAATGATACCAAGCCTCGGTATGAATGGCATATTTTCTAATCTTTTTAATCTTCAACCGCATTGCATCCATCTTGATCTTGTGATCATCGACGACATCCGCAACATGCAACTCCAATATCATCTTCTCGTCCACAATTTTTTTATTTTTTCCTTCAAGAATTTGTTTTCTTCTTCAACTAAATTTAACCTCTCGACAATAGGGTCCATCTTGATCTTGTGATCATCGATAACTTCCACAACATGCAACTCCAATTCCATCTTCTCCTCCTCCATTTTTTCCAATTTTTTCTTTAATGAAATGTTTTCCTCTTCAACTAAATTTAACCTCTCCACAAGAGGGTCGGTTGGAATTTCCGGTTCAACTACCTCCTAGACATAATAAAACATCTATGCATGTCAGGTTGGTCGGCATAACTATCATAAGCACTAAAACAAATAGTTATAAATTAAAGATAATATACCACATCCGAATCGTAGACCGGACGAGGGCCCACGTGGGCGGATATCAAAACCATCGCACTATATAATAACAAGCAATAATAAACGTAAGAAAATTAGACAAATATCTATCTAAAGCAATAATAAAAGTAAGAAAAGCATGGACATAACAAGAGGCTCACCACGGTGGTGCCGGTGACGAGATCGGCGGGGGCGATCGACGGCGGCGAAGACAGGGACGGGACGTGACGGACCGCTAAACCTAGACAAATCTCGGAGAAAATAGAGCTTCGAGAGGAGAAAAGCTTAACTAGTGTGGCTCGGGCATTCCACCGAACACGTTGTGTGCATAGGAGGTGAGCTAGAGCACCACTAACCCCTCTCCCCCTCGGCCAGAAAAAAAAAACAGAGCAGTGAGCTCTGCTCTTGAGTGAGGGGGTTTATATAGGCAACTCACTGGTCCCGGTTGGTGCTACAAACCGGGGCTAAAGGGGTGCCTTTGGTCCCGGTTCATAAAACAAACCGGGACCAATAGTGGTGGGCCAGGAGCAAGAGCCATTGGTCCCGGTTTTTAGCTCCAACCGGGACCAATAGGTCCAGACGAACCGGGACCAATGGCCCACGTGGCCCGGCCGGCCCCCTGGGCTAACGAACCGGGTCCAGTACCCCCATTGGTCCCGGTTCTAGATTGAACCGGGGCTAATGGGCTGGACCAATGCCCTGTTTTCTACTAGTGTAGTATCGTCCACAACTCACTTGTGTTCTACTCGTGCATATCATCTACGCATAGACCTGGCTCATGATGCCACTGTTGGGGAACGTAGTATTTTAAAATTTTCCTACGATCACGCAAGATCTATCTACCAGATGCATAGCAACGAGAGGGAAGAGTGAGTCTACGTACCCTCGTAGGCCGAAAGCGGAAGCGTTAGAACAACGCGGTTGATGTAGTCGTACGTCTTCACGGCCCGACCGATCAAGCACCGAAACTACGGCACCTCCGAGTTCTAGCACACGTTCAGCTCGATGACGTCCCTCGAACTCCGATCCAGCCGAGTGTCGAGGGAGAGTTCCGTCAGCACGACGGCGTGGTGACGATCTTGATGTTCTACCGTCGCGGGGCTTCGCCTAAGCACCACTACAATATTTATCGAGGAGAACTATGGTGGAGGGGGGCACCGCACACGGCTAAGAGATCAAGAGATCAATTGTTGTGTCTAGAGGTGCCCCCCTGCCCCCGTATATAAAGGAAGGAGGGAGAGGCCGGCCCTACAGGGGGCGCACTAAGTGTGGGGAGTCCTACTAGGACTCCCAAGTCCTAGTAGGATTCCCCTTTCCTTTCCGGAGTAGGAGAGAAGGAAAGAGGGGGAGAGGGAGAAGGAAAAGGGGGCTGCACCCCTTGTCCAATTCGGACCAGAAGGGGGGTGCACGCCTCCTTCCTTTTGGCCTCTCTCCTCTATTCCCATAACTCCCCGGTACTCCGAAAATACCCGAATCACTCGGAACCTTTCCGATGTCCGAATATAGTCGTCCAATATATCGATTTTTATGTCTCAACCATTTGGAGACTCCTCGTCATGTCCCCGATCTCATCCGGGACTCCGAACTCCTTCGGTACATCAAAACTCATAAACTCATAATAAAACTATCATCGAAACCTTAAGCGTGCGGACCCTACGGGTTCGAGAACTATGTAGACATGACCGAGACACGTCTCCGGTCAATAACCAATAGCGGAACCTGGATGCTCATATTGGCTCCCACATATTCTACGAAGATCTTTATCGGTCAAACCGCATAACAACATACATTGTTCCCTTTGTCATCGGTATGTTACATGCCCGAGATTCGATCGTCGGTATCTCAATACCTAGTTCAATCTCGTTACCAACAAGTCTCTTTACTCGTTCCGTAATACATCATCCCGCAACTAACTCATTAGCTGCAATGCTTGCAAGGCTTATAGTGATGTGCATTACCGAGTGGGCCCAGAGATACCTCTCCGACAATCGGAGTGACAAATCCTAATCTCGAAATACGCCAACCCAACAAGTACCTTGGGAGACACCTGTAGAGTACCTTTATAATCACCCAGTTACGTTGTGACGTTTGGTAGCACACAAAGTGTTCCTCCGGTATTCGGGAGTTGCATAATCTCATAGTCATAGGAACATGTATAAGTCATGAAGAAAGCAATAGCAGTAAAACTTAAACGATCATAGTGCTAAGCTAACGGATGGGTCTTGTCCATCAGATCATTCTCCTAATGATGTGATCCCGTTGATCAAATGACAACTCATGTCTATGGCTAGGAAACATAACCATCTTTGATCAATGAGCTAGTCTAGTAGAGGCATACTAGGGACACTCTGTTTTGTCTATGTATTCACACATGTATTAAGTTTCCGGTTAATACAATTCTAGCATGAATAATAAACATTTATCATGATATAAGGAAATAAATAATAACTTTATTATTGCCTCTAGGGCATATTTCCTTCAGTAGGCACGGTAGAACTTCTCCCAGCCACGACACAGGTACATGTGGCCTTCCTTGATCACCAACTCCACGTCCCACAGCCTGCGAAACCCGCTGCCAGCCTGTCGCAGCTTCACATTATTTGGCGGATCTTCACCCATCATGTTCATAAAAGTGTCAGGCAGCCTCTGCAGTTTGGGACAATGAGTGATGTAGCAAACAACAGAGTTATCATAATGAGATGGGTGAAGGGGAGTTCTCTCCTTTTATATACCCGCCTCGTGGATGATATTGAAGTCCCAAGTATGATACTGAAGAACTCGAAAGCATCCAACTCGTACTCCGGTGTGGCAAAGCGGAGTCTGCGGTGGCGGCTTCCCCCCATCTTTGATAAGCAGCAGAAGAGACCAATTAGTACCCTTACAACATTATCATACAACATTATAACATAAGAAATTTTGAGCAGAAGATAATCAACTACACCAATTTAGCATTTCTCATTCAAAAAACAATGCACTTGTGGACATATGATGGCTCTAGTTGAATTTATTAGTAGCACTAGTCGTCAAAAATGTTGACTTTAATTGAATTTCATATAATAACTATTTTAACTTCTTTGGGTCAGCAAACTAGGCACCTAGCTAGCAGTGTAAAAACATTCAACTAAAGAAAAGAAAGAAACTGCAAAACGTGGCGGAACCCTAAATAAGAAAGTATAAAAATGTGTCTTTTTCTTCTTCTTCCCCTCTTCTTCTTTTTTCCTCTTTTTCCTCTTCTTCTTCTTCTTCTTCTTCTTCTTCTTCTTCTTCTTCTTCTTCTTCTTCTTCTTCTTCTTCTTCTTTTTCTTATTCTTTTTCTCCTCCTCCTCTTCTTCTTCCTTTCCCTTTCCCTCTTCTTTGCTCCTCCTCCTTGAACTCAGAGACTCCTCCTTGAGAAATTGATACGTATCCAGTTAGGAGACATACAACACTAACGTAAGTGCATCATAAATATACCTACCGATGCATGGGTATCAATAGATCAGAAATCATACTAGAAGAATATTAAATTCTAATGTATATCGGGGCATATGTTGATTACAAATCGAATGTACAATTTAAAGTTAAATTGCATCGTGAGATATACAATTATGTCCCGAAATGTAAAGAGTTTGGATTCATTTGGACATGGCTTGGACCAATAGTTACGTTAACATAGTTAATTTATATGACATAAAAATGGTGTCATTACATTTGAATCCAATATTACTTACTTATGATCATAATTTTGTATTAGACATAACATATTTAGGTGAAGTTGGTTACAACCTTATCCCAACAAACCAAAGTACACTTATATTCTGGGACGATGGAAGTACGGAAACTGGACATTTAAGATATATAGGTAAATATGTTTGAGGAATGGGAAGGGGAAATGTGCCCACTAGTATGAACAGCCCCATCGAACATGGGTCTCACAAGTCACAATGGTGCAATGAGGCATGGCAGAAAAAGTCGACTTTCAGCGGCACATCGACAACGGTGTGTCATGGATGTTCTTTGCCGATGTGGGTATGCCACACGGGCATCAAGTATTATAGAAGGCCTGTTTCGACGTGGTCATCTAAACAAACGAATGGAAATGAATAATGATGGCATTATTGTTGGAGTTAAACCCGACATTGTTGCCGTGTCCGGTTTGTACATGGAACAATCACAAGTAGTACTAGGATTAAAATACGTAACCGAATAGGTTAGTGTAAGTTGGTCCTAGCTGCTATATATACATCTGTATACCCTTTGTAATTATACCGAGTCTAGAGAGAAAAAGCAATAAAAATACACAGGTGCGACACGCACCTGTTGTGATCAAACTCCCGTGCCTCGTGTTGTGTTCGTTGTGTGCGTATCCGAGTGTTCCGTAGCCGGCGAGATCGATCATGCAAGGCTGCCGGTGTAGGTGCGTGTAGTTTTTTTTTTTTTTTTTTTAGAAAAGGAGGAATCACCCCCGGCCTCTGCATCTGGGAGATGCATGCGGCCATATTATTTATTATTCACAAAGACCTTACAAAGAAATACAACAGTAAGCCCGAGGCCACCATCTAGACGCCATCTGTCGCTACTCCTCTCTTCTTGATGAAGGGGTGCCGAATGTCCGGGCCAAATACCAAACAGACATCGCACAAAAGCCTAACATCTAACGCCGGATGCCCCATCCAAGCCACATAGGCGGGACTGGGTAACGCTCCGGTCCGGCGCACTCTCAGTGAGTACCACACGCACACGCTGCAAAGTGCCGACACCTCCGTCTTCCCTCGATCCATCCTCAAAGCATGTACTGACGCATCGACCTTGTCAGGCCTCTCTGCCATCGACGCCACCACGACGCCAGACAACGTCGACCTCCTGCGCGTGTCCATCGCCACACAGCTGACGCCAAGCCTCCGCTGCTCCATGCCGCCGAGAACCGCCGCCATGAATATGTAGAAATAAATACCGCTCAACCGAAGAAGCCATCCGCTGGTCCCTCGAGCCCGAGTGCCTCTCCAAGAATGCCGCCCCCAAGGGGGTAACGACACATGAATGCCGCCGTCATCTGATCAGCTGATCTAGGGTTTCCCCCGGAGGTATTGGGTGGGGTTGGGAGCTTCACCTCGATGATGCCTTCACGAAGGAAACGATGATAAGGGCATCGTCATCACCGGCTTCGGCTAACAACCGAAGACCAAGTTTTCACCCGGATCCGTCCCAAGAAATCCACCGGACAACCTATGCACTGTCTCGACCGCCTTCAAAGCCCCAGATCTAGCCGCCTAGATCCGGCGACCAACCGCAACAACAGTGCCACTGTAGGAGCCCTGACGCACCGGCCACTGCCTGAGTGCGCCACCACTGGAGCCTGGGAAGAGGGCTCTCAGCCCACCTCGCCAAACCGCGAGAGCCGCCGAGATGATCGCGCAAACTCATCACCGTCTCTGATCTGAACCAATCCGCGGCAAAACCACGAGATCGGCGATGCAGATCCGCCTTGGATAGGGACAGCACCACGCCATGCCGTCGCGGGAAGCCCGAGCTTCACCTGCCGCCACCTTCCAGGGCCGCCGCCCCGTGGTCAAGACGCCGTCGACAGGCTGAGCCGCCGGCCACCGCGACCAAGGCCGCCATGACACCGCGAGCCCATCGAATGACCGGCGCCACCAGATCTTCCTCGGAGCCTAGCAGCTCCGCCGTCCCCGCCCAGCACCACGCCGCCGCCTTGCGCCGTTGCCTGGATGCGCCGCCGCGCCGCCGCGACGCAGATCGGGGGAGATCGCCCCGGCGCCATGGGTGACCCGCCTCACCTGATTTGGCACGGGAGGGAAGAAGAGAGCCTCCGCCGTCGCCATCAGCCGCCTGGGGCTTCGCCCGGCGACCTCCTCTAGCGGCGGCGGAGGGGAGGAGGAGATTGGATGTGCCCGGCGGCGGGGGCTGGGGTTTCCACCCGAGCCGCCCTAGCGGGAGGGCGACGCGGGGGCCTGAAGAGAAATCGATCAAGTTGAGTGATTACGGAAGTGCTCGTGCGTACTACTGCTACACGCACAGGTGAAGGATCGATCAGGAATTAGCTAGTTGCGGCTAGCTTGTACTGCGGTGCATCTCGGCGTAAAGTAACTTCGTCAAGTTCGTCAACGAGCTTCGTTCGTCGTCGTCGTTCGTCATCATCGGTCGTCGTGTGTCGCCGGAAAGTACTCGGTGTGCACGGTCTAGGCCAACAATTGGTATAGAGCTTGGTTGATCTTCTAGTAACGGAAGGTCATGGCGGGCAAGGAGATCGTGGAAGCGTCCGGTGCAGCTAAAGTACTTGCCGTGCCCGGTTCGTCGTACCCATGATTTGATCGCGAAAACTTCGGGGTCTGGCGAGCCTTGATGGAGTGTGGTCTCCGCGCCAACGAGCTATGGGACGCGGTGGATTCAGGAGGCGATTCGTATAAGAAGGAGGGAGCCGAGCACCGGAAGGATCGGCAGACGACGTCGGCGAGTGTTGAGAGGAATTTTGCCTACAGAAAGTGCCCTCAAGCACAGACACATAGCAACGTTGGCTCGCTGCAAAGTCTGCTTTGCTGCAGACGAGGATTTGTATCATGCACTAGTGAAGTGCACACATGCAACAAATTTCTGGCGAGAGGCGAGGGAGTGGCTGCATATCAAACTCCCAGAACTCCATACAGTAACATGGTCTAGGGACATTTTATGTGACCCCAGATTCGATGAGAGGGACCAAGCAAAAGTCATCATTGTCATGTGGGCGATCTGGACCACAAGAAATAATATAACTCACGACCGGGCGAGCTTGAATCCTATTGTTTCAATGAAGAAGACTAGGGAGGCTTTGGCACTGCTGGAGATACCAGAGCAGCATGCAAAGATCCTACCAGGTCATGGATGGTGGCCACCTGAGAATGATTGTATCAAGATTAATGCGGATGCAGGCCTGTCCGTGGAGGCTAGTGTATGCGGGCTGGGAGGTGTTGCCAGAACATCTGAATCATTCCTCGGTGCCTGGTGCAAGCCACTCCAGGGCTTTACTGATCCATTGGTGGCGGAGGCGCTAGCTCTCCGGGAGGGAGTGATCTTTGCCCAGCTTCGGGGCTATGTGCGAGTCGAGATGGAGACCGACAACTTGGAGGCTGTCCAACTTTGGAACTCGCGCCGTACTTCGCGCTCGCTAATAGCGCCGGTGTTGCTTGATATTGAGGGTTTAGCTTCATATTTCTCTGTTTTTTCTATTCGTCATGTAAAGAGACACGCCAATGTCCCGGCCCATCTATATGCTAGACATGCATGCACACTAGAGGTGTCGAGTGTTGGCTGAACTCCCCCTGGGTTGCTGGTAACCAGCCTTATGGCTGATAGTGCCGCAGCCTCTTTGATGGAATAAAAGAGCCCTCATTTCCCCGCAACAAAAAAAGACTGTCAGCAAGTTTTGTTCGCCATCGGTCGTCGTGTGTCGCCGGAAAGTACTCGGTGTGCACGGTCTGGGCCAACAATTATAATTTTCCCCGTAATCCTCATACTAACCCTCTCACTCCCTTCCCACTCCGCCCAATTTGGATGCGGTGTGGTGGTAGCGCTTGCGACCTAGCTCTCTCGCAGCTCTCAGATGAGAGCACATCTGGCGTGTGAGAGCATGTCTAGCAGATCCGCAAACCGGGCCGTCCGCTATAATAACCGTTGGTTTACGGCATCCATCCTGTAAACCCGGCTCGGACAAATACTTCAGATTTAGCTGTCCCGTAATTTTTATTTGTGGGATCCCGCATCCGCGAGCCCAATTCCTCTATATCTATGTGATTTCGCCCTCTTTTGGAGGACGCCTTCCTTTTTACGGGAGGGCAATTTTAGCCCCAACCGCTTTCCTCGCAGCCAACGCCATGGCTTCCCGAACTCGATTCTAGCCAAAACTCACCGCCGCCGCCGCACGCGAGCTACCGCACGCCAGCGTCGCCGCACACGAGCTGCTGCACATCGCGCCGTCGCGCGCGAGCTGCCGCACGCCGTGGCCGTCGCCTGCGAGCTACTGCAGCCGCTGCGCTACAACCAGCGAGCGAGCTAGCAGCTGTTGCACCGTCATCGCACCGCCACCGCGAGCTGCCGCCTGCTCGTCGCGTCTATCCTGTGGTCCTCGTCTTGCCCCACGGCGGCGCTGTCACCGGCAAGACGTGCGGATCCAATTCTAATTTAACGCACACTTTTTAGGGGGGTTTGTGCAATTTTACCGGGACCATAAAATATCTTACGGGATCTGTTCTGCCAGAATAAAAGTCATACCATAAAAATGCGAGAAAACTTTTTGCGGTATCCCTTAAATTGATTTTTGCGGGATGGGGTATACGGGATCTGCTAGAGATGCTTTGAGAGCATACCGACTCCTCTCCATCGTACATCGATCTCGCGGCTTCACCTCTCCTTGTCAGACAGATCTGGTGGAGGCGACGAAGAGGTGGTCTTGGATGGAGAAGAGGAGCTGGTATAAGATTTGGCTCTAGTATGTATGTGATGAGTCGTTAAAGGTGAGGACGAAGAGGAGATCAACGGGGGAGAGAATACCAACCAGAAGAGCCACCCTCCGTACCGGAGGATGACGATCTCAATCTGCAACAGACACCAAGGTATAAATCCTTGTTTTACATGTTACCGTGCTGATTAACTTCTCATTGAATTATAGCATGTTTATTATTTGTTAGCTCTGAATGCTTGATGTTCTTTTGTCTTGACATGGTTTGTTATTTATGTTTATATAACCGTTATGTTTTTTTCATAGAGCTATTTCTTTATTAGGTTTACAAATTCATATCTTCATGTTATCTATTTATTTGCTACTCCTCCCTCCGATCCATATTAATTGTCATCGAATTGGATGTATCTAGCACTAAAACATCTTTACATACGTCCAGTTCAGTGAAAATTAATATGGATCAGAGGGAGTATTAATTATGCTAAGACATGCATACTTAGTTGCTAGGATTTTTTTGTTTTATTTGTTCCTTTTAGATCATCATGCTTATTTGTAGCATTTAAAGTATAGCTAACATGCTTATTCGTAGTTTTGCATCGTGATATCCAAAGGTTTTCCAAAACACGAGTCTATTTCAGTGACACTATACAAATGGTTAGCTCAAAATAGGAGCGTATGCCATATGTTCTTGTGCCAAATGGAAAATCATTCAAATAAGAGCTTTTCCTATATGTGAAGAAGCCTTTGTTCTCCTTATCATTGTCCCTTCAGGTGACTAAACCTAAGCATATAATACATATGGAAAATTGTTATACTCACTATTACCTTAAAATTAAATAAGTTCCTCATTTATATGTATACAAGAATATCAGGCCATGGTCATACCAATTCCACCCCGTCACTACTATGACATGTTGGTGAATTACAAGAGATTCTTAAAATTAAGAGTGTTTTGTAAGACTTAACTGAGATATCACAATGGTGGCGACGTTAAATTATGGTGACACCAAACTAAAAAGGAAATAGAGAAGAAGACCATGCAAATCACAATGAACCGGAAAGAAATATCGGTGGTGTTACTAAAGACAGAATGTGCTATCCTAAGGAAAAACATTGCTTCAACATTGCTTGTTTACAATTTGGTTTCAAATTGGCAACGGGTATACCGACCCGCCTATTTTCTTTGAGCACACATTGGCAACGTTCGGGCGCCTTTGTTGTCGATGATCCCTCCACAGTTGTGAAAAGACTATAGCGGTGTGTTCGATCTGTGTCGTCGATGTGGGGTTTCATAAGGTCGTTATGTACTAGTGGCTTACAACTTTATTTTGGACATTACAAAGTTGTGAACTACTGTGGCCTGATATGATCTGTGGTAAAGCAACGGTGTGTCCTAAGTGTCATTATAATTTCAAATACACCACTCAGTGCTAAGAATAGGGTGAACTTATACACACGTGAAGCATGCAATGTAGATTCATCCACATGGCCTAGTAACCGGGTCTCGATATTTTATAGCCTCCATCATGTAGAGTATATTCTCTAATTTTTCTCTCTCTAGGAATTTATTTATGGGTATTTCTGCATGACAACATTGGCCTCTTTCTTCATCTTATTGGAATTATACATACTGATTTGCTTAAAAGAAAGAATATTAGCTATGGTGTATGTACTAGAGTTAGGCACTATTTTACCTTTTTGAATAGACGAAGGGAAGCATCAAACTCTAGAACTTGGACAGTGAGAGATCCATTAATCATCTTATTATCTACACAGTGTCTTTCCACAACTGATTCATTTGTAATAACAATGATACTTCCGTTGATAGGCTCGGATAAGAAGGCAGCGTGTATCAAGTCCCAGTCATCTGTCGACTGTATACCATCAATAACCACAAGGCAATTCTCTTCCCGTAGATACTTACAACACCCTTGAATTGGGTCTTGGTCTTCGATCATAGAAAATGCCATGGTTTCCTTTGTTTGAGTGTCATCAGAATGAAAATCCACTAGTAAGTGCCAAGCGAGTTCCATTAAGTTGAACGGATGAGGCACATCGGCCCAGCTATACGCTGTATAGCTTCTCATAGGGTTCCCTCTAAAGGAGCCGTTGTGGATGTCATAAATACGAAGACACCCATCAGTCATTGCATCATAGTAAAAAGTTTTCACGAGGGCTGATTTCCCAACACCAGCAACGCCGCACACAATCATCACACCAGGTAGCAAAACCTCGTAAAGGGCACTCACTTCATACCGACGGTCAGAAAGAGTAAATGATTGTGACCAATCACGTGCCTCTACTCTTCTCCTAGAGAAAGAGCAGCGATCCCCCTAGAAGGAAAAATAAAATATAAGCTCAGTTTTCAGTTGCTAACATATGTTCTGCTCAATTTATTTATAGCTCACTACTGCATAATGTTAACGTTAACCATGCGATAAAATTACCAAAATTTGCCACCATGCCAAACAAGGCCATATACTTAGTAGCAGAGTTGTACCTCACTACCAGATTCTAGCCCTTTTCCATGTGTCCGGGACACCCGGTAAGGTCCGCTTTCTTCTTCGCAAAAGCTTTGCCAAGTGTCACTTCTTAGCAAAGGGCCCCGAAAAAACAATCTGACCGGAAAACGTGTGTTTGTCGGGTGATTTTCGTCGGGTAATTTTGTTCTCCCAACTTTTTTTTGCAGGGCTGCGTTAATTTTCATATGTTCTCTTTCTACTAGCTTCAGGCTGGGTGAATTAAACCACTACCACACGTTCAACTATTCATTCCATATCTAACGTGCCATATTCACTCAGAGGTTTGGACTGAACCGAAGAATCGCTACTTAGTAGTAGTCTGTAAGCATTTCATCCACAAATACTAACATGTGTTATTCAGAACAATGCAAAATTGCATGTGGTTTCTATATACATACATGTTACTTAAATGTCTTGAATGGCGGGTTGTCTTAACTTTACGCACAAAGGGTGCAATGGACCTCTACAACAGTCAATGTGCAGCCTTCTTGGGAAACTTGCAGTCTTTTGCAATGTCTTCATAAGAAGGGATTGCGATGTATCTAAATCTTTCCAAGTATGTAAACCATACAATATTTGTTTATGTACTAGGACCTGCAAGCTATTACAAGGGATCCTATGTTGATAAGGGAATTTGAAGAAAACCATGTTCAATTAGTATGTTTCTCCACACATGCACATTGTTTAACATGACTTGCAATGTTCCATTTTTCAAGTTATAATTTTTAATAATGTGCCAAATTGGTATTTTTTTTTTCATAACCTATGTGAAATTGTAAAGCATTTTGGATGCCCTTTCATATTGTGTTACACGATACACATTCAACATTTTATATATCAAGTAGTTTGGTTTTATAGATACCCGCTGCACCGCGCGGGTATCCTTCTAGTTGTATATGCACGGAGACACTGACACATAAAGGAAAATGAAAGCTTTTGTAAAGACAATTACTAGAGTAGTAGACTGCATGAGAAAATTAGGGGGGGGGGGGTTATATAAGTTTAATAGATTAAAAAATTCAATATAGCTCCCGAGCTCACATGCGTCTGCTTGAGTACAAAATCCGTAAAAAATTAGAAAAAAACTTTAGAAATCTGAAAACAATCAGAGCAAAACATTTACAAATTTTTACATCCGTGTAAAATTTCGTACAGAAATGACATTTGTGGTGCTCTGTGCAAAAAAGACAAAATCAGTGGCCAACATGAGATAAAAAAAAAGTCTTTTAGAGCATTGGTTTTGTGTTTTTTGCACAGAGCACCACAAATGTCATTTCTGTACGAAATTTTACACGGATGTAAAAATTTGTATATGTTTGTCTCTGTTTTTTTTCTTCCAAATTTTGTGAAGTAATTTTATAATTTTTTTCGAATTTCGTATAGCAGGAGCATGTGAGCTCGGGAGCCAAAATTTCTCTCCCTAATAGATTAACATGATTTCGGAGAAAGAAGCATCATACCTTTATCGGGGGAACACGTGCAGTGCAAGGGTCCATAAATCTAATGCTGGAGCTTTGACGCTCATGTGCATCAACACTTCCATTTGTAGTGATAACAATACTACAACTTTTAGTAGGCTCGGATAAGAAAGTATCTTTAATTAAATCCCAATCTTGTGTGGACCGTAGACCATCAATAACAAGGATGCAGTCCTCTTCATGTAGGAGCTTGCGACACTGCGGAATTGGGTCTCGGCCTTGTATCAAAATAGCTGCTACACGGTCCTTGGCTTGAGGATCATCTGAATAGAAATCCAGAAGTAAGCGCCAAGCGAACTCCATCAAACTGAATGGATGGGGCATGTTTACCCAACAATACACTTTCGCATTTTCATGATTAGATTCTTCCAAGGATCGTAGTATATGCTCATAATAAAGTTGTCTCACGACAGCTGATTTTGTGATATTATCATTATTCCCGCATATGAAGTTCACATCACAAATCTCAGAATCCCCCCTAAAATAATTACGCTCCTCACGATGTGTACAAAGCGGTCTATAGTATTTGTCGGTCCATTCACGTGCCTCTTCTCTTCTGTTGGAGAAAAAACGGATGTTTATCCTGCCCTCAATACCATAGTACGAACACCCCTGCAAGTAAGATGGGACATTGTCAAATTTGGTAAAATAGTGGCTATATTACCTTATCCACCGGCTATGGAGGCTCTTACAAAGGCATGTGCAGTCTACAGTACAGTCACCATATATAGTCCGCAGGAAAAATTATCTGGAATGATTTTCAATATTGGGGCGTATAAGTTTGTCATCTTTGTTGCAAGAGAAGAGGACAGTCAAGTGGGTGAACTCATGCTACATCTAGTTGAGGGAGGACCGGAGGAGTGTCCATGATCCAATATACAAATGCTACAAGTTTTATTCAATACAACCTGGAGAAAGTCGTGAACATGAAACTCATTCTTTGCATATCTTGACATTTATCCGGAATTTTGATAAAGTTTTATCAGAGTGAAATTAACAGTTTTGGCAAGGCAAAAGAGGAGGAGGATCGTTACATACTTTTGTCCGAATGTGAATCTAGTTCCCTACGTTTTAGATACTCTGGTGTCCCTCTCCACTATAGAATGGAAGTCGGTGGAAGACTGCTTTGAACTACTGACAAGGCAAGTTACTGTCATACAGGGTCGATTTGTTCTTATGAACTCTGTTCTTACTAGCTTTCCAATGTTCATATTATCTTGCCATGAAATACCTATGTGGGTAAGGAAAAGACTAGATTTCTATATATCTCAAATTTCTGGCAAAATGATCAACTTAAACAAACACTGGCTCACTAAATGGAACATAATATGCCAACCAAAGTACCAGGAGGGTTAGGAGTCAAGGTTCTGGATATGAAAAAAAGTGTTTACTCAGCAAGTGTTTTTTTAATCTTTTGAATGAGGAGGGTGTGTGGGTGTGGAAAAAGTTGCTACAAAATAAATACCTCGATGACAAAACTCCATCGCAAGTCTGGGAAAAGCCTATGGACTCCCCTTCTTTTGGGAAGGACATATGCCAGTGAAAGAGGAGTTCTTTTAGTAGAGGCTCATAGTTGCACAATGTTCGGGTACTCATATTTGGGAAGACAAGTGGCTCGGTGATATAGCTCTTTCTCAATAATACCCATCCCTAAAAAATGTTTGTGCGACAGAATGATGTTTCTGTTGCTAATTATTGAGTAGGCTGAATATAGGTTTCATACGGACCATAAATGGAGATAAGTGGATTGTGTAGTTACACTAAGTTCAGCAGTTAATGCACGGGGATATACCTTTCCGATGAACCAAATACATTTGCATGGAAGCTGACCGCCTCAAGTTCTTTCGTTAAAATCTATGTATGTGTATCTTATGAATGGGCATTCTAGATTTCTCCGTTTGTACTTGTGGAAGTTACAGGTACCCTTGAAGATTTTTTTTGTTCGTGTGGTTCATATATAAAAGGTATTGCTTAGTAAGGATAACATAGCTAAGCAAAGATTGAATGGGTGTAACAAAAGATATCTCTGTGACTCTGAGTAATCTATTCACCATTTATTTGTCCTATGTTCCTTTTCTCATCATGTATGGCGAATAATTATTATAACCTTAAAACTATGTCTCCCAACAAATATCACAAATATGTTTGGAAATTGGCTGAATTATATTACAAGAAAACAAAGGCTCAAATTCATGTGGGGTTTTGAGCTATTGTTTTAGGCTATGGGGAATTGCCGGCATGTCATTGTTTTAACAAGACTCGAATTGCTCATATCCTACAATTTATCTACAAAGCTACACATTGGATCCATACGTAGTCCTTTCTTCTCCGTGTGGAGAAGAGAGAGACTATGGATTCTGGGTGAAACGATCTGCTATAATCTTAAACCAGGGTGACGGCCTATTAATCGAACTCATGATGCAAAGAAGCTTTACATTTTATATATTCCCTTGGTTTATTATGATAAGAAGAAACTTAGGTAAAAAATACATATCGTCCGAGCCCAGGACAAGAATTCCAAGATCAAATCCACCCAACTTGTCCATTTCTCTACAAGTACGATGTTAATTTGACCTTGATAAAAGTTTTGGAATGAAATGGTATGCTTAAGTATTAGGGTAAACATGCATACCATTTTAATGCGGTCAAAAGCTGCACCGACTTCCAAATCTTCCCCATGAATCATTTGAAGTTTGTTATCTGCACAATGGCTGGCTACACATTCTTGATTTGTAACGACAAGGACACAACTCTTAGTACACTCGGATAAGAAAGTTGTCTTTATCATATCCCAGTCATCTGGAGATTGCAGACCGTTAATAACGACGAGACAGTTGCTTTCGCGTAATACCTTGCAACACTTTTCAACCATGTCTAGTCCTTCCATCCTGCCAATAGCTACAATTTCTTCGGCATAAAAATCACCTAAATGGAAATTCAGCAGCAAGCGCACCGTGAAGGCCTCCAAATCAAACGGCTGGGGTACATCGACCCAATTGTAGCGTTCAAAATCCCCTTGGTCGGATGCTTCCGAATTATTCATTGTACTGGCATACACTTCGTCGATAAGAGTTGACTTGCCATCACGAGTATCCCACAACGTGATTACACGACCAGGTTTCAATTTCAGATTAAGTTCACCTGTATCAGAGCGATACCCCTTACCCTGCAAGGAAGAAAGATGAAGTCTGTTGTTAAAGAAAGTAGAGGATCAACTTAACTAGGCAAGACAAATTTTGATTTTCTCGAGATTGCCCGTAGAGGGCAATTAAAACTTGTTAAGTGACGTACGTTGAGTATTCCAATATGAAATATAATTCCAATAAGATGTTTCCACACATATAATTCAAAAATAATTCAAATAAACTTGGAAATATAATGTATGAATTCAAATTTTTGGGACATATCAATCATACAAAATACAAAAATGAGAAAGAAATCCTCAAACATAATCATGAAATTTAGAAAAATAGAGTGCCAAGGCACCAATATCGACGGAGTCGAGGACAAATTGGAGGCAAACACGCTATGGGGGAGGGCAGAATCCTGCCACAATAGCCTCTCCACGAGCGGAACCTCCGCCGCCGAGCTTGGCTCACCATCATTCCAAGGACTGGTGGTAAAGGGGCACTGGAGTCCATGAAGGTGACGTGGGAATAGATGGGGCGCTGCACAGTGGTGGCGGTTTGAAGCAGCACTATCGAGCGGTGGTTAGGAGGTAGAAGGAGTCATCAAACGATTGAGAGGGTGCTGATTGCCTTGGGTCCCATCCCTTTGCACATTTGGGGAAGTCCCCGATCTTTATTCAAATTTGGGAAGGTTTGGGGAAAGTGGTGTGCATATGACGGATGGCTCCGTTGGGATGAGATTTTATAGATGGAGGAGGTTTACCCTTGGAGATGCTCAAGCATGGACATGACATATATATTGTACCACAAAAATAATTGTGCTATTAATATCTTCAAAGTCGATCTTACCTCACCAATTTAAAATCCAAATCAAGCTTTCATTAGTTTGAAATTTATTTCCTAGTCTAATAATCCGACTTGCTATTTTCCGTTTGTTGAATTCAAAATTTTACCATTGGATTTAGAAATTTAGAGATAATCTCCCCCCCCCCCCAACATAGTTATGAAGAAAATGTGACACTATAGTATTATTTCATAAAAATAGTAGTTGTACTATTTTCATCTTGCAACTCTAAACACATTTTCATATATATCAACATTCAAAGTTTGAAGAATTATAATTTTACATTCTATGAGTTCATTTACAAAGTGATGGTGTATAACTATTTTTCATGCATAATTTGGTTACAATATGAATTCTCTAGTGACGAAGTACCGTTTGAATTTACCGTGAATGCATGAGATCTCTTTTCAATATTGAAGAGAAATCCTATAACTTGGTATATTCTCCATAACATGGCGTGAAGGTCAACCACCACATGGTGCTAGCATGTGGGGATCATGGTTAGGTTATAGAATAAGATCAATCATAGGGGGTAGTGTCATAGGAGACCTTGTAGAGTCATTATGCTTTGCTTTGGTGTATGCTTATACACTCATCATGTAATGCTATAACACATCAACCAAATGACTAGTTGGCACTGCATGTTACCTATATATGTAACTTAGCTAGTAATAGAAGAACAAGTATAATAGAGTGATGTAGGCGGGCTATAAGAGCTTCCACATCATTTTTTTGCTTAGGTGGAGGTGAGAGAAGAGGAGAGAGAGAGAGAGACAGAGAGAGAAGGGATGCAAACTTGTAGGTAGCTCTAGCATGAGCTCCAACACATTTTGTGAGAGAACAAAGTAGGCCAACATGTTAATGACATAATAAGCAACCATGAGTAGGCTATTAGATGGCTCTAGTTCTGTAGATGACATGACAACCACATATATCTGATGACTGACGCGCGCGTGCTCCCCGCGTGCCGGCGGCAGTGTGCTCCGATCTGGTGAGGGGCGCCAAGGACAAGCTGCTCCGGGTCAAGGGCCCCGTCAGGATGCCCACCAAGGTCCTCAACATCACCACTAGGAAGTCGCCGTGCGGAGAAGGTGACAGACCCGCCTCCCTCGTCGGCTCCCATTTTTTACTTCGTTTCGGTGTCCTGTATGCTCGCGTTCTCTAATCTCTGCAGATCAGGCTGCTTACGGTTTAGATATGATAGGGCAGTAAATTGGTTGTATGGACAGTTCATTGCTGGTAGTTGTTAGCATAGAGATTAACTGTCCCCAATTGAAGTTCATAGCTCATATTAGGATTTTACTAGTGATCGGTCCTACTGTCGTCATGATACGATGTTGCTAGTGATCAGCTGTTTTCTGTTAACTTTTGTTTGGACTCTGTTTTATGATGGGCTGCTCAGATGATGCTAAAACAATAAGTTGTTCCTGAGATTCTCTTTGAGGATTACAAAATCGAGCTTTTTAAAGCTGATGGGTAGCCCCCTTTAATGCTATGTTTTCTTCCGAAAAAACACTTGTCCTTTCTACTTTGGTAATGCAAGCGATGTGTTAGCAGTACTCTGTTTATGGCTGTAATATTCTTGCACAATTTTTGTTTACCAGCACCATATGATTGACACTTGGGCTACAGGTAGGATTAGTCATTGAACTTCTGGTTTCACTAAGAATGAAGCAGTTGCACTTGGCAGATAGGCTGAGCAAATGATGATTCCATGTGGTGTTTCTGATACATTTGATGTTTCAAAATCGAGCTTTTTAATGCTGAAGCTCAGCCTGACAGATGTTTAATCCCCTGTGCAGTTCTTTGGCGTATAGGTTATTGTGGCTATACTTGTACTCCTAATAATGCCATCTTCCTTTGGTGTGTAGGTACCAACACCTGGGATCGGTTTGAGATGCGGGTGCACAAGCGGGTGATCGACCTCGTCAGCTCCCCGGACGTTGTCAAGCAGATCACCTCGATCACCATCGAGCCCGGCGTTGAGGTTGAGGTGACCATCAGTGACCAGTAGGGAGCTATGCCTTTTTTTATAAGTGTGGGGTTTTGTATGGCTTATTAGGTTCTTCGCCTTGTGATTTAGAGTACCTCTTGTCATCTGAGATATCAAATTGAATTTTCGTCGTCCTTTGGTGTGTTGCACTGGATTTGATATTTATACATGGCTTGCTATTGATGTGTTTGAGGTTTGGTGTCACCAGTTGTCAATAATTTCATTAGTTGATCCACTGTGAGGACATTGGTTCAGCTTATATCAGGTGCAATATTTAGAAGAAACTAGATGATTCCCCGCGCGTTGCTGCGGGAAATGTTGTCTAAAATTAGTGTTTTACTATGCGAATTGAGTCCTAAAAGGATGAGAATCTATTGGGAAAAAAAAGATGAGAGAAAAAATGATAAATTATTGTTATGTGACAACAACACTTACGAACGATACATGACTGTAATGGTACACATGTAAGTAAGGTCTATCCTCCTACTTATATCTTCCAAAGTGTGGAAAGCAAACACAATCAGAACAAATGATTATATGGTCATTTACATGTGGAACCAACTGATTTAAAGCTCCAATATATAGCAAAGTTTTAAATAGCCCGCTATAGCACGCTATAGCTTTTAGAAGAGGTTCCACGCTAAATGCATTTTGTCCAACCACATGAGCGAACATTTTAAATAGCCCGCTATAGCACGCTATAACATTTAGAGAAGGTCCGCCGCTAAGAGGCTTAGCGCGCTATTTAAAACTTTGACATATAGGCTGCCACCTCCACTTCTTCTGCAAAGGGCAAAACTTCAAAGATACAACTAAAACATCACCACAAAGCTAATATCCAGGTCTTGACTATGTGTAATCTCCATCAGAACTTCCAAGTACATTTACTTTGATCCATCCTACAACATGAAGTAAGCAAATGTCACTAGTCTGATAGAATCACAATGCTTCACTTTTTAAATATGTCTAATACGGTTTAGTTGTATCTTACATATTTTATCGGAAAGCTCCCTCCTGTGACTAATATTATGGATTGGATAAAATAATTCTGCAGACAAATTAAAAACTAATCCACTGATCTGTGCATTAGCTTTACAAAAATGGTATCAAATGGTGGTGCCAAGCTAAATCAATTAGATACCATGTATATAGGTGTGGTTTACCTTGCTCCATTTCCCTCATAGTAGATAACACCGAGGAGAGTCCATAGCAGTATGCGTACATGTTGAAGTAACACCAAATATGCATACATGTTGAAGTAACGTCGAATATTTAATACTACATAAAAATCGCCCAAAGAAAACTTAAAATCAAGACAAAAGCAACCTGTAAATACGATACATTTATCTCACATTAGCATTAAGTAATATAAGAAGACATGGTGAACGACAAAGAAGATTATGGATGGCATGTCCTCAAAGCAAACTTCTGCACTTTTACAAAGTAGTTACATTGGACATCTCCAGCAATACAGGATATATATTAAGATATTGCCAAATGTGTTCCTAAAAAAGAAATGGAAGAACATGAGTTGCATCCCGTGGATAATAGTATTGCCCTCCCTAATGGTTCCAGTAACAGGGTTGATGAAAAATTATATCAATATATACACCTTAATTGATTATTTTGGGATCTGGGGTGTACCTAGATGGCAAGATAGTCATTACAAACTCGTATCTTTGTCATAATTTGAGAAGCTTGTGACACCAGTAACTCTTCAGTGTGGATAAGCAAATAAAATGGGCAAAATTAGCACATGAATAGTCAACAAAGCTAAATCCTTGTCTTAAGAGACTGTAGTGTTCATAATTTTTGTCCCTATAAAAAAAGTTCATAATTTCTGGAACACTATTCAGTTTTGGTGATCTACCATCGACCAAGCAAAAGAAACTCCAGAATATTCTATTTATGCATCAATAGTATACGCTCTTTACCTTTGTGGAATTTCTTCAGTAAGAAAATAATTCAACTCCAGATATTCAGATTGGTGATCTGCCATCGACGAAAAAAAGAAACTCTTCAGGGTGATCTGCTATGGAACACTTACATAGATGGAAGTATAGAGGAACTCGGAATTTCATCAATAAAAAAGGAAGCGAGCCAACATGATATGTAGTTAAATATGTATATCAACTCAGAAATATAAAATTTGCATATACCTTCAGATTGTAGCGTGTGTGGGAATTAACCTTTAGTAAGAAAATAAAAAGTAGAAAGCGTTCAGAGTTGGACTGCACCAAGTAACACATCACTTTGAATTTTTTTGAGTTATTTTATTTACCACCTATGAAAGATGACAGTGACAAGAAGCAGGAAAGAAGATAGTCTTCAGTACGCTTTCAGAAAGCAGCAAGATAACTTATGATGCCACGTGTATACATCCAGGAAGATATTTAACAAAAATTACATTGAGAGAGGTTACTTACAGATGGTGGCCCATAGAACTATTCAACGGGATCAAATTACTTATTGTGAACATACTTGAACGATGAATATGTGCTCATGCATAAATTCCATTGGACAAACTTAAATCAGACAAATGCCCAACGCAGTTGAGAACTTGAGATGAAACCCCTGCCAGTATGCAAGGAACATGTACCAATCTGTTGTTTGTTGATTATTACTGCCAAACGAATCAGCAAGGACATCAATTGTTAAACTCACTAACGAAAATAGGATGGAATGTTCACCTGCTTAATTTTGAATCCACGAGGGCAAAAATAGAAGTCCAAATCTGGCCCCTCCCACCTTCCACACCGGCAATGAGAGAAGATGGCAGCACCGGCGACCTCTCTAGGCAGGGCGGGGCCGCTCTCCCAGGATTAGAATCGCGCAGGGCAGCTGGCCAGGTCGCAGCTTCTCCGTAATGGCAAGTCGACTCGGCGCATTTATAGGTCGTGGGTAACCAACGTAACAGCAAGGAGCAAGGGGCAACAGAAGGAGATGAGGGCACAGGCATGGTGCACTGTGAGGCAATCGATGGCTTGACAGAGAAAGATGGGAGAGATCGGGATGGAGGGATGGAGGATAAGGATGCGGTGACCAGATGCGGCTGGTGGTGCTCTTTTATGGATGGGGAGGTGTTGCGCCATGGAAGAGGGAAACTGCAGATTGGATCGTCTCTCGGTTACGGAAGCGGAAGAGAATCGCTCTGTTCTGGACCGCTCTGTTTGTTTGGAGTAGTACAAAAGAAAAATTAAATCACACAATTTGTTGATGTGGGAAAGTGAATTGCTGACGTGGATAGCTTGCATGTGTAGAGAAATAAGATAGTGGGGATGAACTATTTAGGTATTATAGATTATTATATCATGCAAAGGAAAAGTAGGAAAAACAAACAAAAGCTATCTGAGGGGCTAGAGTAGCTAATAATGCCTTCAAAATTTTAAACCTATTTGCGATGATCCACTTTACGGACCTAAGAGTATCTGCAATGTGGGTTACATTGCGTTATAGCGAATTGACATATTCTCTTGTATTTCAAGCCTTTTATTACAATTGGACGCACTGTCCATCTTCATCTGTAATTTTATAGCCTACATTTGAACCGACGGACATAAATCCCCACAACGCCTTGGTTTGTAACGCTGCACTGCTAAACACCAATAATCAGCTACACCACTAGCGGCGTTCCAACACCGAGTAACCTTTAGACCAGCTTGAGTTGCATCTCGTTTCGCCCTCCATGGATGGCAAACAGTAAACGGAATAAATTTACCCAAATGATATGTGGCACGGAGTATTTTTCCTTGTTCCGATCAGCATAAGTTGGTAACTTTTCAATGCGACTCTAACCAGTAGGTCGTGAATTCCTTGGTTGAACCCAAAATATAAGTCCAATGCCAGATGCTTGACAACAAGTAGTCCGTCATGCATTTCCAAGTAGACTGGTTGTGGCCTAAAATCCATTATTACATGCAATATGGCAGGGATAGAGGAATCATAGTAAAACTTGGGATATGATTGCCTGATTTTTTTTCTTCTAACAAATGAAATACTCCCTCCGTTCCATATTAGTCGTCGCTGATTTAGTATAACTTTGTACTAAATCAGCGACGACTAATATAGAACAGAGGGAGTACTACTAGAGAAGGAGAAGGTCCGCCAAAAGTGGGAGCCGCGTGGCGCCGTGCAAGCACGATCAATAAGCTGGATCAGGAGGATGAGGCAAACGAGATGAGTGGATTGCGGTAGAGACGACACCCACTGTTTGCTGCTGATTCATATGAAATTAACGAGGAAAGAAAAGCCTTTTCTTGAAGGAAACAAATCAACAAGGGAAGCAGAAATACCCATTAAAACCAGCTGTAATCAACCAGAACAAGACAATCCATATATTCGCTGGAACTTCACATTATGAGGGAGAAACAAGCAGTAATATTTTTTCCTTTCTAATATATCTTCCTCAAATGAACTTTCAGCTTCGTATATATTCATGCAATACGTATTATTTATCAAGCATTCAACGCAACTATACTCACAAACTAACTTTAATTTGTTGCAAATAAACGGTAATTTTTCCTTTTGTCTCGGCATTGCATAAAGTCAATAAATACAACATATACATGTACATATTATTTTTGAAAAAAAAAGAGAAATGGAAGCACCAGATCGAACTAACGTGGTTAATTACTCCAGCTTCACGATAGGACGATACGGATTCGTGGCAAATTCCTGCTTGAGTGCATCACTATAGGAACCCTTGAGCCACACTTCCTTGAGGTCCCACAAATTGTCTAGTTTAGAAATCTCCAAATACGACCCACTGGAGCAGTGGATTATCAAAAGCTCAACAGTAGGCATGTTCCTCATTTCTAAACTCACCTTTAACCTGGATCTGCAATCAATTTTGAGGACCTTGAAGCTGGTGTACCTGGATCTAAGATCATATGTACTGAAAGAGAGCTTACAGTCTTGAACCGGCTTTACAAGAAGACGGCGTAAGATATATGGACGCGGCAGTTCCATAAGGACATCCAGGTCCTCTTGTGTAGCGATCTGAAGGTCCAACTTTTCGAGGCTGTCCAGCTGCTTGATCCAATGTGACAGTTTATGTACAGGCCCGTACAATTTAAGGCTCTTTAAGGTCTTGGGTGGCTCAGCGATGTCATCCAAAGAATAAAGGTGATCTTGCTTATCCTCCTTGAGTTCGAGTCGCACTGACAAAGACTCCAGATGGCTGTGACCTGAGATGGCACAACAAAACTCGTTCCAGTTTCCACTGTTTATACCCGACAACCCGAGCTTGCGTAATTGGGTAAGCTTCTTGAGTTCCTTGAGAAAGGCCTTTCCCCTTGCACCACTGTTGACATGGACAACACCAAGAGTATGTAAGGCCGTCATCTTCCCAATCTCTGCAGCAACTTGAACTTTAACACCACCATTTTGAGTGCTAGCAATATGTTGACATCTGTGGAACTGGGACAACCGGGACACCAGAGTACGTCCCATACTCCATGTAAATGGTGTTGATGTCTGGTCCTCCTCTTCATCTGGTCGGGTTGCCACAACCATATGACCGTCTTCTTCTTCCTCCTCCTCTCCTAGTGGTTTTGATGTGTCATCCTCCTCTTCATCGGGTAGGGTTGCGACGACCAGATCATCGTCATCTTCTTCTTCCTCCTCTTCTAGTGGTGTTGATATCTGGACCTCTTCATCAGGTCGGGTTGCGACAACCACTTCTTCCTCCCCCTCCTCCCCTTCTAGTGGTGTTGATGTCTGGTCCTCCTCTTCATCGGGTAGGGTTGCGACGACCATATCATCGTTATCTTCTTCTTCCTCTTCTAGTGGTGTTGATGTCTGGTCCTCCTCTTCATTAGGTAGGGTTGCAAGAACCATATCTTCTTCTTCTTCTTTTTCTTCTTCTTCTTCTTCTTCCTCTTCCT
Organism: Secale cereale; assembly: GCA_902687465.1. Classification (NCBI taxonomy): domain Eukaryota; kingdom Viridiplantae; phylum Streptophyta; class Magnoliopsida; order Poales; family Poaceae; genus Secale; species Secale cereale. The sequence goes on from LR738713.1 coordinate 26,498,055, forward strand.
CCCCTTCTAGTGGTATCGACTTCTGGTTCTCCTCTTCATCGGGTAGGGTTGCGACGACCATATCATCGTCATCTTCTTCTTCCTCCTCATTCTCCTCCTCTTCTAGTGGTGCTGATGTTTGGTCCTCCTCTCCATCAGGTAGGGTTGCGACGACCATATCATCACCAACTTCTTCTACTGTTCTTAGGCATGTGATCCAATCATTATGCTCATCTAATGGCAAAGTGTTACCAGCACGAATGTATTGTAACTTTTGTAGCTTGATGACAGCCGGTGGCAGCATGACTATGGAAGTATCTCTGATATCCAGCGTTTGCAATTGCCTTAGGAAACCCAATGAGTCCGGCAGACGCTTGATCTCTCTACACCCTCGTAGGGAGAGGAACTTGAGGCGAGGAAACAACTTCCCAATCTTCTCTAGATCACCATCTGACACACCTGATGTGTCCTCAAGATCAAGCACCCGAAGCATTCTCATATTATTGCGGTTGGAAGGAGAGATGATGAATGACCTCCACTCGCCAAACACCGTCAAAGACCGTAGTCGCGACAAGTCCATGCTCTGGAATACATTCTCATCTCTGTCCCAACAACTCCTTATGGCGAGGTGTTGTCCCACGCGTTGTGAGTTGGGGCTGCAAGACCCTTCAAGTGCAAACACAAGGTTATCTTCCATTGGCCGTGACACAATATATTCACGGAAGAAGCCATTTACTTGGCACATTCTTGATACATTATTGATTTGGTGTACGACTTTTTTGCCTTGTGATGGCTTCTGGATTATGCTCAGCTTGACAAGCTCGGAGAAGAGCATTTCCCCTCTCTCCTCTGCGGTACTACCTGAAGATGTGTCTCTCGAGTAACCCTCAGCAATCCACCGCCTAAGTAAACGCCTCCGCCTGATGTTTTTGCCAGCAGAGAAGACTGACAGATAGAAGATACACGGTTTGACTGAATCTGAGCATCCATCAAAATATGACCGCATCCAACAAAATAGACCTGTCAAACCACGAAATTCCATGTCCATCTCTAGCATGTTCACAAAATTATCATCTAGATGCTCCAACACATCTATGGATGGTGTGTAGGGATCATCTTCATCTATAGCTTTAGACATGTATCTGCTTATGGAAACAATTACTTCTGGCAGCCCTCCACACTTGGCCATTATAAGTTTTGAAACCTCCTCTTCACGGGTAGTCATTCGCTTGTTGCGCCAAGTTATCTACAATTGAGAAATTGATACTATCCAGTTAGGAGACATGCAACACTAATGTAAGTGCATCATAAATATACCTATCGATGCATGGGTATTAATAGATCAGAAATCATACTGGAAGAATATTAAAGTCTAATGTATATCGGGACATATGTTGATTACACATCGAATGTACAATTTGAAGTTAAATTGCATCGTGTGAGATATACAATTATGTCCCGAAATGTAAAGAGTTTTGATTCGTTTGGACATGTCTTGGACCAATAGTTACGTTAATATAGCTAATTTATATGGCATAAAATTGGTGTCATTACATTTGAATCCAATATTACTTGCTTATGATCATAATTTTGTATTACACAGAACATATTTAGGTGAAGTTGGTTACAGCCTTATCCCAAAAAACCAAAGTACACTTACATTCTGGGACGATGGAAGTACGGAAACTGGACATTTAAGATATGGGGATATGTATGTGGCACACGTGTGCCAGATTGCTAAAAGTGCCACACCATCCCACCTTGTATAAAAACGCCGCAGCCTCGCCGTCGCTTCTTCCCTGCCAAATCCAATTCCAATCCGAGAGGGCTCCTGCCCCCATTTGATCCCTCCCTCTCCCCTCCCTCCTCCCGTCCCAGCGCCGCCGCCTCGAACCCCTCCTTCCTCCGCGCTGACCGCCCCGTCGCACCGGCCGCCGCCGCGGCGACATTCATTACCGCGTTCCTTCGTTTCTCGCTGCAGGTGACCCCGACCCAGGCGCAGGTCGGCGTGGTGGCGCTCCACCCGAGCTTGCGCTCGTGGGGCATGGCCGCGAGGAACGCCAGCAGCGCCGACTGCTCGCTCGCCGGCGGGTCCGCGAGCGCCAGGCACGCCAGCGCGGACACTGCGGCCGCCAGCAGCAGCGCCGCCGCGGGCGCCATTGCTAGTTGCGACGGACGACTACAAGCTAGGCATTGTCGAGGTTAGAGCAGAGCTGGAGCTTGTGGCGTGTGTGGTTTTCCTTGGTCGGGGGCAGGGAATTTGGGCGAGGAGGAAGTGGGCAGAGGGGATCTGACGGGAGAGTGAGTGAGGGAGGAAGAGGAAGGAGAGCGGCATGGCTCTGGAGTCTGGACAAGTGCGGTTTTGGTGGGGAAGAGATTGGGGACGGTTGGGCCTCGTTTTTTTTCATTCCGCCGGCTTGGGCCCACACCAGCCTATTGCAACATGATGGATGGGTTCTTCTTCTTCTTAACAATATATGAGCAACATACTTGATAACTTAGGTACAAACACCACGATAACTCTGTCCCAGGAGGGGAACAAGCTGTTGAAAAACATAGTCCCAGGTACTTATGTGAAAATAGCACGGTAATACGAATCTATACCCGATAACATTCATACAAACACCGCGGTAACTTTGAACAGTGGAAAAAAGTTGTTGAATATATACCCGGTAGCTTTTGTGAAAATAACATGGTAATATATGAACCACATACCTGATAACTTAGGTACAAATACCACGGTAAATTTGACCAAGGAGTGAAGAGGACGCCCGGGTTTGTGAACCGCGTGAAACGTGTAGAAAAAATGATGGAACTATAGAAATGTGGGTTGGCCCAAAAAAATGGCCCACTTTGATCCGTTATAGGCGTGATAAGTTACGCAAAAACATCGTGGTAATTTTTGACCTATGGAAAAAGTTACCGAAACACACCCATGTTTTTAGGTGTAAGTATCATGATAATATACGAACTGTAGACCCGGTAACTCGTGTACTATCCCCCATGGTAACTTTGACCAAGGGCGAGGTTGATGTACACATACCCTGATAACTTATTTGTAAGTACCACAGTATTTTACACATGGAAGACCTTATAACTTGTGTACAAAACACAGTGGTAACTTTGAAAGGGGTGTAGTTGTTGAAACATAGTACCTGGTAAGTTCTATGTAAATAGCACGGTAACTTACGCAACATAGGCCTGATAACTTGCATGCGAATACCATGATAACTTTGTCTTGAGGGGAAATCGTGGTAATTTTCTGTACTTTTTTGTAGTAACAAAATTGTAAAAAAAAGGGTCAAAATGATTAGTTTCTGTAGTTTGAGCAACAAATACCTAAGGATGAGTTGGTTGTGATGGCGTGCTTTGGTGCCAAGGAGGTGTGGTTTCGAATCCCACATGCGTATTTTTTTTAACATGTGATAGACGCGAAGAAGTGGCAGTTTTCTCGCGGGTGGGCGCGCTAGATGTGTGCAAGAAGCAGGTTTCTTGGGCAAGCCTGCGAGGTAGTTCGGCAGAAGGCGGGGTCGAAGGAAGGGGGGTCGTGTGATAATTTAAAGTGAAATAAGTAAAGGTGTGGCAGTTTTGCTTATATGGCACACATGTGCCAAATATCACAGTCCGAAAACTTAAGATATATAGGTAAATATGTTTGAGGAAATGGGAAGGGGAAATGTGCTCACTAGTATGTACAGCCCCATCGAACATGGGTCTCACATTGGTGGTGGTGAAATAAAAATGCGCGTGTGCGATGAGGCATGGCAGAAAAAGGCGATTTTCAGCGCCACATCGACAACGGTGTGACATGAATGTTCTTTGCCGATGTGGGTAGGCCACACGGGCATCAAGTATTATAGAAGGCGTCGCCGTCCTCTGGCGGCACGGGGGGACCCTAGCCGCCGCCGGTACCAGGCTCTTCATCCGCCCTCCCCCGCATTGCCGCCGCCGGAGGACCAGCCAGCAAAGCCGCGCCGGACCCATAAAGGTGGCGGCGGGGCGGATCTGGTCAATCGCGATCCCCACCCCCGGCCCTCACTTCGCGCCCGTCCACCCCGTCACGGCTTCCCTGGTCCAGTGCGGCTGTGGTGCATCCATGTCGTGCTCGGTGGCCGGATCTGCCCTCTCCAGGCTCGACCGGATCAGCCCCCTCCAAGCTCGCCGCGCCCCGCGTCCCCGTGCCTATCTGGTCGTCGCGGGCGCCACCCCCACCCTCCACGCGCCTCCGCCCGCGGCCCCGGGCTCCTTCCCCTGCGCGTACCTGACGCCCTCCCCCAGCTGCTGCTGCTTGAGCCTTCCGGTCCGGTGGCGGATGCGACCCTCCTGGTCATGGTCTTGGGTGCCATCCCCTGCAGTCACCCACCCTTCGCGGCGGCACAACCCAGCCACCGTTGGTGCTACTGTCGGTCGTCGGTGGGGTGTGGGGCCTGCGGCTGGCACTTCCTCCTCCCGAGCCACGGTGACGGTTCTCACGTGGAGATGGCGATGTTTCTGTCGTTGTGGTAGACACCGAGCGCTCGCGGTGGGTCCTTGCTGGAGCTGTTCCGGCCCCGATGGTCTTGGGCCCACGTCTCTTCGGTGTCCCTTGCCACCGATGTCCTCTGCCGGGTAGCTCCGGCCTCGGCAACCGAGTGGTTGCGCCCCTTCCAGCTCACCTGGCTTGCTGACGTCCCGATGGCTAAGGCCACGGCAGCTCGGATCTGCGTCCCTTCAGTCCAAGCTTGCCGGCATTGCCGGACACAGTCACCCCAATCCCCCGCGTGGTTCGCTTCGCGCCTGCCCTACCATGCACACCAAAGCCTCCCCTCTTGCCAGATCGATTGTTCGCGGTTTCGGAGGTGGTGCCACCATCCGACGGCAGGAGCAGCTCCCGCCAACCCCCTTCTGACATGGTGGTTCGGACCAACTTCGGCTTCCTCATCTTCGATTCCCGTTTCGGCGGCTATGGGATTGCTCAGCTTCAGGCCAGGGAGAGATCCCAGCACAGGCTGCCGGTGCTGGCAACGGCAGCGCCCGCGGGTGTCACTTCCTTCTTAGAGGCGTTGCCAAGGCCTTGAGCTGTGGCCCTCTTTGAGATCAGGGGAAACCTGAGGTCTGGTTCCTCCGGATCGGATGGCGACGACGTCGTCTTTCTTCTTGAAGGCTCTATCTTGCTCGCTCGCTGTGTCCTTGATTTCGGCTCGGATGATGTCGGAGTTCCTATTGGTTCGACATTGCCTCTCTTGCTTCAGGCTTGGTAGGTTTAGCTGTGATGCATCCTTTGTTCGTGTTGAGCATCCCTTGTCTGTTTGCTCCGGGCACCATGTTCACGCCGGTCTGCGTTCGTGTCGTGATACGTATCCCTCGCTGTACTTATTCTTTTCCTTCTATCAATGGAATGATACGCAATCTTTGTGTATTCGTGAAAAAAAGAGGGTCCGTTTCGATGTGGTCTTCTAAACAAACGGATGGAAATGATTAACTATTGTAAATGGCATTATAATTTTCCTTGTAATCCTCATACTAACCCTCTCACTCCCTCTCCACTCCGCCCAATTTGGACGCGGTGCGGTGGCAGCGCTTGCAATGACCTAGCTCTCTCGTAGTTCTCATACGAGAGAGCACATATGGCGTGTGAGAGAATACCGACTCCTCCTCTCCCATCAAGAGGAGATCAGCGGCGGGAGAGAATCCCAACCAGAAGAGCCACCCTCCGGACCGGAGGACGACGATCTCAATCTACGATAGACCCCAAGGTATAGATCCTTGTTGTACATGTTATCGTGCTGATTAACTTTTCATTGAATTGTAGCATGTTTATTACTTGTTGTTAGCTCTGAATGCTTGATGTTCTTTGGTCATTCGTGATATAACTATTGTGGCTTTGATATGGTTGGTTATTTAGGTCTATATAACCGTTATCTTTTTATTCATAGAGCTATTTCTTTATTAGGTTTACAAATTCATATCTTCATGTATTTATTTGCTACTCCTCCCTCCCATCCATATTAATTGTCACAGAATTGGATGTATCTAGCACTAAAACATGTCTACATACATCCGGTTCAGTGAAAATTAATATGGATCGGAGGGAGTATTAATTATGCTAAGACATGCATACTTAGGTGCTAGGATTTTTTTGTTCCTTTTAGATCATCGTGCTTGTTTGTAGCATTTAAAGTATAGCTAACATGATACAGTATAATTTTTTTGGTATCTATTTCTCTCCCTCCCTCCCTCCTTCTTCATCACTTAACCCCTCTCAAGTTAAGTAGGACATGTGTATCGTAGTTTTGCATTGTGAAATCCAAAGGATTTCCAAAACACGAGTCTATTTCAGTGACACTATACAAATTGTTAGTCCAAATAGGAGCGTATACCATATGTTCTTGTGCAATTTGGAAAATCATTCAAATAAGAGCTTTTCCTATATGTGCTAAATGCAAAGGCATCAACATAATCAAGAAGGCTTTGTTCTCCTTATCATTATCCCTTCAGATGATTAAACCTAAGCATACACAACATATTGAAAATTGTTATACTCACTATTACTTTAAAATTAAATAAGTTCCTCATTTATATGTATACAAGAATATCAGGCCATGGTCATACCTATTCCATCCCGTCACTACTGTGACATGTTGGTGCACTACAAGAGATTCTTAAAATTAAGAGTGTTTTGTAAAACGTGACCGAGATATCACAATGGTGGCGATGTTAAGTTTTGGTGACACACAGTAAAAAGGAAATAGATAAGAAGACCATGCAAATCACAAGGAACCGGAAAGAAATATCGGTGGTGTTACTAAAGACATAATGTGATATCCTAAGGAAAAAATTGCTTCACCGTTGCTTGTTTCCAATTCGGTTTCAAATTGGCAACGGGTATACCAACCCGCCTATTTTCTTTGAGCACACATTGGCAACATTCGGGCGCCTTTGCTGTCGATGATCCCTCTATGGTTGCGACAAGATTCTAGCAATGGGTTCGATCTGTGTCGTCGATGTGGGGTTTCATAAGGTAACTATGTACTAGTGGCTTACAACTTTATTTTGGACATTACGAAGTTGTGAACCACCGTGGGCTGATGTGATCTGTGGTAAAGCAACGATGTGTCCTAAGTGTCATTATAATTTTAAATACACCACTCAGTGCTAAGAATAGGGCGAATTTATACACACGTGAAGCATGCAATGTAGATCCATCCACATGGCCTAGTAACCGGATCTCGATATTTAGTCTCCATCATGTAGAGTATATTCTCTATTTTTTTTCTCTCTCTATGAATTTATTTATGGGCATTTCTACATGAAAACTTTGGCCTCTTTCTTCATCTTATTGGAATTGTACGTATTGATTTGCTTAAAAGAAAGGATATTAGCTATGGTGTATGTACTAGAGTTAGGCATTATTTTACCTCTTTGAATAGACGAAGGGAAGCATCAAACTCTAGAACTTTGACAGTGAGAGATCCATTACTCATCTTATTATCCGCACAATGTGTTTCCACAACTGATTCATTTGTAATAACAATGATACTTCCGTTGATAGGCTCGGATAAGAAGGCAGCGTGTATCAAGTCCCAGTCATCTGTCGACTGTATACCATCAATAACCACAAGGCAATTCTCTTCACGCAGATACTTACAACACCCTTGTATTGGGTCTTGGTCTTCCATCATAGAAAATGCTATGGTTTCCTTTGTTTGAGTGTCATCAGAATGAAAATCCACTAGTAAGCGCCAAGAGAGTTCCGTTAAGTTGAACGGATGAGGCACATCGGCCCAGCTATACGCTCTATAACTGCTCCTAGGTATCCCTTTAAAGGAGCCGTCGTGGATGTCATAAATATCAAGACAACCGCCAGTCATTGCAGCATAGTAAAAAGTTCTCACGAGGGCTGATTTCCCAACACCAGCAACACCGCACACAATCATCACACCAGGTCGCAAAACCTCGAAAAGGGCACTCACTTCATACCGGCGGTCAGAAAGAGTAAATGATTGTGACCAATCACGTGCCTCTACTCTTCTCCTAGAGAAAGAGCAACGATCCCCCTAGAAGGAAAAATAAAATATAAGCTCAGTTTTCAGTTGCTAACATATGTTCTGCTCAATTTATTTATAGCTCACTACTGCATAATGTTAACGTTAACCATGCGATAAAATTACCAAAATTTGCCGCCATGCCAAACAAGGCCATATACTTAGTAGCAGAGTCGTACCTCACTACCAGATTCTAGCCCTTTTCCATGTGTCCGGGACACCCGGTAAGGTCCGCTTTCTTCTTCGCAAAAGCTTTGCCAAGTGTCACTTCTTAGCAAAGGGCCCCGAAAAAACAATCTGACCGGAAAACGTGTGTTTGTCGGGTGATTTTCGTCAGGGTAATTTTGTTTTTATCTATTATTACCCCGTAGCACATTGTCATGGACTTGATTATTTAGTTCTCCCAACTTTTTTTGCAGGACTGCGTTAATTTTCATATGTTTTTTTTCTACTAGCTTCAGGCTGGGTGAATTAAACCACTACCACACGTTCAACCATTCATTCCATGTCTAACATGCCATATTCACTCAGTGGTTTGGACTGAACCGAACAATCACTACTTAGTAGTAGTCTGTAAGCATTTCATCCACAAATACTAACATGTGTTGTTCAGAACAATGCAAAATTGAATGTGGTTTCTATATACATACATGTTGCTTAAATGTCTTGAATGTCGGGTTGTCTTAACTTTACGCACAAAGGGTGTAATGGACCTCAACAACAGTCAATGTGCATTATTTTCAGCATGCATCTCTTCTTGGAAAACTTGCAGTCTTTTGCAATGTCTTCATAAGAAGGGATTACGATGTATCTAAATCTTTCCAAGTATGTAAACCATACAATATTTATTTATATACTAGGACCTGCAATCTATTACAAGGGCTCCTATGTTGATAAGGGAATTTGAAGAAAATCATGTTCAATTAGTATGTTTCTCCACACATGCACATTGTTTAACATGACTTAATCATACCCAGACAATGCAGTGTTCCATTTTTCAAGTTATAATTTGTAATAATGTGCCAAATTGGTATATTTTTGTCATAACATATGTGAAATTGTAAAGCATTTTGGATGTGCTTTCATATTGTGTCACACAATACATATTCAACATGTTATATATCAAGTAGTTTGGTTTTATAGATACCCGCTGCACCGCAGGGGTATCCTTCTAGTTATATATACACGGAGACACTGAGACATAAAGGAAAATGAAAGCTTTTGTAAAGACAATTATTGGGGTAGTAGATTGCATGAGAAAATAGGGGGGGGGGGG
>LR738713.1:26517000-26527915 GCA_902687465.1 Secale cereale
AACAAATTTCTTCCCAATGATCAAAGTTACCATGATGCTTTCATCAAAGTTATCACGCCTTCAGTGCTTATGACTATGCTACTTACACATAATGTACCGCGTGGTATACAAAAGTTATCATGTTGGTGGTGCATCATTTATCATGGTGGTGATGGAGAATTTACCATGGGAAAAATTTATGTGCCAGATTTGATAGGTGAAACAAAAATTTATGTGTCAAACAGAACATCCTCCCAATCGGCTTCCCCGCCGTCGTCAAAAGCCTTTGACAACCTTGATTCTTGTGGGGCTGCAAGTGCATGCCAGTCAGCACATGCCATCAGGTGGTCCTCCAGGTGCGAAGTGCCACCGGCAGCTTCTGCGGGAAGAATTTTGGCGCAATAGATCACTCGGCTTTCCATTCCTCGTCGACAAACAGTTGCTCAAAATCGCTCCATATAAATGACGGAAGCTTTCTTCTCTTATTGCCAACTCTGACAGACCCATCGGCGTCACTTTGTGATGCTTCTTCGGCGCTAGTGTCCGGCGTAGCATCTGGAGTTGCATGTCGAGCCGCATCTGAGCTCCGTGCTGCCTGTGAGGTGCTATTTTCAGAAGATGCCATGCAGACTTGCTCTCAGATATCAACCCTACAAGAACACATGAAGTAGTGAGGTTGGTGCTAATATGAATAGGAACCAGACCTAAAAATCGGAAAACAGGAAACATAAATAAATGGCGTACATTGGCTTCATAGCAGAGGAATCAGATCGATACAAAAATGAAGCATATACTGATATTATCACCACAAATGTACTTGTTCTATCAATCGCGTCAGATAAGGCTAAAATGTCCTCGGTTAGAAGCACCAATATCAGATCGATGCAGGTGTGAAGGGAGGAGGAACTCATTGTGGACTCCTCCAGTCCCGTACTCGCAGCTTGCCGACCGTCGACGGCGTCCTGCTCCGCCGCGCGCCGCCCGTGGTCCTCCTCTGCGCCTGTATCCCCCGGCCGTGTGCCCTGCTGCACGTCCGGCGGGAAATACGTGGGCATGGCTGGTGGGCTTCGGCCCTTGCGGCGGCGCTCGTCCGATGGGGAAGCAGAAAAGAAAGAAGAGAATAGGAGGAGACAGGAGATGGGTGGCGGCGCGGCGAAACTGGGGGGACTGCCGCCCTTGCTGGCGGCCTCGGCGGCGAAGCAGGGCGCGACTTGGGAGCGGGGGAGGAATACGGGAGGAAGACTTATGCGTGCGATGCCGATCGAAGGGACACCGAGTGGTGTGGCAGTTTTGCAATCTGCCACACGTGTGCCACATACAAATTTCGTTTTCTCAATAAGGCCTACATGTTGCCACATGCGGTGGGGCCAAGAAAGTTGCGATTAGTCAACCAAGTAACCTACCGGCTGGTTCAGACAATTGAACATGTACAGATGTACTTTGAGTTAATAATTTGCTGTCAGCCAGCTCGATCCGGATGTGATGGCGAACGCCCAAAGCTGACTTTGCAGCACATACCTCCCGGCAGCAACTGCGGTAGGCGTTAATTAGCCCTCGACTGGAGCATTCGGTTTAAGTATTACTCCAGCTATCAGCCAGGTGGTCCGAATAGCACACCCTCCGTTACATAACGTAGTGCATATGCCTTTTCTATAAAATCAAATTTTACAACTTTTGACCGAGTTTATAGGTATAACTATTTATATCTACAATACAAAATGTATACAATATGAAAGTACATCTAGTGGATATGTATTTGGAATACAATATAAAGTGTATAGCATATGTGTTGAAAAAATGTGCAATTTACCAAAGGATTTTATTAACAGAAATACTAGATAAAGCATGACTAATATAGCAGTAATAGAGCAAGTCATGCAATCTGACAAAGAGAAGGTAAATAGCATCTTCATATATGAACTGTAACTAAATATATCTAGAACAGACAGTAGAACTAGTTGCATATATGAAGTAGAACCTAACATATTTAGAGCAAACACTAGAATAAGGAACTATGACAGGACTCCTAACAGAAAGAGCAAGAACACATACGGGACAGCAACAGCAGAAGCACTGGACTTGGGGTCGACATCCTCGCCAGCCATGTCGTAGAGGAGGTTGTCGACGTTTGGGAAGAAGTTGTCGCCGGGGAAGTAGTCGTCGGCGTCCGGATCATCCGTGATGAAGCAGCTAGTAGTCGCGCTGAACGCTCCCCAAAAACGTTATCACCCTTTTCCCGTACATGACTCAAAATGGTGCGGTTTCGGAGGCCTACTGTCCCGACCTACGTGCACGCCGCAAGTCAGGATGAGGAAGACAGCAGCAACTCAGAGATGAAACCGGTGGCGAGAGGGAGATGATCTTTCTGATGTGTCTCTCTAGAGAGGAGCGACCTCTCTTATATAGGCACAGGAGAGAGAGAGGCAAACAGGCTGCGACGGGAGGTGAAGCAACAGAGGGAGACGAAGCGAACAGGTGCGCCGTTCGTACTGAATCTCCACTACAACAAAATGTTTCAGCTACCGTGCGACCGTTCGTATACCCGTCGTGCGTGGCAAAAATTTAGACATCGGCTCGGCTCATTCCCGCAACCCGCGGCGTGGCGTGCGGCGGAGGAGGAGCGCGCATGGATGTCCCTCTTATTCTCATGCTCGTACAAGTGGGAAAAGAACCTCCCTATAAGGAGGTCCAACTCCCTCTAAACTAGCAATGTGGGACTAAACTTTAGTAGTGCCCCTTCCCTTGCACAAATGGGCTAAGTGGGCCTCTAGGATTTATTAGGAATTTCTGAAACTGCTATTGGGCTGGCCCAAAATAGACAAAATTCCAGCAATCCCTCACCAGATCCCAGAGGCACACAAAATTTGCCTTTGGTTTCAAAACACTGTTTTATATACCGGTACTGCAGTGGAGACTATTAAGTTGAACTTCCACCTAGAACTCTATGTTATACTAGTAAGCAACTTGAACAATGGACTGGGCCTTGAACTGCAAGTTTTCTGTGAATTTAGCTTCACACAAAGCCTTGACCGATACTAGGCTACCGTGGGTCTTCCCCGTGGGTGGAGCTTATGCGTCATACTCTGTGACCTTTCATTAGTTTAATTACTAGAGAGAACCCTCCTCTCATAGATTGCGACGTCTGACAATCAGACTCATATATGTGTGTTCTTTAAAAAATGTTCGGCAGGACAACATCTCTGCTTACCGAAAAAGGGTTTCCTCCGCTTTGTATACAAAGCAACCAATCGAACCATATAGGGATATGTGCTGGGGCGGAAGCAGCACAGTCACACCCAAAAGAAACGACAGAGAAAGAACAAAAGAAATAAATGCCGACAACGACGGATCAACAAAAACGAAGAAGCCTCACGACCACTGCGCCCACCAGGATCTTCCACTAGGCTACAAGACTCCGGAGCGCCGGCACCTATCAACACCTCCAAGAAGGATAGCGACGATGATGACATTGTTGCCAAGGGTTTCCCCTGGTACACGACGAGGCGAGAGGAAGGGTAGCCCCCGACGCCCTCCCGGAAGGTCAGGTGGCACCCACAGGCGTCACCGCGTCGGTGTCGGACACGCCGACAGGGGTTTTCCCTGACCCCAACTCGCACCTCAGGAGCTCCGGATCTAGCCACCAGACCAACCACCACCCTGCGCCAACGCGGACATGAGGACCCCACGCCGTCTCACCACGGCATCGCGAAGTGAGGACAGTGCGACAAAGAATCAGAGCCGGGACTAGGGCATCAGCACCGTCGACACGCGGGAGGGCCCCACCTCCACCATCCGCGACGATAGCCGTCCGGACGCAATAGCAGGAGCACACCAGGCCCGTGGGCCCACAGGCCTGGCCGAGCCCTCATGGGCCCGTAAAGCTACCGCCTTCGCGCTGCTGCCGGCACGCCGTCGGCGCCGACGCCCCAAATCCGAGTCGCTCCTCCCCCTCACCGCGCCGCAGACAACGAGGCCACGCCGGGGGGCCGGCCCGCTAGGACCCAGATGGGGCCCGTCGGGCCTAGATCTGGGCCGGGGTCACGACGAGTCGACGACGGCCACCCAGCACCATCACGCCGCCCCGCCGGCAAGGAGCGACGTCAACACCACGCCTGCCGGACCGCAGCCACGCCGAGCTGCACCGTCGCCGCCTCCCTGACCCGGGAAGGGAGCACACGCGCGCGGGAATGGGAAGGCCCGCCGCCGTCGGAGCCACCCGGGCCAGCGCCGGGGGCGACCGCCAGCGGCGGCGAGAGGGAAATGGGGAGGAGGGGGCCCGCGGAAGAGGGGCACGAGTTCCACCCCGGCCACCTCCCGAGGAGGCGGCGCGAGGCGGATCTGGACGGGGGAGAGGGGAGGGAGGAAGGGGGAGGAGGTGGGGCGCGGGGCCGGCGGCGGCGGGAGGTGGGGAGGGGGAACCCTAATCGCCTAGTCGCCACAACATCTCTGCTTACATGAGCCACTTAGAACACATTAAGATATACATCAACCTGCCATGCAAATTTAGGAGAGTATTGCATCTTCATGGAGTGGTACTGTTAATAGTAAGGACACTCTCCTCTCAGTTGACCAGCAGCTTGTCTTCCACATCTAATTCACGGGATCTCTGATCACATAGACTAGGTTACCACTGTGAACAACTCATATTGTGGGTCTCATACCCATCTCCCTCGATGCATTATCAATCACATTTTGTGATAGACCCTTAGTAAAAGGATCTGCCAGATTTTTAGACGTTTGGATATAATCCAATGCAATTACTCCAGAGTTTTTCATTTTCCTGACAGACTTTAACCTTCTCTGAACGTGTCTTAATGACTTCATGTTATCCTTTGAGTTGCTCACTTTCGTGATCACTGTTTGATTGTCGCAGTTCATAAGGATACCCGGTACAGGTTTCTCAACAACCGGCAAGTCATTCAAGAGCCGACGAAGGCAATCCGCTTTGACCGTAGCTGTATCTAGTGATGTGAGCTCTGCTTTCATTGTTGACCTCATTAAGATGGTCTGCTTGCAAGACTTCCAAGAAACAGCGCCACCTCCATGAGTGAATACATATCCGCTCGTGGCCTTTATATCATCAGCATCTGAGATCCAGTTTGAGTCACTATACCCTTCAAGCACCTTTGGGTGCCCGGTGTAGTGAATTCCATAATTTGCAGTGCCTTTCAAATAATGCAAAACTCTCTCTAGAGATTTCCAATGCACATCTCCTGGTTTTGAGACAAACCGACTTAGTTTGCTAACAACAAAAGAGATGACAGGTCTTGTAGCACTTGCTAAGTACATAAGCGAGCCAATAATCTGAGAATATTTAATTGATCTCTAGCAATTCTTCGATTCTTTCGAAGTAGCACGCTGGCATCATATGGTGTTGGAGAGGGCTTGCAGTCACTATAGCCAAAGCGACTCAAGATCTTTTCCACATAGTGAGATTGAAGCAATGTAATCCCACCATCATCGTCTCTCAATAACTTGATGTTCAGAATGACATTAGCCACTCCTAAATCCTTCATCTCAAAACAACGAGATAGGAAATCCTTGACCTCCTTAATAATATTCAAGTTTGTTCCGAAAATTAGTATGTCATCAACATACAAGCAAAGGATAACCCCCTCACCCCCACCATGGCGATAGTATACACATTTGTCAGCTTCGTTTACAACGAAGCCTGCAGCGGTTAAAGTACTTTCAAACTTCTCATGCCACTGCTTTGGTGCCTGCTTGAGTCCATACAAAAACTTTAGCAACTTGCACACTCTTCCTTCCTGACCATCTATTACAAACCCATCTGGTTGTTCCATATAAATTTCCTCATCCAACTCTCCATTTAGGAAAGTAGTCTTAACGTCCATTCGATGAACGAGAAGACCATGTGAGGCGGCTAGTGAAAGTAGAACTCGAATAGTGGTCAATCGCGCCACAGGTGAGAAAGTATCAAAGAAGTCATCACCTTCCTTTTGGGTATAACCCTTAGCCACGAGCCGTGCCTTGTACTTTTTGATAGTACCATCAGGCTTAAGCTTCTTCTTGAATACCCATTTGCACCCTATAGGTTTGCACCATAGGGACGATCGGTAATCTCCCAAGTTTCATTTGCCAAGATGGAATCCATCTCACTATGAATAGCTTCCTTCCAGTAGTTAGCATCTTCATATGCATAGGCCTCTGAAATAGAACTAGGAGTGTCATCTATTAGATAGACAATAAAATCATCACCAAAGGACTTTGCAGTCCTCTTTCTCTTGCTCCTAGTAGGAGCTTCATTGTTCTCCTCCATGGGTTCTTCAAAGTGTTCCATCGAAATGGTAGGTTTAGTAATTGTAACTGATTCTTGATTCGATGAACTAGGCATCTCCTGAGTAGATGAGGTAGCCATATCCTTCATCGGAAAGATATCTTCAAAGAACGTCACGTCATTCGACTCCATGATTGTACCGACATGCATGTCAGATACCTCAGATTTTACAACCAAGAATCTATATCCAATGCTTCGAAAAGCATAACCCAGGAAAACACAGTCCAAATAGTCTTTGGTCCAAGTTTGCGCTTCTTTGAGATTGGCACATTGACTTTTGCCAAACAACCCTAGGTTCGTAGATAAGAGAGTTAACCTTTTCTTCTCCCATTCCTCGAATGGAGTTATTTCTTTGTTCTTTGTGGGAACTCGGTTTAGGACATGACATGCAGTCAATATCGCCTCCCCCCACCATGCCTTGGATAGACCCGATGTATCTAACATAGCGTTAACCAAATCAGTTAGAGTATAGTTCTTTCTTTCAGCCACCCCATTTGACCGAGGTGAATAGGGAGGCGTCCTCTCATGGATTATACCATGTTCCGCACAAAAAGCATCAAATTCATTGGAAAAATACTCTCCACCACGGTCGGACCTAAGCCTCTTGATCTTATGATCAAGTTGGTTTTCCACTTCAGCTTTATAGATATTGAAAAAGTTCAAAGCCTCATCCGTAGATTTCAAAAGATACACATGACATTATCTAGTGGAGTCATCAATTAACGTCATGAAATATTTCTTTCCACCTTTTGTCAAAACACCATTCATTTCACATAGATCTGAATGTATGAGATCTAGTGGTGCAAGATTTCTCGTTTCCGCAGTCGTGTGAGACTTACGAGGTTGCTTAGCTTGCACACAAACTTGACACTTAGATCCCCTGACGGTGGTGAAACTAGGGATTAAGTTTAATTTGGCCAGTCGCGACATGCAACCAAAGTTGACATGACACAGACGTGAATGCTACACATTTGATTCGCTATTGTTGCAAACATGATTAACAACTTTATTGCAAACATGTGACAGGGATAAACGAAACAGGCCTCCTGACTCATAGCCTTTGCCAACAAACGTTCCATACTTGGATATTACAAATTTATTCGACTCAAAGACAAGCTTGTAGCCATCTCTACATAATAGAGATCCGCTAACAAGATTCTTATTGACGGAGGGGACATAATGCACGTTCTTTAGCCGCATGATCTTTCCTGAAGTAAACTTCAGATCGACCGTGCCAACACCACGAACAGAAGCACTTGAACCGTTGCCCAGCAGCACGGTGGAAGTCCCTGCGGCCTGATAAGACAAAAACATGGAAATATCACCGCATACATGCACATTAGCACCCGTGTCAATCAACCAATCAGGAGAATGACATACTGAAAGAATAGTGGGAAATATACCATACCCATCATCCTTCACATCATTGCAATCATGTTTTTTATCGGAGGAACTATCAAGTATGGGTGCAATAGCAACAATCTCATGTTTAACATAAGGAATTATAGCAAATTCATCTTCATAAATATTGGCATCATGGCCACAAGAATAGCAAGCGTCATGTTCATCAAGGTGATTTTCAATCAAATCATCGGAATCATAATTATCTATAGATTCATGCATATCATTATTTTCTTTCAAAGAAGCGATCATTCTTTCAATAAATTCTTTGACATAGACATTATGAGCATAGTTTTCAAAGCAATATTTAAGTATGTCAAAATTTCCAGATTCATAGAGAGTAATATCATACTTTTCAATCAAAGAATCAACTTCATAAGCACCCTTAAAGGCAACAAATTCTTCAATTTGTTCGATATCGTAGTAACTATAAACACCCTTTGCATAAGAAGATAAGAATTCATTATCATTAAACTCACATAGGTAGGGGGAGGTGTTTTTTAGGGTTCTTAGAGTAACAAGTAAAATAACAAATTTCACAAAGATTCCAAGCATAACACAACAATCTGTTTATTTGATCCCATAAGAGTCTCCCTATTTCAGACAAACGGTGACGCACAAAATGAGCATGCTCATCTAAAGATTTCCCATCAACTAGGCTAGTTGGGGGTTTAGCACGAGAGCATAAGGATCAAAGATGATCCAAGTAGAACACTTTAAGGTGATCCATATCAATAGATTTTTAACACGCAAAGATGCAAGCAAATAGAAGGCACATGGCAACACAAGCAAACAAAAAGGCGAACAGAAAAAGGGCGAATAAAACGGCAAAGGTGAAGTGGGGGAGAGGAAAACGAGAGGCAAATGGCAAATAATGTAATGCGAGGGATAAGTGTTTGTGATAGGTACTTGGTATATGACTTTTCCGTAGATCTCCCCGACAACGTCGCCAGAAATTCTTCTTGCTACTTCTCGAGCTTGCGTTGTATTCCCTTGAAGAGGAAAGGGTGATGAAGCACAGTAGCGTAAATATTTCCCTCAGTTTTTGAGAACCAAGGTATCAATCCAGTAGGAGACCACGCGCGAGTCCCTCACACTTGCACAAGCAAATAAGAACCTCGCAGCCAACACGATAAAAGGGGTTGTCAATCCCTTCTCGGTCATTTAAGAGAGTGAGATCTGATAGATATGATAAGATAATATTTTTGGTATTTTTGGTATAGAGATTGAAAGTAAATAAAGCAAAGTAAAGTAAATAGTTGATGGAAGATTAATATGATGAGAATAGACACAGGGGCCATAGGTTTCACTAGTGGCTTCTCTCATGATAGCAGAATTCTACAGTGGGTGAACAAATTACTGTTGAGCAATTGATATAAAAGCGCATAGTTATGAGAATATCTAGGCATGATCATTGTATATAGGCATCATGTACGTAATAAGTAGATCGAAACGATTCTGCATCTACTACTATTACTCCACACATCGACCGCTATCCAACATCCATCTAGAGTATTAAGTTCATAAGAACAGAGTAACGCCTTAAGCAATATGACATGATGTAGAGGGATAAACTCAAGCAATATGATATAAACCCCATGTTTTTATCCTCGATGGCAACAATACTATATGTGCCTTGCTGCCCCTGCTGTCACTGGGAAAGGGCACCACAAGATTGAACCCAAAGCCAAGCACTTCTCCCATTGCAAGAACTATAGATCTAGTAGGCCAAACCAAACCAATAATTCGAAGAAACTTGCAAGGATATTATAATCATACATAAAAGATTTCAGAAAAGAATCCAATATTGTTCAAAGATAATCTTGGTCATAAACCCATAATTCATCGGATCTCGACAAACACACCCCAAAAAGATTACATCGAATAGATCTCCTCGAAGATCGAGGAGAACTTTGTATTGAGATCCAAAGAGAGAGAAGAAGCCATCTAGCTAACAACTATGGACCCGAAGGACTGTGGTAAACTACTCACGACTCATCGGAGAGGGTATGGTGTTGATGTAGAAGCCCTTCGTGATCGATGCCCCCTCTGGCGGAGCTCCGGAACAGGCCCCAAGATGGGATCTCACGGGTACAGAAGGTTACGGCGGTGGAATTAGGGTTTCATGGTGCTCATCGACGTTTTCAGGGTATGAGGGTATATATAGGCTGAAGAGGCACGTCAGGGGAGCCAGAGGGGGCCCACGAGGGTGGGGGGCCCGCCTACCCCCCTGGGCGCGCCCTTGCCCTCGTGGCCGCCTCTCTCATTTCCTGCATGTACTCCAAGTCTTATGTGTTGATATCGTTCCAAAAATAACTCTCCCGAAGGTTTCATTCCGTTTGGACTCCGTTTGATATTTCTTTTCTGCGAAACACTGAAATAGGCAAAAAACAGCAATTTGCACTGCGCCTTGGGTTAGTAGGTTAGTCCCAAAAATAATATAAAAGTGTATAATAAAGCCCATTAAACATCCAAAATAGAATATATAATAGCATGGAACAATCAAATATTATAGATACGTTGGAGACGTATCACGCGCCTTGCCTCCGACGCCCTTGTCGCCGTGCGCGCCCTGCTCCGACACCGTCGCCGCGCGCGCCCCTGCCCCGACGCCGTCGCCGCGCCGCCCCCTGCGCCGACGCCGTCGACGCGCCGCCACGCGCCGTCACTGCCCCAGTCCGTGCCGCCCCTGCCCAGACGCCATCGCCGCCCCTGTCCGCGACGCCCCGCGCTCAGTCCGACCGGCCTCCTCCATATATGCATTTTCATATATGTTGATGATGATATGATGATGTTGATGATATGATGATGTTTTTTTTTTCATATATGTATTTTTTATATAAGTTGTGAGTAGATATCGATTTTAGGTTAGTGCATTTTAGGTTAGTAGATATCGATTTTAGGTTAGTAGATATCGAGGAAGGAAAATAAGGAAAGAAGAAAAGAGGAAGAAGGAAGAAGGTAGAAGAAGAAAAATAAGAACATGAAGAAGAAGAAAAAAAAGAGGAGAAGGAGAAGGAATAGAAGAGAAGAAGAAAAAAAATAGATTTTTAATCTATTTTTTCTTCTTCTCCTCTATTCCTTCTTATTCTCCTTTTTTTCTTCTTCTCCTTTTTTCTTCTTCTCCTCGAACCCTCGGGAACTAAGGTAGAGGGTCGAGGGTCACTGAGGGGTCGAGGGTCATCGAGGGTTCAAGGGTCGAGGGTTCGAGGGTTCGAGGGTCGAGGGGTCGAGTGT
>LR738713.1:26527997-26619650 GCA_902687465.1 Secale cereale
GAGGGTCATCGAGGGGCCGACGGTTCGAGGGTACGAGGGTCGTCGAGGGGCCGAGGGTTCAAGGGTCGAGGGTCGTCGCGGGGTCGAGGGTCGAGGATCGCCGAGGGGTCGAGAGGTTGCCTAGTGTCAAAGTATTGCAGAAATCCATGGCTTCATCATTAGTAGGAAGTAACCGGGGCATGTTGGTACGGAGTTCTCCAAAGTTATTCTGGAACGGAGTCCCGGATAGGATAATCCACCTTTTGGTACGAATTTCGGCAAAGGCCTTCCAAATAGCGCTATTCAGAAGGCTCTTGCTGAACTTTGTACCAAAAAATAAATTATCCTATCTGGGACTCCGTTTCAAAATAACTTTAGAGAGCTTCATACCATCACACGCCTGTTACTTTCGCCTAATGATGAAAACATGGTTTTGTTGAATCCTTTGACACTATACAAACGTGACATGAGGGGGTCGAGGGTCGGGAACTAGGGTAGAGGGTCGTGGATCGCCGAGCAATCGAGGGTCGTGAACTAGTGCAGAGGGTCGAGGGTCACCGAGGGGTCGAGGGTCGTCCAGGGGTTGAGGGTCGTGAATTAGTGTAGAGGGTCGAGGGTCGCTGAGGGGTCTTCTATAGGTCATGTTGTCTGTCGAAGTATTGAAGAAATCCATGGCTTCAACATTTGCCGGAAGTAACCGGGGCATGATGGTACGCAGTTCTGCAAAGTTGTTCTGGAACGGAGTCCCGGATAGGATAATCCGCCTTTTGGTAAGAATTTCAGCAATGGCCTTCCAAATAGCAATATTCAGAAGGCTCTTGCTGAACTTTGTACCAAAAAGTGAATTATCCTATCTAGTACTCCGTTCCAGAACAACTTTGAAGAGCTTCGTACCATCATACGCCTGTTACTTTATCCTAATGATGAAGACATGGTTTTGTTGAATCCTTTGACACTAGACAAATGTGACATGAGGGGGTCGAGGGTCGGGAACTAGAGTAGAGGCCACTAATATGATTCCTTGTTGTGATTATCTAGCTAGGTCTACGTTTGCCACTAATATATCCATCTGTCATGTTTGTATATTAAGTGCCATGTCGTAATATTTGCAGAAACTATGGAGAACGGACGAGACGAGGAAGCAGAGCAGGTGTTGGGGGACATAATCGCAGCCGGAGGTGATGTCTTGTCGTATCTCAACGACAATGATGGTCTGGAAGGACATGGTGAAGAAGTAGGCTATGGTGATTGAACAATGGAGGAGGAAGGACATGATTATGATGGCTCCGGTGACCGAATACCGGTGGAAGAAGGACACCGTGATCACAGCTCCGGTGACCGAAGGGAGTCCGGCCAGGTATATATATATATATATATATATATATATATATATATATATATATATATATATATATATATATATATATATATATATTAATTAAGCATGTGCTGACTATATCTAATTGATGCATTAATTGTTTTGGTATGTTCACATATTAACTCTCTTCTTTCTTCTTTTCTAGCCCTCCGGATCGAGCCAAACTTTGGTAACGAGACGAGGCCCGAAGAAAAGGTTGCGCCAGGATGAAAGGTTCACGATCGAAGCAATCGCACGCGATGGCCAACCGATTGAACCCATCCGGACCAAGGAAGCATTTTCTACTCAGTGCGGGGTTCTTGTTAGGGACATGATCCCGATCATCATCCACCAATGGTATAAGCCTAAGAACGAAGACCCTCAGGTGTCTTATGTCAACGATATGCAGAAAGATGATCTTTGGACCGAGCTGAAGGCAAATTTCACCCTACCGCCAGAGGAGGGTCCGAAGAAGCCACCCGTTATAGAGCCATTTGTCAAGGCTCATGCTCTTAAGAAGATGGCGGATTTATTCAGGAGGTGGAAGAATGAGCTGAAAACAAAGTTTGTTGACAAAGACAAGACTCCAGAATTCACCTGCCGGTTTGAGAAGATCAGAGATCACTCGGACGCATTTGTGGCCCACAAGACATCGGACAAGAGTAAGAAGATGTCAGTGAAAAACAAGAAAAATGCTGCAAAGAAGGAGCATCACCATCGCACAGGGTCAGGTGGCTACCTCAAAGCCCGACTGTTATGGGACAAGGCTGAGAATGACCTGCTTGCTAAAGGCGTCGAACCACAGACATTAAACTGGCCAGACCGTTCAAGGACTTAGTTCTTTGGGGTTGGGGGAACCTTGGACCCTGAAACAGGGAAGTGCGTTTGGACGAACGAGCAACTGCGAATACCCATCACGAAGCTTCAAGAGTATATCGCCGCAGCGCAGGAAGGGACGTTCGTTCCTGACAGAGAGAACAACGAGCTCACAATGGCCCTTGGGAATCCTGAGCACCCTGGACGGACACGAGACACGCCAGGCTTCGTTTCTTGGAAGGCTGGTTTTCCCGACGTAGGCGGTTACAAACGCCGGGAGAGGAAGAAGAAAGTGGAGCAGACCCAACTGCAGGCGCTGCATGCAAGGGTACAAGCGCTAGAGGAACGAGAAGCAATTCGCAGCAAGCGACCTGCCGAAGCTACCCCGCCATCTCAGCGGAGAAGCAGCGTGGCTTCCACCAAGCTGCTTCTGGAGCCTGTCTTCACGGCTCCTGCTGTTGGGGAACGTAGTATTTCAAAAAATTTCCTACCCACACGCAAGATCATGGTGATGAATAGCAACAAGAGGGGAGAGTGCCATCCACGTACCCTCGTAGACCATAAGCGGAAGCGTTATGACAATGCGGTTGATGTAGTCGTACGTCTTCATGATTGACCGATCCTAGTACCGAACGTACGTCACCTCCGCGGTCTGCACATGTTCAGCTCGGTGACGTCCCACGAACTCACGATCCAGTAGAGCATCGAGGGAGAGTTCCATAAGCACGACAGCGTGATGACGATGATGATGAAGTTACCGACGCAGGGCTTCGCCTAAGCACTGCAACAATATGACCGAGGTGTGTTTCTCTGGAGGGGGGCACCGCACACGGCTAAAAGATCAATGATCAACTTCTGTGTCTATGGGGTGCCCCCCACCCCCGTATATAAAGGAGTGGAGGAGGGGGAGGGGTTGACCCTCTATGGCGCGCCCTAGGAGGAGTCCTACTCCCATCGGGAGTAGGATTCCCCGCTTCCAATAGTAGGAGTAGGAGGGAAGGAAGGAGGGGAGAGGAGGAAGGAAAGGGGGGCGCCGCCCCCTTGCTTGTCCAATTCAGACTAGAGGGGGAGAGGGTGCGCGGCCAGCCCTGGCTGCCCCTTCCTCTCTCTCCCAAGGCCCATGAGGCCCACTTCACTCCCCGGGGGGGTTCCGGTAGCCCCCCGGTACTCCGGTAAATGCCCGAAACCATCCAGAACCTTTCCGATGTCCAAACATAGGCTTCCAATATATCGATCTTTATGTCTCGGACATTTCGAGAGTCCTCGTCATGTCCGTGATCATATCCGGGACTCCGAACTACCTTTGGTACATCAAAACTCATAAACTCATAATACCGATCGTCACCGAACATTAAGCGTGCGGACCCTACGGGTTCGAGAACTATGTAGACATGACCGAGACTCATCTCCAGTCAATAACCAACAGTGGAACCTGGATGCTCGTATTGGTTCCAACATATTGTACGAAGATCTTTATCGGTCAAAACCGCATAACAATATACGTTGTCCCTTTGTCATTGGTATGTTACTTGCCCGAGATTCGATCGTCGGTATCTCAATACCTATTTCAATCTCGTTACCGGCAAGTCTCTTTACTCATTTCGTAATGCATCATCTCGTGACTAACTCATTAGTCCTTTGCTTGCAAGGCTTATAGTGATGTGCATTACCGAGAGGGCCCAGAGATACCTCTCCGACACTCGGAGTGACAGATCCTATTCTCGATCTATGCCAACACCACAAACACCTTCGGAGACACCTGTAGAGCATCTTTATAATCACCCAGTTACGTTGTGATGTTTGATAGCACACAAGGTGTTCCTCCAGTATTCGGGAGTTGCATAATCTCATAGTCATAGGAACATGTATAAGTCATGAAGAAAGCAATAGCAGTAAAACTAAACGATCAAGTGCTAAGCTAACGGAATGGGTCAAGTCAATCACATTATTCACTAATGATGTGATCCTGTTAATCAAATAACAACTCAAGTCTATGGCTAGGAAACATAACCATCTTTCATTCAACGAGCTAGTCAAGTAGAGGCATACTACTGACACTTTGTTTGTCTATATATTCACACATGTATTAGGTTTCCCGTTAATACAATTCTAGCATGAATAATAAACATTTATCATGATATAAGGAAATATAAATAACAACTTTATTATTGCCTCTAGGGCATATTTCCTTCAGTCTCCCACTTGCACTAGAGTCAGTAATCTAGATTACACAGTAATGATTCTAACACCCATGGAGTCTTGGTGCTAATCATGTTTTGCTCGTGAGAGAGGCTTAGTCAACGGGTCTGCAACATTCAGATCCGTATGTATCTTGCAAATCTCTATGTCTCCCTCCTTGACTTGATCGCGGATGGAATTGAAGCGTCTCTTGATGTGCTCGGTTCTCTTGTGAAATCTGGATTCCTTTGCCAAGGCAATTGCACCAGTATTGTCACAAAAGATTTTCATTGGATCCGATGCACTCGGTATGACACCTAGATCGGATATGAACTCCTTCATCCAGACTCCTTCATTTGCTGCTTCCGAAGTAGCTATGTACTCCGCTTCACATGTAGATCCCGCCACGATGCTTTGCTTAGAACTGCACCAACTGACAACTCCACTGTTCAATAAAAATATGTATCCGGTTTATGACTTAGAGTCATCCGGATCAGTGTCAAAGCTTGCATCGACGTAACCATTTACGACGAGTTCTTTGTCACCTCCATAAACTAGAAACATATTGTTAGTCCTTTTCAGGTATTTCAGGATGTTCTTGACCGCTGTCGAGTGATCCACTCCTGGATTACTTTGGTACCTCCCTACTAAACTAATAGCAAGGCACACATCAGGTCTGGTACACAGCGTTGCATACATTATAGATCCTATGGCTGAAGCATAGGGAACACCTTTCATTTTCTCTCTATCTTCTGCAGTGGTCGGGCATTGAGTCTTACTCAACTTAACACCTTGTAACACAGGCAAGAACCCTTTCTTCGACTGATCTATTTTGAACTTCTTCAAAACTTTATCAAGGTATGTGCTTTGTGAAAGTCCAATTAAACGTCTTGATCTATCTCTATTGATCATGATGCCTAATATCTAGGCAGCTTCACCGAGGTCTTTCATTGAAAAACACTTATTCAAGTATCCTTTTATGCTATCCAGAAACTCTATATCATTTCCAATCAATAATATGTCATCCACATATAATATCAGAAATGCTACAGAGCTCGCACTCACTTTCTTGTAAATACAGGCTTCTCCAAAAGTCTGTATAAAACCATATGCTTTGATCACCTCATCAAAGCGTATATCCAACTCCGAGATGCTTGCACCAGTCCATATATGGATCACTGGAGCTTGCACACTTTGTTAGCACCTTTAGGATCGACAAAACCTTCTGGTTGCATCATATACAACTCCTCTTTGAGGTATCCATTAAGGAATGCAGTTTTGACATCCATTTGCCAAATTTCATAATCATAAAATGCGGCAATTGCTAACATGATTCGGACAGACTTAAGCATCGCTACGGGTGAGAAAGTCTCATCGTAGTCAACTCCTTGAACTTGTCTAAAACCTTTCACAACAAGTCGAGCTTTGTAGATAGTAACATTACCGTCAGCGTGGGTCTTCCTCTTGAAGATCCATTTATTTTCAATGGCTTGCTGATCATCGGGCAAGTCAACCAATGTCCACACTTTGTTCTCACACATGGATCCCATCTCAGATTTCATGGCCTCAAGCCATTTTGCGGAATCTGGGCTCATCATCGCTTCCTCATAGTTCGTAGGTTCATCATGGTCTAGTAACATGACTTCCAGAACTGGGTTGCCGTACCACTCTAGTGCGGAACGTACTCTGGTTGACCTACAAAGTTCAGTAGTAACTTGATCCGAAGTTTCATGATCATCATCATTAGCTTCCTCACTAATTGGTGCAGGAATCACTAGAACTAGTTTCTGTGATGTACTACTTTCCAATTCGGGAGAAGGTACAATTACCTCATCAAGTTCTACTTTCCTCCCACTCACTTCTTTCGAGAGAAACTTCTTCTCTAGAAAGGATCCATTCTTACCAACGAATATCTTGCCTTCGGATCTGTGATAGAAGGTGTACCTGATATGTCTCCAACGTATCTATAATTTTTGGTTGTTCCATCCTATTATATATTTTGTTTTGGATGTTTATATTATTTTACCTCATCAAGTTCTATTTTTGGTTGTTCCATCCTATTATACACTTTTATATTATTTTTGGGACTAACCTACTAATCCAAGGCCCAGTGCAGATTGCTGTTTTTTTGCCTATTTCCGTGTTTCGCAGAAAAGGGATATCAAACGGAGTCCAAACGGAATGAAACCTTCGGGAGAGTTATTTTTGGAACCGTATCTACCCAGAAGACTTGGAGTACACACGAGTGAACGAGAGAGGTGGCCACGAGGGTCCAGGGCGCACCTAGGGAGGCAGGCGCGCCCCCACCCTCGTGGGCCCCCTCTGGCTCCCCCGATGCCCTCCTTCATCCTATATATATCCATGTACCCTAAAAACATCGAGGCAACAGAGAAAACCCTAATTCCACCGCCGCAACCTTCTGTTCCCGTGAGATCACATCTTGGGGCCAGTTCCGGAGCTCCGCCGGAGGGGGGATCTACCACTGAGTGCTTCTACATCAACACCATAGCCTCACCAATGAGTTGTGAGTAGTTTACCATAGACCTTCGGGTCCATAGTTATTAGCTAGATGGCTTCTTCTCTCCTTTTGCATCTCAATACAAAGTTCTCCTCGATCTTCGAGGAGATCTATTCGATGTAATCTTTTTGCGGTGTGTTTGTCGAAATCCGATGAATTGTGGGTTTATGATCGAGATTACCTATGAACAATATTTCATTCTTTTCTGAAATCTTTTATGTATGATTATAATATCCTTGCAAGTCTCTTCGAATTATTGGTTTGGTTTGGCCTACTAGATCTATAGTTCTTGCAATGGGAGAAGTGCTTGGCATTGGGTTCAATCTTGTGGTGTCCTTTCCCAGTGACAGCAGGGGCAGGAAGGCACGTATTGTATTGTTGCCATCGAGGATAAAAAGATGGGGTTTGTATCATATTGCTTGAGTTTATCGCTCTACATCATGTCATCTTGCTTAAAGCATTACCCTTTTCTTATGAACTTAATACTCTAGATGCATGCTGGATAGCGGTCGATGCATGGAGTAATAGTAGTAGATGCAGAATCATTTCGGTCTACTTGTCACGGATGTGATGCCTATATATAATGATCATGCCTAGATATTCTCATAACTATGCGCTTTTCTATCAATTGCTCGACAATAATTTTTTCACCCACCGTAGAATTCAGCTATCATGAGAGAAGCCACTAGTGAAACCTATGGCCCCCGGGTCTATTCTCAACATATTAATCTTCCATCTAGTTTACTTTGCTTTATTTACTTTCTGTTCTTATACCAAAAATACCAAAAATATGGTACTATCCTATCTATCAGATTTCACTTTCGTAAGTGACCGTGAAGGGATTGACAACCCCTTATCGCGTTGGCTGCGAAGTTCTTATTTGTTTGTGCAGGTGCGAGGGACTCGCGCGTGGTCTCCTACTAGATTGATACCTTGGTTCTCAAAAACTGAGGGAAATACTTACGCTACTGTGCTGCATCACCCTTTCCTCTTCGAGGGAATACAACGCAAGCTCGAAAAGTTGCAGTACCCAACAGTCTCCTTTGGGTATCCTATGAAGACACATTTCTCCGACTTGGGTTCGAGCTTATCATGTTGAAGCTTTTTCACATAAGCATCGCAACCCTAAACTTTAAGAAACGACAACTTTGGTTTCTTGCCAAACCGTAGTTCATAAGGCGTCGTCTCAACGTATTTAGATGGTGCCCTATTTAACGTGAATGCAACTATCTCTAAAGCATAACCCCAAAACGATAGTGGTAAATCGGTAAGAGACATCATAGATCGCACCATATCTAATAAAGTGCGGTTACGACGTTCATACACACCATTACGCTGTGGTGTTCTGGTTGGTGTGAGTTGTGAAACTATGCCACATTGTTTCAAATGAAGACCCAACTCGTAACTCAAATATTCGCCTCCACGATCAGATCGTAGAAACTTTATTTTCTTGTTACGATGATTCTCTACTTCACTCTGAAATTCTTTGAACTTTTCAAAGGTTTCAGACTTTTGTTTTATTAAGTAGATATACCCATATCTCCTCAAATCATCAGTGAACTTCAGAAAATAACGATACCCGCAGCGAGCCTCAACACTCATCGGTCCACATACATTAATATGTATGATTTCCAACAAATCAGTTGCTCGCTCCATTGTTCCGGAGAACGGAGTCTTAGTCATCTTTCCCATGAGGCATGGTTTGCAAGAACCAAGTGATTCCAAAAGTCCATCAGTATGGAGTTTCTTCATGCGCTTTACACCAATATGAGCTAAACGGCTGTGACACCCCAAGACCGGTGCGCTAGGTGTCAGGCAGTTATTCGTCGTCGTTGCCATGTCATCTGCTTGCGTGTTGCATCTTGCCATGTCATCATGTGTGTTGCATCAGCATGTTTTCAAAACTTGCATCCGCCCGAGTCCCCTCGTCCTCTCCGTTGTCCGTTCTGAGCCCAGACACACTTGCACGCGCCCGCGGCGCCTCCGAATATTTATTTTGTGAGTGGCCGGAAAACGTTCTCGGAATGAGTTGAAACTTGGTGTGTGTGGTCTTATTATAGCATAGGTAGACCGCCTGCCAAATTGCGTCGCATTCGGAGCTCGTTTGATAGCCCAATGATGACCCTCAACCGTAAGGGATCTATTGCAGCGTTTTCGATAAGTAAGAGTGTCGAACCCAACGAGGAGCAGAAGGTATTGATAAGCGATTCTGAGCAAGAAATTACTGCAAGCACTGAAAGATAACTTTTAGGGGTTTTCTCGATATAAGCAACAGGAATGTAAAGGCAAGTAATGTAAAAGGTACTGAGAGTAACAAGTGGCCCAATCCTTTCTTAGCAAAGGAGAGGCCTAGCAACTGAACTTATAAAGACTAAAGCGTTCTTGAGGACACACGGGAGAGGTAGTCATGTGCTTTCGCCATATTCCGTATCGATACTATGATATGTGTTGATAAGTGTTGAGTGGGTGGATCTATGCTAGTGCACTCTCTAGACTAAGATGAATGCACTCTTATGATTAAACACCTTGCAAGCATCCGCAAATACAAGATAGAATTTAAGGCAAAAGCCTAACCATAGCAATACGATCGAGGATCCATTATTCCCTTATGCAAAAGCGCGCGAACTGGGGTTCAGGTTTCTGTCACTCCGGCAACCCACCATAAGCATTCTTTATACACAATGTATTCCCCTAGGTCCTTAATAAGGCGAAGTGTTGGGTGTTCGACTCACACAACACCACTAGTAGAATGACAACACAACTTAAGTACCAAACAACACATATTACTTCAACAGCATATGACTACCAACAACAAGACTTCCCCCATGTCCTCATGAACTAAGGTAACTACTCACAAGACATAAAAGAGATCATGATCAGTGGGGATAAATATGTGATAAACAATCTGGACATAATAATAATATTTCTCCAACAAAACTCAATAGCATTCACCACAAAGTAGTAATCAACACCAATGGAGTAGAGAGGATAGGTAGTACGAGTTACAACACGAGTTGCGATGGTAAGATGAGATTTGGATGAAGATGGAGATGGTGCTGGTGTTGGGGATGATGTTGATGATGATCTCGATGATGCCCGTGACGATGGTGATGACGATGGCGACGATCTCCCCTTCCGGGAGGTGATCTCCCCGGCGGAATCTGCCCACCGGAGATGCCCTTTTCTTCTCTATAGGTTTCCGCCTCGAAGCGGCGGCGGAACTCCGTAAAAAGTCCCGTGCCTAGGGTTTTCGGAGGACGGAGAACATATATGCAAAAGGGGGCGACCAGAGGTGGGCCAGGGGCTCCAGGCGCCCCCCCGGCGCGGCCAGGGGGGGGGGCGCCCCCAGGCCGCCTGGGCACCCTGTGGCCCCCCTCTGACTCCTCTTTTGCGTGTCTTCGTTATTCGTCTGAAAAATACCTCCCGTCAATTTTCAGGTAATTTGGAAGTGTTCTTCTTCAGCAACTTAGCATCCACTTTTTCCTGCTGAATCCTGCGTCTGCTGTTCCGGTATCGGAAAGTTGCAAACTGTGTAAAATAGACCAAAACAACATAAGAACATCATCATAACGTGAAATATATCAATGAATAAGGATAAATTATAATACAAAATAGTGATGCATTTTGGACGTATCAACACCCCCAAGCTTAGACCTCGCTTGTCCCCAAGCGAATATGAACTCGGTAAACCTGTCCACAAGTTTAGAGAGTGAAGTGTCGATAAATAGAATACGGACAAGAAGCATCATAGTCTCTGCACCAACTCAAATATCCTCAGCAGCAATCTTCAACTCATAAGGCTCTTATGAAAGAGTGTTAGCACTTATATTCGAAAGTAGGACCAATGGAAACTCATTATATCATGGCAAACATGTCCTTTGGTCAAAGAACAACAAATAATTTTAACGTTTGCTCTTATATTTTGATGGGATTAATTGAAGCTCTTTGGAATAACATGTTAATAAGCAAGAGGTGAAAGTGTTAACACAAAGGAAGATATTTGCCTTAGCTGGGTATGACAAACAACTTACTTATCAGATGATAATGTCAACAAGGATATGATATGACAAATCTTAATGCAGCTTTATATGAATGAATCCTTATCAACATCAAACGTCTGCTCTCTTTGGGAAATAGAGGGAAGTAGGAATAACTGACTCATCTTAAAATTAAAAGATAGGCCCTGCTCTAGGGTAGTAGGGAAAACTCATGTGCTATCCTCAAATCAAACAGAATGAAAACAAGTTTTTGAGAGGTGCATGATTCGTCAACGAATGCTAATAGATAACTCAATTACTTCTTGAACTGGACAAGTTTCGAGGAACGGCTCCCGTATGAGGACGATAACATCCTCTTATTCTCCTTTGTTTATCACTGCCAAAGTTTTCTGATTTCTCATGAACAAAGCGTGAAGGAGGGTTTGTTTGTTATATTATTTTTAAGCCGGGCGCACTCAATGCCAGTTCCTTTTCGTATTATGGGTTTGCACATTATACATGCAATCCCGGGGCGAAGCTTGTCCAACTCAAAAAGGTCATGAATTAGCTACTACTTCCTCATGAGCTAAAGCAGGGGCACAAAATAAAAGATTTTGAACATTTAAGGATAACACATAAATTATATACTTTAGGAGGTGGTAGTGGAGTACCACGAGTAGGTAGGTATGGTGGACTCATATGGAAGGTATTGGCTTAAGGGTATGGACGCACAAGCAGAATTCCGCTTAGTACAGAGTTAGGCTAGCAAAGGTTTTGAGAGAGCAGACAATTGATGATGACTAAGATGCAAAGCAATATAAAGCATGAACATTGAAATAAGCATAACACATCAAGTTGTCTTCCTTGTCAACATAACACTTCAAGCATAATAACATAAAGGTTTTGGCTATGTTGATACTTTAAGAAAATCATGCTTGTTGTTATGACCAAAGCTATGTTTGCCAAGATTAAATAAAGTTTCGTAGCCATACCTGACATAAGGTCAATACTCCCCATAAGAATCATCATATAAGGTCGATTGCGTGAAGAGGATATCGAGTGCAGCAAAAGGAACCGATAAACTTCTCATTAATATTCCATCATAGACGACTCCACACACACAGATACAATTCTTCACCAAAGGGGCGATAGACCTCAATGCACATACTTATCTCATATAATAACCTCCCTAGACATGATACGACTCTACTTGACTTCTAAAAGACAAAAGGTAAAAGATAAAGATACCGGGCACTCCCCCAAGCTTGGAACAAGCCAAGGGAATGCCATTACCACGGAGATTTCACTCATCATCCTTGTTGGCGTTGATCAAGTAGTTCTTGGCGAAACTCTTCCATGGAAGGGGTTCTCCAGTCTCATATGAGAAGCTCGTCTCCTGGATCCTGCATTCAGCACCCAAACCCATGCGTAGAAACCTTAGTTCATACTCACAGTTCTGGTTATGTAGATCATTAATTTGCCCTTGTAGCTCTATAATTCTGTCTTCAGATGCGGCGATTCTTTCCCACATCTCCTTCATCTCCTTCAGAAAGTAGTTCTTCAGCTCGTTGGTGATGTCAAAGTTAGCTTCAACACCACGCTCGATCATCTTCTTGTACTTGAAGACTTCTTGCTCTACTTCTTCCAGCCTGGCCTGGATGCTCCCCTCCTTGATAGGTCCCTTCAGATCTTCTTGGTGAAGGACGCCTTCCTTCATCTGAACAACCTGAGGGTGCTTCTTCACCTCTGCGAGGTAAGGGTTGATGACTATGACGACGAACGTGTCCTTGGGGGAACTTGGAGAAGCCATGGCACCTAAATTTAGCTGAAAGATTTCCTTTTCTTTATTCTGCTTCTGCTGGCGTCTGAAACAGGGCTGCAACATGTTCTTCGTGGGTTGTTGTGTATATTATATTCACATCAACATCGACAGGGTCTCCTGCTATGTAATGTTTAAGTCTTTGCCCATTCACAACTTGAGGTTTGGTGCCTTCAAAATTATTAATCTTAATTGCACCAGACCGATAAACTTCTTCAATATGAAATGGTCCTTCCCACCTGGAAAGTAGTTTACCTGGAGAAAACCTGAAATGGGATCTAAACAACAAAACTTTATCACCGACATTAAATTCACGTTTCAGAATCTTCCTATCATGCCACCTTTTTACCTTTTCCTTGAACATTTTAGCACTCTCGTAAGCTTCACTTCTCCATTCATCTAGAGAAGTCAAGTTCATGAGATGCTTCTCACCAGCTAGTTTTGGGTCAGCGTTAAGCTCTCTAACAGCCCAGAAAGCTTTGTGCTCTAGCTCTAATGGCAAATGGCAAGCCTTGCCATACACCATCTTATAGGGAGACATGCCCATGGGGTTTTTGTAAGCAGTTCTATATGCCCACAAAGCATCTCCTAATTTATTTGACCAATCCTTCCTAATTCTGTTTACTGTTTTCTGCAAGATTAACTTAATCTCTCTATTGGTGAGCTCAACTTGCCCACTAGTTTGAGGATGATACGGTGAAGCAATTCTATGATTAACATCGTATTTAGCCAGAGCTTTTCTAAAAGCTCCGTGCGTGAAGTGTGATCCTCCATCGGTCATGAGATACCTTGGTACAGTAAACCTCGGAAAAATTACATCTTTAAGCATTTTCAAAGATGTTTTGTGATCAGCACTTTCAGTGGGGATTGCTTCAACCCACTTGGTCACATAATCAGCAGCTACTAAAATGTGAGTGTACTTGTGTGAAGAAGGAAAAGGACCCATAAAATCAAAACCCCAACAATCGAAAGGTTCAATCACTAGTGAGTAATTCATAGGCATCTCATTCCTTCTACTAATGTTACCAACTCTCTGACATTTATCACAAGCTAAAACATAATTTCTAGCATCTTTAAAGAGAGTAGGCCAATAAAAACCTGATTGAAGAACCTTATGTGCAGCCCTCTCACCGGCATGATGTCCTCCATAGGGACTATCATGACACCGTCGGAGAACGTCCTTCTGCTCATGTTCCGGAATGCATCTTCTCACGATCCCGTCGGGACCTTCTTTGAAAATATGTGGGTCATCCCAAAAGTAGTGTCTCAAATCATGAAAGAACTTCTTCCTCTGCTGAAATGTTAGACCTGGAGGCAAATACTTCGCAACAATAAAATTAGCATAATCTGCATACCAAGGGTCGGAAAGAGGTTGTATTTTTACAACGGCAAGTTGCTCGTCTGGAAAACTATCGTTAACTGGGATGGGGTCATGCGGTATATCTTCCATTCTTGAAAGATTGTCCGCTACCGGATTGTCTTCCCCTTTCCTATCAACAATCTGCAAATCAAATTCTTGGAGAAGGAGTACCCATCTGATAAGCCTTGGCTTGGCATCCTTCTTTGTCATAAGATATTTAATGGCAGCATGATCAGTATGAATAATAACTTTGGAATCAACAATATACTGCCTAAACTTATCACAAGCAAAAACTACAGCTAAGAATTCCTTCTCAGTAGTAGCATAATTTCTTTGAGCACTATCAAGGGTTTGACTAGCATAATGTATAACATTCAATTTCTTATCAACTCTTTGTCCTAAAACAGCTCCAACAGCAAAATCACTTGCATCACACATAATCTCAAAAGGTAAATTCCAGTCAGGTGGTTGTACTATAGGAGCAGTTATTAAAGCTTTCTTAAGGACTTCAAAAGCTTCCTTACAATTTTCATCAAACGCAAAAGGAACATCCTTTTGGAGAAGATTAGTGAGGGGTCTCGAGGTTTTAGAAAAGTCTTTAATAAATCTTCTATAAAAACCTGCATGACCGAGAAAACTGCGAATACCTTTGATGTCCCTTGGATAGGGCATCCTCTCAATAGCTTCGATCTTGGCTTTGTCCACTTCAATTCCCCTTTCGGAAATCTTGTGACCAAGAACAATTCCTTCATTAACCATAAAGTGGCACTTCTCCCAGTTGAGTACCAAATTTGTCTCCTCGCATCTCTGCAAAACTTTATTAAGGTTGTGAAGACAATGGTCAAATGAAGTTCCATAGATGGAGAAATCGTCCATGAAGACTTCCATAATATCCCCGCAGAAACCATGAAAGATAGCAGACATACACCTTTGAAAAGTAGCAGGGGCATTACATAAACCAAAAGGCATACGTCTGTAAGCATAAGTACCAAAAGGACAAGTAAAAGTCGTCTTCTCTTGATCGACAGTGTTAACATGAATTTGAGAGAAGCCAGAATAACCATCGACATAACAAAAGTGGGTATTTTTGGATAACCTTTCAAGCATTTGGTCGATGAACGGCAACGGGTAGTGATCCTTCCTGGTTGCCTTGTTCAACTTCCTGTAATCAATACACATTCTATATCCAATAATAATTCTCTGAGGTATTAGTTCATTTTTATCATTAGGAACCACAGTTGTACCTCCTTTCTTAGGAACACAATGTACCGGACTTACCCTCTTACTGTCAGCTATAGGGTAGATAATACCTGCGGCTAGAAGCTTGAGAATCTCAGTTCTCACGACATCCATCATCTTCGGGTTCAACCGTCGTTGATGATCAACAACTGGTTTAGCATCAGGCTCAAGGTTGATAGTATGTTGACAGATAGATGGACTAATCCCCTTAAGGTCATCAAGGGTATAGCCAATTGCGCCTCGGTGTCTATGAAGTACTTCCAATAATCGCTCTTCTTCATATCCTGAAAGGTGAATTGATAATACCAGGATATACTTTCTTTTCATCTAAATAAGCATACTTGAGCGTATCGGGAAGAGGTTTAAGATCGAACACCGGGTCTTCTTTTGGTTTTGATAAAATTCCCAAAGGTTCAACCGGAAGGTTGTGCTTTAGGATAGCAGGTTGCCTCAAGAATATTTCATCTAGTTCATTTCTTTCCTGCATATGCAAATCATTCTCGTGGTCCTCCATGTATTGCTGCAAAGGGTCATCAGGGGGAATAGCAATAGAGGCAATACTTTCAATAATTTTATCATCAATAGGTAAATCAGTACCACGAGGCTGCTTAGAGAACTTAGAAAAATTAAATTCATATGGCTCACCATCGAATTCAACAGAAACTTTACCTTTCTTGCAATCTATTATAGCTCCACAAGTTCTAAGAAAAGGTCTACCAAAAATGATGGGACAAAAATTGTCCCTGGCTGAACCAAGTACCAGAAAGTCGGTAGGGTATTTTACCTTTCCACATAGGACTTCAACGTCCCTCACAATTCCGATAGGAGAGATAGTTGATCTATTTGCAAGATGAATAGTAACATCAACTTCTTCAAGTTCACAAGGGGAAATCTCACCGATGATTTCTTCATAGAGTGAATAAGGAATAGCACTTGCACTCGATCCCAAATCGCATAGCCCATAATAATTGTGATCTCCTATTTTAACAGATACCACCGGAGTACCTGAAATTGGGCCTTTGTTCTTGGCTGTGACAAGGTTAGTGGAAACAGCACAAAAAATTATATTGGAATCCAAAACATCATCAGTAGCAAGGTCTTTAATCAATGCAACTTGAGGATCGACCCTGATCTGGTCCTCAGGTTCATCAACTCTTCTCTCACTTTTATTTATTATGCCTGTTACAAGAGAGTGTTCCTTTATCCTCGTGGGAAAAGGAGGCTTTTCATATATGACTGCAGGCAAAATAGGCTCAGCAACATAAATATCAATAGGTGGTTCTTTAAAAGGTGCATGGTGCTGGTCTCTATTCTTTTTAAAAGAATCAATGTGAGAGGCAAAATTCTTACATAAATCAATCACTAGATGGGAATCAAGACCAATCTTAGAGCAAAAAGTATTGAAGTAATCAGTTTCCACATAGCTCTCAATATAATCATGTTCATAATTTATAGCGGGTTCAATACCTTTATCAATTTCCCAATCTTCAGTATTCCTCTGGATTCTTTCAAGGAGATCCCACCTTTCTTCAACACTCTTCTTCTGAAATACCCCACTAGAGGAGGCATCCAGCATCTCCTTATCCTGACGAGAAAGCCTGGCATAAAAATTTGTAAGTATAATTTCCTTGGGAAGCTTATGAATAGGGCATTTGAGCATTAGGGACTTCAA
Organism: Secale cereale; assembly: GCA_902687465.1. Classification (NCBI taxonomy): domain Eukaryota; kingdom Viridiplantae; phylum Streptophyta; class Magnoliopsida; order Poales; family Poaceae; genus Secale; species Secale cereale. The sequence continues at coordinate 26,544,913 of LR738713.1, forward strand.
TCTCCCCCAAGCTTGAGCAATGCTTTCTCCGTCACGAGACCTAAAGGTATATATATAATTCCTGTCTCGATGAATTTCATGAAGAGGATAAAATTTAGTATAAAAGAGAGACATAAGCTCCTGCTAGTCCAGGAAGTGTGGGTTATTGAGAAGCCCATACCAATCTGAAGATTTATCTATAAGTGATACAACAAACAATTTCCTCATGAGAAACTCCCTCGATACACCTGCAAGCTTAAATAATGAACATAGTCATGACAAATATAGCAAGTGTTCACCGGGATGTCTGTCTCCTGCATAACGATTAGCCAAAACATAATTGATAATGCCAGCCGGTATTTTATAAGGCACAATTTCAGTAGGGGGAGGATCAACCACCACAGGTGTGGGGCGTCTTCCCGCAAGCAACGCTCCAATAATAGGGTTATCCATAAGGACAAAGAGCAGCAATAGCAAAAATAAAAACAGAATTATAAAAAGACTTTCTTACCAGTTTCACTTTACCAATAGCGCTACGCTCCCGGCAACGGCGCCAGAAAACGTTACTTGATGACCCTAAACCGTAAGGGATCTGTTGCAGCGTTTTCGATAAGTAAGAGTGTCGAACCCAACGAGGAGCAGAAGGTATTGATAAGCGATTCTGAGCAAGAAATTACTGCAAGCACTGAAAGATAACTTTTAGGGGTTTTCTCGATATAAGCAACATGAATGTAAAGGCAAGTAATGTAAAAGGTACTGAGAGTAACAAGTGGCCCAATCCTTTCTTAGCAAAGGAGAGGCCTAGCAACTGAACTTATAAAGACTAAAGCGTTCTTGAGGACACACGGGAGAGGTAGTCATGTGCTTTCGCCATATTCCGTATCGATACTATGATATGTGTTGATAAGTGTTGAGTGGGTGGATCTATGCTAGTGCACTCTCTAGACTAAGATGAATGCACTCTTATGATTAAACACCTTGCAAGCATCCGCAAATACAAGATAGAATTTAAGGCAAAAGCCTAACCATAGCAATACGATCGAGGATCCATTATTCCCTTATGCAAAAGCGTGCGAACTGGGGTTCAGGTTTCTGTCACTCCGGCAACCCACCATAAGCATTATTTATACACAATGTATTCCCCTAGGTCCTTAATAAGGCGAAGTGTTGGGTGTTCGACTCACACAACACCACTAGTAGAATGACAACACAACTTAAGTACCAAACAACACATATTACTTCAACAGCATATGACTACTAACAACAAGACTTCCCCCATGTCCTCAAGAACTAAGGTAACTACTCACAAGACATAAAAGACATCATGATCAGTGGGGATAAATATGTGATAAACAATCTGGACATAATAATAATATTTCTCCAACAAAACTCAATAGCATTCACCACAAAGTAGTAATCAACACCAATGGAGTAGAGAGGATAGGTAGTACGAGTTACAACACGAGTTGCGATGGTAAGATGAGATTTGGATGAAGATGGAGATGGTGCTGGTGTTGGGGATGATGTTGATGATGATCTCGATGATGCCCGTGACGATGGTGATGACGATGGCGACGATCTCCCCTTCCGGGAGGTGATCTCCCCGGCGGAATCTGCCCACCGGAGATGCCCTTTTCTTCTCTGTAGGTTTCCGCCTCGAAGCGGCGGCGGAACTCCGTAAAAAGTCCCGTGCCTAGGGTTTTCGGAGGACGGAGAACATATATGCAAAAGGGGGCGACCAGAGGTGGGCCAGGGGCTCCAGGCGCCCCCCCGGCGCGGCCAGGGGGGGCGGGGCGCCCCCAGGCCGCCTGGGCACCCTGTGGCCCCCCTCTGACTCCCCTTTTGCGTGTCTTCGTTATTCGTCTGAAAAATACCTCCCGTCAATTTTCAGGTAATTTGGAAGTGTTCTTCTTCAGCAACTCAGCATCCACTTTTTCCTGCTGAATCCCGCGTCTGCTGTTCCGGTATCGGAAAGTTGCAAACTGTGTAAAATAGACCAAAACAACATAAGAACATCATCATAACGTGAAATATATCAATGAATAAGGATAAATTATAATACAAAATAGTGATGCATTTTGGACGTATCACCCAACGGTTAACCGTGTTAACCGCCGGAAGCCTTTTCCCTTTTGGCACAGCACCCCTTTCTCACAGCTCACCAAGCCCATTCTAACCCCTCCATGCTCTTGGCCGTTCGATCACGATCGCGTGGCCACGAACAGCTCCTCATTTGGACACTCCTAGCTCCCTGTACCTATAAATATGCGTCTCCCTCGTATTTTTCTCGCAGATCCAACCCTAACCCTCTTCCCACCGCGCGCCGGACATGTCCACTCAGCCCGGACATGTCCAAACCAGCCTCCACATCGCTCCGCCCAATCGGGTCATGCCGCGTCTGCGCCGCCGCCGCCTCCAGCCAACGGGCACGCGCCACGTGGCCGCCGTCAGCACTCCCACCGCCGCGGCCCGCGGAGCCCATCCGGGGCCCGCGCGGGCCCGCAGCCGCCGCCCCGTGCGTTGCTCGCTCCGGTCGCCGGAGCATCACCGGAGCCGGCCGCTCCACTCGCTGCCCCGCCGCCTTGCTCGTCGGTCCGGTCGGATCCCGGTCAGGGAGGACCCCGCCGCCGTCTCCGGCGAGGGCGCCGTCGCCGAAGCCTGTTCCCGTCGAGCCATGCTCCGCCGCCAGATCCGCGCGCCGCCCCGCTCCCGCACCTCTGCCGCCGCACAACGCCGCCGTCCCCCGGCCCTCCTCCGCCGTCCTTCCGGATCCCGCCTCGAGCGGTCGCCGGCGTTCATCCCCGGCCTCCCCTCGCTCCGCCATCGGCCTCTGGCGCCGTCGGCCTCGTCCAGCAAGCGCCGGCTCGAGCGCGTGGGCCGAGCGGCCGTCGCCCCACAGCTGGGCCACGCGGGCCGCGCCTCTCCCGCCGGCCCGTTCCCTCTGCTCTGCCCTGGCCCACCTCTGCTTCCTCTCGCCCGCCACGGCCAGCCGCCCCTCTCCGCGTCCTGGGCCGAGGCCCATAGTAAGCCCCGGCCAGCCCACCTTCTCGTTTTATTTTTTTTCTTTTTGTTGTTTTTTTCTCCTGTGTAAAACAACATATTTACGATCAAGTCCTTGATTTCAGTAAAATTTGTTGCATCTTTGTGAGGCTGTAACTATTTGTGTGTGTGTCCAAATTGAGTGTATGATATGTCAAAATGATCGTGGTGATATGCTCTACACTTTGTTCCATTGTGCCATGCTTGTTTGACTTCATCTAGATGCTCTAATCTCTATTGCAAGAGTGCTACTTGTTATAAACTGTTGTTACTTGTTATTTTGTTGCCATGTTTGAGATGTGATAACTTGGTGCATGTTTATCCAAATGATGCATATGATATGTCAAAATGTTCATCGTGAAGTGTACTACATGATGGTTGCTATAGCATACTTGTTTAAGTACATATTGCCATGTTAATCTCTGATGCAAAAGTGCATTTGGATGTTAAGAGCTGGAACTTGTTATGAGATGCTGATTGCAATTGCTCTTTGCTATTGGTGTGTTTGTCCTCATGCCACATGTCTAGATGTTTTAGAAGCACTATAATATGGTCTTCGATGTGGTGCAATTAACTTTCCATGATATGCCTTGTGTTGACTTAAACATGCTTGCAAACATGCCATGTTGTTGTTACTGTTTTTATACTTAGTGAAAAAACTGCTAAGTCTGGAATCTGTCATATCCTGATGCTATGTTTGCTTGATGCCCTAGGCAAATCCATGTTAGTTTTTGGGTGGCTATTGATCATTCCTTGTTGTACATGTTGTTGTCTATCCATTCACGCCCTTACTTGCTCATTTGGCCTGCTGTAGCTTATTTATTTCTTGCTCTCAAGTTGCTATAAATTATACTGTCAGGATTTTATCAGCATGTTCAATTTGGTGGAGCTTGTTGCTATTGATCGATGCCTCCTATGGAGTTGCTCCAGTGGAGTTGTTTGCTGTACGATATGTCTACTACATGTCCATGCTCTTTATATGCTTAGTTGAGTTGATATGCATGTTGTTTTATGCCTCCGAAGGCATCATCGTGATGATGTTTTTGCCTTCCCAGATTTTGGCTAAGTCTGGATAATTTTATTGCAACTTGCCATGCTTGTTTAAATGTGTTCCAGCAAGCTTTTGGGTGTGTTCTAAGTTCCTACTTGTTATGTATCATGTCTACTTCATGTACATGCTTCTTGTCATCATGTTTGGGTGCTTTAGAATATATATATCTTGCTCCAAAGTTGCTATGTGGCTGTTAACTTCAGATTGTTGCTATATCTTGTTTCATGTGTATCTTTTAGTCCGTTGCTCCGTTTTGGGTGTGCCTTATATGAAACTTGTGTGATTTTGCTTGTAGAGTCATATTATCATATTGTTTTCATGTTTGGAGTGAGTTTGCTTGATGTTTGGGTGCATCTTGCACCGTTGACATGCTTGTCTTGTTTTGCTCATATCTTCTAGGCCGTAGCTCCGAATTAAACAAACTTTATACGAAACTTGACTAGAATTTCGTGTAGATCATCATGGTGCATGTTAACCTACTGTTTAACAACTTTAACTTAAGGTTTGTTCAGATATGGACTTATTTCAAATTATGCGTATGAGGGCTTACCGGATTTGTTATGTGTAGTTTCCGGCCTCATTTAAACTTGTTGACTTGTGTTGTTTTTTAGTGCTTCCTACCTTGCCATGTTTTGCATCATATATAGACTTGTCTTGCATCCTACTTGGTTGAGTATTTGTCATGTTCTTGTGTTGTTTTTGAGTGCTTCCTACTTTTCCATGTTCTGCATCATATATAGACTTGTCTTGCATCATACTTGCTTGAGCATATTGTCATTTCTTGTGTTGTGTGTTTACCGTTTTGCTTGCTTCTTCTCGTTAGTGATTGTTCCGTTGCGATCGTGAGGATTCGTTCGTCTACACGTGGTTCTTCTTCAAGGCTTCTTCTTCGTCTTTTTCATGGATCCGTTCTTCTTCCTTGCGGGATCTCAAGCAAGATGACCATACCCTTGGATACCTTTACTATCATTGCCATGCTTAGTTGTCTCGATGCTATCGTTACATGTTGCTCTACCCATCATTATTGTCAGCCTCTCCTTGTTGCCATGAAACCTCTAACCTTTGACACCTTCCCAGCAAAACCATTGTTTGGCTATGTTACCCGCTTGCTCAGCCCCTCTTATAGCGTTGTTAGTTGCAGGTGAAGATGAAGATCGTTCTAGGTGGGAACTTGTTGTTGGTATATCACAATATCTATTGTTATTATTAGCACACCTATATACTGGGCATGGGTGGAAGGCTTGGCCTTTTGCTCGGTGTTTTGTTCCACTCATGCCACCTTAGGCGCCGATAAACCGGCATGATGTTCCTTGATTTTGCGTTTCTTACACGATTGGGTATATGGGGACCCCTTGACACTTTGTCTTTGAATAAAACTCCTCCAGCAAGGCCCAACATTGGTTTTAATTTGCCTCATAATAACAACTTATTTAATAAATTAAATTGCATAGGGGGGACGCTCCCTCGAGATTCTTTTCTACATAGCAGGGGGGCCACTGCTGATGGTGTTGGTCCCAAACGGGGGTGCTGCGGGGCCACCTTGGGGAAACCTGAGGGCTGGTTTTACTCGTAGCTTCTTCCATCCGGACGTGGCCTGAGACGAGATACACGCGGCTACTATCAGGGTGTCGGCACGCCGGGAGTTCTTGCTGGACTTGTTTTACCATTGTCGAAATGTCTTGTGCACCGGGATGCCAAGCCTGATTGTATTTCCCTAAGATAAGGGGTAATAATTATTATTACTTCAGCTGAACGTGAGAGCTTGTGATGGGCTAAGTTGGGACACCCCTGCAAGGTTATGATCTTTCGAAAGTCGTGCCCACGGTTATGTGGCAGATTGGAATTTGTTAATGTCCGGTTGTAGAAAACTTGACAGAGGATCCGATGTAAAACACGCAACTGTGTGAGTAACCGTGACTGTCTCTTTTCACTTTGAGAAGAGAACACGGTGGGGTTATGTTTGTACTCGTAGGTAGTTCAGGATCTTTAGCGATCATTACTAGTTGCGACCGTTTGCGTAGATGCTCATCTTATTCTTGTACTCGTAAGTTAGCCACCATATATTATGCTTAGCCGCTGCTGCAACCTCACCACTTTACCTCTTCCTACCCATTAAGCTTTGATAGTCTTGTTACCCATGGTTATGGGATTGCTGAGTCCTCGTGGCTCACAGATACTACAACAACAGTTGCAGGTGCAGGTTTCCGATGACTTGACGTGAGAGCGTTGATCGTTGTGTTGGAGTTCTTTCTTCTTCTTCTTCTTCAGTCTTGGGTTAGGTTCCGGGTCGACAGCCTGGGATAGCAGATGGATGTCGTTGTTCTTTTCATGTTTGAAACAGTAGTCGGATATTTTGTATTGATGTTGTTGTATTCATGTGACTTGTATGTATTGTTGTATCCCCTATGTATGTATGTAAGGGTGCGATGTAATGATATCCATCTTGCTAAGCGCCCGAAATGCGGTTGTGCCCCAATCACGTAAGTGTCACGTGATCGGGATAGAATCGCATCTTGGGCCTGACAAGTTGGTACCAGAGCCTCGACCGACCATAGGAGCCCCCTTGATTGATCGTAGGATGGCCATTGTCGAGTCTAGCAAAAACTTTTTCGGAGTCTAGTTATATCGGAGAGTAGGAATTCTTTTTACTCCCCTGCCCCTTCGTCGCTCTGGTGAGGAATCTTGACGTAGGTGTTTTGAATTACGCCTCTTCCCCTTCAAATTTTTTTAGGATCACGCGGTTAGTTTTTGTTCGTTGCGTTGTTAGTTCTTTCATCTAGTGCATCTCTCGTCAAGTGTTTTCGACCCTCTTCTTCCCTGCAAGTTCGTCCTCAGTTCTTTAACCGATGGTGTTCCCCTTCCGAAGTTGTCTTTCTTTTCCCACCGCCCACCCTTTTGCTTCTCAGAGCCGGAGTCCTTACTCAAGTATCCATCCTCCTCGTGTGAAGTCTTTGCTTCACTTCCTCAATTGTTTCAACTCATGAATTCTCTTCTAGTTCTTCATTCTTCATCTCTTTTCTTTCCGGTGGTTCCAATTCTATTAGTATCCAGTGTTCTTCATATTCTTTTTCCTCTGCTCAAGTGTTTTTCCCCTTGCTCGTTCACCTCTCGCCATTTAATTATTCCGGAGTTCCAAAGAAATCTCAGGATATTCATCCGCCTTTGAATTAATCCGAGGTTGTCACCTCATTCGAGTATTTTAATCGTTCTGGTGCATCATCTCTTTTCGATTCATTCTAACGGTGTTTCTCTTCGGTGGGCTCATAACCCACAGGTCTTTCCCAGGATCTTACCTGACTCTTCTATTTTTTCCGGAGTATTCCTAAATTCTTCTCAAGTGTGACGCAAGTATGGATTCCATCAGTCATATGCCTTCTCCAAGATCGCTTTTAATTCTTTTTGTCGTGGGTTCAACCTTTCATTTTTCATTCTTCCGGAGCATTTCATCAATTCTTTTTCATTGTGTTCCTCCGAAGGCCATCATTTCAGAAGATCTCTTCGTTCTCAGTTTTCAACTTCGTCCTCCAAATATTCTTCATGGATGCCTCTTCGTTCGTCTCACATTCTTCCGGTGCTTCGTTCTAGTATTCTTTAATCAATTCACGATCTCCTCTTTCTCTTCGATCTAAATTCCCTCGAGTGCTTAATTCTTTCCGGTGATTCATTTTCTTGTATTCACTCCATTTTATTCTTACGGTGGTCATTCTCTTTCTTCACTCGAATTTAATTCTTTTCGGTGGTTTGTTCTTTTCTTCACTCGGCATCAATTCTTTACGTTGATTCGCTCAAGAGTTCTTTTCCGGTGCTATCATATCAATTCGATCGTTCTTTCAATCCTACCGGTGGTTCAAGAAGACTTTCTCGAGTTCGTGCTATAACTCTCGTTAATCCTTTTCAACGAGAATAAGTGATATGCAAGTCCATTGCTTCTCATCAATTTATTCGTGGAGGATAAGCATAACATAATTCTTATTCTTTCTTGTGAAGTTGAGTTTATTCTTGATGAATAAATTCTAATCCCAAGTGTTTTATTCTTTCTTCCCGGGAGTTCAAAGTTTCCTCGGCTATCTCGTCGGAACCCCGTCTAATCATCGCAAGGCTTTAATCGTATTCTTGTCGTTCATCATTTCTATATCATCATCCCTTCATTACCGGAGTTCTTCGTGGTGGTTCTTCATCATTTAATTCATTCTTTAAACGTTCATCTAATTCTTCTGGAGCAGCTCAAACTTTATTCTTTTGTATACCAAGATGCAAATAATTCTCCGTATTCTTTTGAAGTGGGGTTTTGTATTCTTGGCTCTTCTCAACTCATCAATATTTTGGTTGTGGCATAATTCACCTCAAGTCTTGAGATGTTTTCATAAGTCAACGACAAGCTTATTCTTTTTGTTGTTGAATTTCTGAACAACTCCATTCATCCTTTCTTCGCAAGGATGCGTCGAATTCATTTGTGATGGATGTTGTCATCTTCTTCTCAATTCTTTTTATTCCATCATTTCAATTATTCCGGATGCAATGTCTTGGGAATTTCATCATGTTTTCGTTTCATCTTCTCAGGTTCTTGTTCCATTCGATTCATGTTCAACCGGTGTGCTATTTCTTTCAGTTTCAGCTGGAGTGCTGCCCGGATTCCTTCGTTCGAATTCTTTTTCCACCTCTTTTAACCGGAGTGGTTTCGAATTCATTCTTGTTCCTTCAGCTCTTGTTTCGTGCCTTTCAACCTCCTTGATTCTCGTCATACTCCTTGTTCCTCTTGTGTAACGAAGTGTTTGCAACTTCATTCATCTCCATTGTGTCCTTTCTTTCGAATTGTTCAACCTCTCAAGGTTCCTTGCTTTCACTCTTTTGTCATCGAAAAACTTTGTTCTTCCGTTTTCCCTCCCGTCCCGTTCCTAAGATCTCGGGACGAGATCTCTTGTTAGTAGGGGAGTGTTGTGACACCCCGAGACCAGTGCGCCAGGTGTCAGCCAGTTATTCGTCGTCGTTGCCATGTCATCTGCTTGCGTGTTGCATCTTGCCATGTCATCATGTGTGTTGCATCAGGATGTTTTCAAAACTTGCATCCGCCCGAGTCCCCACGTCCTCTCCGTTGTCCGTTCTGAGCCCAGACACACTTGCACGCGCCCGCGGCGCCTCTGAATATTTATTTTATGAGTGGCCGGAAAACGTTCTCGAAATGAGCTGAAACTTGGTGTGTGGTCTTATTATAGCATAGGTAGACCGCCTGCCAAATTTCGTCGCATTCGGAGCTCGTTTGATAGCCCAACGGTTGACCGTGTTAACCGCCGGAAGCCTATTCCCTTTTGGCCAAGCACCCCTTTCTCACAGCGCACCAAGCCCATTCTAACCCCTCCATGCTCTTGGCCGTTCGATCACGATCGCGTGGCTACGAACGGCTCCTCATTTTGACACTCCTAGCTCCCTCTACCTATAAATATGTGTCTCCCTCGTATTTTTCACGCAGATCCAACCCTAACCCTCTTCCCACCGCGCGCCGGACATGTCCACTCCGCCCGGACATGTCCAAACCAGCCTCCACGTCGCTCCGCCCAATCGGGTCGTGCCACGTCAGCGCCGCCGCCGCCTCCAGCCAACGGGCACGCGCCACGTGGCCGCCGCCAGCACTCCCACCGCCGCGGCCCGCGGAGCCCATCCGGGGCCCGCCCGGGCCCGCAGCCGCCGCCCCGTGCGTTGCTCGCTCCGGTCGCCGGAGCATCATCGGAGCCTGCCGCTCCACTCACTGCCCCGCCGCCTTGCTCGCCGGTCCGGCCGGATCCCGGTCAGGGAGGACCCCGCCGCCATCTCCGGCGAGGGCGCCGTCTCCGGCGAGGGCGCCGTCGCCGAAGCCCGCTCCCGTCGAGCCGTGGTCCGCCGCCAGATCCGCACGCCGCCCCGCTCCCGCACCTGTGCCGCCACACAATGCCGCCGTTCCCGGCCCTCCTCCGCCGCCCTTCCGGATCCCGCCTCGAGCACTCGCCGACGTTCATCCCCGGCCTCCCCTCACTCCGCCATCGGCCTCTGGCGCCGTCGGCCTCGTCCAGCAAGCGCCGGCTCGAGCGCGTGGGCCGAGCGGCCGTCGCCCCGCAGCTGGGCCACGCCGGCCGCGCCTCTCCCGCCGGCCCGTTCCCTCTGCTCTGCCCCGGCCCACCTCTGCTTCCTCTGGCCCGCCACGGCCAGCCGCCCCACTCCGCGTCCTGGGCCGAGGCCCATAGTGAGCCCCGGCCAGCCCACCTTCTCGTTTTCTTTTTTTCTTTTTGTTGTTTGTTTTTTTCTCCTGTGTAAAACAACATATTTACGATTAAGTCCCTGATTTCAGTAAAATTTGTTGCATCTTTGTGAGGCTGTAACTATTTGTGTGTGTGTGTCCAAATTGAGTGTATGATATGTCAAAATGATCATGGTGATATGCTCTACACTTTGTTCCATTGTGCCATGCTTGTTTGACTTCATCTAGATGCTCAAATCTCTGTTGCAAGAGTGCTACTTGTTATAAACTATTGTTACTTGTTATTTTGTTGCCATGTTTGAGATGTGATAACTTGGTGCATGTTTATCCAAATGATGCATATGATATGTCAAAATGTTCATCGTGAAGTGTACTACATGATGGTTGCTGTAGCATGCTTGTTTAAGTCCATATTGCCATGTTAATCTCTGATGCAAAAATGCATTTGGCTGTTAAGAGCTGGAACTTGTTATGAGATGCTGATTTCAATTGCTCTTTGCTATTGGTGTGTTTGTCCTCATGCCACATGTCTAGATGTTTTAGAAGCACTATAATATGGTCTTTGATGTGGTGCAATTAACTTTCCATGATATGCCTTGTGTTGACTTAAACATGCTTGCAAACATGCCATGTTGTTGTTACTGTTTTTATACTTAGTGATGCTATGTTTGCTTGATGCCCTAGGCAAATCCAAGTTAGTTTTTGGGTGGCCATTGATTATTCCTTGTTGTACATGTTGTTGTCTTTCCATTCATGCCCTTACTTGCTCATTTGGCCTGCTGTAGCTTATTTATTTCTTGCTCTCAAGTTGCTATAAATTATAACTGTCAGGATTTTATCAGCATGTTCAATTTGGTGGAGCTTGTTGCTATTGATCCATGCCTCCTATGGAGTTGCTCCAATGGAGTTGTTTGCTGTAGGATATGTCTACTACATGTCCATGCTCTTTATATGCTTAGTTGAGTTGATATGCATGTTTTTTTGTGCCTCCGAAGGCAGCATCGTGATGATGTTTTTGCCTTCCCAGATTTTGGCTAAGTCTGGATAATTTTATTGCAATTTGCCATGCTTGTTTAAATGTATTCCAGCAAGCTTTTGGGTGTGTTCTATGTTCCTACTTGTTAAGTATCATGTCTACTTCATGTCCATGCTTCTTGTCATCATGTTTGGGTGCTTTAGCATATATATATCTTGCTTCAAAGTTGCTATGTGGCTGTTAACTTCAGCTTGTTGTTATATCTTGTTTCATGTGTATCTTTTAGTCCGTTGCTCCGTTTTGGGTGTGCCTTATATAAAAATTGTGTGATTTTGCTTGTAGAATCATATTATCATATTGTTTTCATGTTTGGAGTGAGTTTGCTTGATGTTTGGGTGCATCTTGCACCGTTGACATGCTTGTCTTGTTTTGCTCATATCTTCTAGGCCGTAGCTCCGAATTAAACAAACTTTATACGAAACTTGACTAGAATTTCGTGTAGATCATCATGGTGCATGTTAACCTGCTGTTTAACAACTTTAACTTAAGGTTTGTTCAGATCTGGACTAATTTCAAAATATGCATATGAGGGCTTACCGGATTTGTTATGTGTAGTTTCCGGCCTCATTTAAACTTGTTGACTTGTGTTGTTTTTGAGTGCTTCCTACCTTGCCATGTCTTGCATCATATATAGACTTGTCTTGCATCCTACTTGGTTGAGTATTTTGTCATGTTCTTGTGTTGTTTTTGAGTGCTTCCTACTTTGCCATGTTTTGCATCATATATAGACTTGTCTTGCATCATACTTGCTTGAGCATATTGTCATGTTCTTGTGTTGTGTGTTTACCGTATTGCTTGCTTCTTCTCGTTAGTGCTTGTTCCGTTGCGATCGTGAGGATTCGTTCGTCTACACGTGGTTCTTCTTCAAGGCTTCTTCTTCGTCTTCTTCATGGATCCGTTCTTCTTCCTTGCGGGATCTCAAGAAAGATGACCATACCCTTGGATACCTTTACTATCATTGCCATGCTTAGTTGTCTCGATGCTATCGTTACATGTCACGCTACCCATCATTATTGTCAGCCTCTCCTTGTTGCCATGAAACCTCTAACCTTTGACACCATCCCAGCAAAACCATTGTTTGGCTATGTTACCCGCTTGCTCAGCCCCTCTTATAGCGTTGTTAGTTGCAGGTGAAGATGAAGATCGTTCCAGGTGGGAACTTGTTGTTGGTATATTACAATATCTATTGTTATTATTAACACACCTATATACTGGGCACTGGTGGAAGGCTTGGCCTTTTGCTCGGTGTTTTGTTCCACTCATGCCACTTTAGGCGCCGATAAACCAGCATTATGTTCCTTGATTTTGCGTTCCTTACACGGTTGGGTATATGGGGACCCCTTGACACTTCGTCTTTGAATAAAACTCCTCCAGCAAGGCCCAACATTGGTTTTAATTTGCCTCATAATAACAACTTATTTAATAAATTAAATTGCATAGGGGGGACGCTCCCTCGAGATTCTTTTCTACATAGCAGGGGGGCAGTGCTGATGGTGTTGGTCCCGAACGGGGGTGCTGCGGGGCCACCTTGGGGAAACCAGAGGGCTGGATTTACTCGTAGCTTCTCCCATCCGGACGTGGCCTGAGACGAGATACGCTCGGCTACTATCAGGGTGTCGGCATGCCGGGAGGTCTTGCTGGACTTGTTTTACCATTGTCGAAATGTCTTGTGCACCGGGATGCCGAGCCTGATCGGATTTCCCTATGATAAGGGGTAATAATTATTATTACTTCGGCTGATCGTGAGAGCTTGTGATGGGCTAAGTTGGGACACCCCTGTAGGGTTATGATCTTTCGAAAGCCGTGCCCGCGGTTATGTGGCAGATTGGAATTTGTTAATGTCCGGTTGTAGAAAACTTGACAGAGGATCCGAAGTAAAACACACAACTGTGTGAGTAACCGTGATTGTCTCTTTTCACTTTGAGAAGAGAACACGGTGGGGTTATGTTTGTACTCGTAGGTAGTTCAAGATCTTTAGCGATCATTACTAGTTGCGACCGTTTGTGTAGATGCTCATCTTATTCTTGTACTCATAAGTTAGCCACCATATATTATGCTTAGCCGCTGCTGCAACCTCACCAGTTTACCTCTTCCTACCCATTAAGCTTTGATAGTCTTGTTACCCATGGTTATGGGATTGCTGAGTCCTCGTGGCTCACAGATACTACAACAACAGTTGCAGGTGCAGGTTTCCGATGACTTGACGTGAGAGCATTGATCGTTGTGTTGGAGTTCTTTCTTCTTCTTCTTCTTCTTCTTCTTCTTCTTCTTCTTCTTCTTCTTCTTCTTCTTCTTCTTCTTCTTCTTCTTCTTCTTCTTCTTCTTCAGTCTTGGGTTAGGTTCCAGGTCGGCAGCCTGGGATAGCAGATGGATGTCGTTGTTCTTTTCATGTTTGAAACCGTAGTCGGATATTTTGTATTGATATTGTTGTATTCATGTGACTTGTATGTATTGTTGTATCCCCTATGTATGTATGTAAGGGTGCGATGTAATGATATCCATCTTGCTAAGCGCCCGAAATGCGGTTGTGCCCCAATCACGTAAGTGTTACGTGATCGGGATAGAATCGCATCTTGGGCCTGACAACGGCAGTGCCACAAATAAGTTGCACTATCATTATTAACCTTGCATCTTTTGGCTTCAATATTATGAATATGTGTATCACTACGATCGAGATCCAACAAGAATAGACCACTCTTCAAGGGTGCATGACCATAAAAGATATTACTCATATAAATAGAATAACCATTATTCTCAGATTTAAATGAATAACCGTCTCGCAATAAACAAGATCCAGATATAATGTTCATGCTTAACACTGGCACCAAATAACAATTATTCAGGTATATAACTAATCCCGAAGGTAGATGTAGAGGTAGCGTGCCGATGTCGATCACATCGACTTTGGAACCATTTCCCATGCGCATCGTCACCTCGTCCTTAGCTAATCTTCGTTTAATCCGTAGCCCTTGTTTCGAGTTACAAATATTAGCAACCGAACCAGTATCAAATACCCAGGTGCTACTACGAGCATTAGTAAGGTACACATCAATAACATGTATATCATATATACCTTTGTTCACTTTTCCATCCTTCTTATCCGCCAAATACTTGGGGCAGTTCCGCTTCCAGTGTCCAGTCCCTTTGCAGTAGAAGCACTCAGTTTCAGGCTTGGCTCCAGACTTTGGTTTCTTCGTGGGAGTAGCAACTGGCTTGCTATTCTTCTTGAAGTTCCCCTTCTTTCCCTTGCCCTTTTTTTGAAACTAGTGGTCTTGTTAACCATCAACACTTGATGCTCCCTTTTGATTTCTACCTCCGCAGCTTTGAGCATAGCGAAGAGCTTGGGAATTGTCTTCTGCATCCTGCTGAGTAAATACACAATTTTTGATTAATTTAATCTAGGAATAAACCACTAGCATGGCATTGACACAAATAATCGCATACTGATATTCAATCATGCAGGCACATACTACGCTAATTGTAGACATATCTACGTATAACGCTAGCATGCCTAAAACATAAAATAGTAGGAGCATGATAAACGAGTTATACCCTCCAGTAGGCCATGCAGAGGCCACGACGGCAGTGACGGCAGCAGCGTCCTCGGTTGTCTTCTTGTCAGCTTCGAGCTTCTCGACGGCAGCACGTTCGGCGTCGGTGGACATGGTGATGACGAGGGCGACGCAGACGTAGAGGAAGTAGACGAATGGCGAGCAGTCGCGTAGTCGCTTCCCAAAAACCTATTCGCCCCTCTCCCATACAGGATACGGAGAGGCGGGGTTTCAGAGACATGCTTTCCCGTCGACCGTGTACGCGGTGCACGGGATGGAGTCACCGGCGGCAGCAGCAGCAAAGGAACGACGGTGGGCGTGGAGGCAGATGTGTTCTGTTGTGGCAGCTAGGGTTAGGAGACACCTCGCACTTATATAGGTGCAGCCGCGCGGAGAGACATGGGCTCGACCCACGTCCGAGTCTGTGACAGCCCATGATCCGACGTCTCAGATTGTGGCCCTGAAGGAAATATGCCCTAGAGGCAATAATAAAGTTATTATTTATTTCCTTATATCATGATAAATGTTTATTATTCATGCTAGAATTGTATTAACTGGAAACTTAGTACATGTGTGAATACATAGACAAACAGAGTGTCCCTAGTATGCCTCTACTAGACTAGCTCATTGATCAAAGATGGTTATCTTTCCTAGCCATAGACATGAGTTGTCATTTGATCAACGGGGTCACATCATTAGGAGAATGATGTGATGGACAAGACCCATCCGTTAGCTTAGCACTATGATCGTTTAGTTTTACTGCTATTGCTTTCTTCATGACTTATACATGTTCCTATGACTATGAGATTATGCAACTCCCGAATACCGGAGGAACACCTTGTGTGCTATCAAACGTCACAACGTAACTGGGTGATTATAAGATACTCTACAGGTGTCTCCGAAGGTGTTCGTGGTGTTGGCATAGACCAAGAATATGATTTCTCACTCCGAGTGTCGGAGAGGTATCTCTGGGCCCTCTCGATAATGCACATCATAATAAGCCTTGCAAGCAAATGACTTATGAGTTAGTCACGAGATGATGTATTACGGAACGAGTAAAGAGACTTGCCGGTCACGAGATTGTACTAGGTATAGAGATACCGATGATCGAATCTCGGGCAAGTAACATACCGATGACAAAAGGAACAACATTTGTTGTTATGCGGTTTGACCGATAAAGATCTTCGTAGAATATGTAGGAACCAATATGAGCATCCATGTTCTGCTATTGGTTATTGACCAGAGATGAGTCTCGATCATGTCTACATAGTTCTCGAACCCGTAGGGTCCGCAAGCTTAACGTTTGATGACGATCGGTATTATGAGTTTATGAGTTTTGATGTACCGAAGGTAGTTCAGAGTCCCGGATGAGATCACGGAGATGACTAGGAGTCTCGAAATGTCCGAGACGTAAAGATTGATATATTGGACGACTATATTCGGACACAGGAAGTGTTCCGTAAAGTTTCGGAATTAACCGGAGTACCGGGGGTTACCGGAACCCCCTGGGAAGCTATGGGCCTTAATGGGCCATAGGAGAAAGAGAGAAGGAGGGCCAGGGCTGGGCCGCGCGCCCCCCACCCCTTGGTCCGAATTGGACAAGGAAGGAGGGGGGGCGGCGCCCCTTTCCTTCTCCTTCTCCCACTACTTCCTTCCCCCCTTCTCCTTCTTGGTGGACTACTACTACGAATAGGATTGCAATCCTATTCCTAGTAGGATTGCCTCTCCTGGCGCGCCATAGAGGGCCGGCCGGCCTCCCCCCTTGCTCCTTTATATACGGGGGCAAGGGGGCACCCTAGGATACACAAGTTGATCAGTTGATCTCTCCCAACCGTGTGCGGTGTCCCATCCACAGTAACACACCTCGGTCATATCGTTGCAGCGTTTAGGCGAAGCCCTGCGACGGAAACTTCAACATATCCGTCACCACGCCGTCGTGCTGACGAAACTCTCCCGTGAAGCTCAACTGGATCAAGATCTCGCGGGACATCATCAAGCTGAACGTGTGCTGAACGCGGAGGTGACGTACGTTCGGTACTTGATCGGTTGGATCGCGAAGAAGTTCGACTACATCAACCGCGTCACTAGACGCTTCCGCTCCCGGTCTACGAGGGTACTTAGACACACTGTCCCCCTCGTTGCTATGCATCTAGTAGATAGATCTTCCGTGATCGTAGGATTTTTTTTGAAAATACTACGTTCCCCAACAGTGGCATCATGAGCAAGGTCTATGCATAGATGATATGCACGAGTAGAACACAAGTGAGTTGTGGACGATACTAGTCATACTGCTTACCAGCATGTCATACTTTGCTTCGGCGGTATTGTGAGATGAAGCGGCCCGGACCGACATTACGCGTACGCTTACGCGAGACTGGTTTCACCGTTATGAGCACTCGTTGCTTAAAGGTGACTGGCGGGTGTCTATCTCTCTTACTTTAGCTGAATCAAGTGTGACTACACCCGGTCCTTGTGAAGGTTAAAACAACACATACTTGACGAAATATCGTTGTGGTTTTATATGCGTATGTAAGAACGGTTCTTGCTAAGCCCGTAGCACCCACGTAGAACTTGCAACAACAAAGTAGAGGACGTCTAACTTGTTTTTGCAGGGCATGTTGTGATGTGATATGGTCAAGACATGATAAGTGATACGGTTTTGTATGAGATGATCATGTTTTGTAATGTTATCGGCAACTGGCAGGAGCCATATGATTGTCGCTTTATTGTATGAAATGCAATCGCCATGTAATTGCTTTACTTTATCTAAGCGGGAGCGATAGTCGTAGAAGCAATAGTTGGCGAGACGACAATGATTCTACGATGGAGATCAAGGTGTTGCGCCGGTGACGAAGGTGATCATGATGGTGCTTTGGAGATGGAGATCAAAAGCACAAGATGATGATGGCCATATCATGTCACATATTTTGATTCCATGTGATGTTTATCTTATTATGCTTCTTATTTTGCTTAGTACGGCGGTAGCATTATAAGATGATCCCTTACAAAATTTCAAGGTATAAGTGTTCTCCCTGAGTATGCACCGTTGCGAAAGTTCGTCGTGCCGAGACACCACGTGATGATCGGGTGTGATAAGTTCTACGTTCAAATACAATGGGTGTAAGCCAGTTTTGCACACGCAGAATACTCGGGTTAAACTTGACGAGCCTAGCATATGCAGATATGGCCTCGGAACACTGGAGACTGAAAGGTCGAGCGTGAATCATATAGTAGATATGATCAACATAAGATGTTCACCATTGAAACTACTCCATCTCACGTGATGATCGGACATGGTTTAGTTGATTTGGATCATGCGATCATTTAGATGACCGGAGGGATGTCTATCTAAGTGGGACTTCTTTAAGTAATATGATTAATTGAACTGTAATTTATCATGAACTTAGTCCTAGTAGTATTAGCATATCTATGTTGTAGATCAGTAGCTCACGTTATAGCTCCCCTATGTTTTTTGATATGTTCCTAGAGAAAACTAAGTTGAAAGATGCTAGTAGCAATGATGCAGACTAGGTCCGTGATCTGAGGATTATCTTCATTGCTGCACAGAAGTATTATGTCCTTGATGCACCGCTAGGTGACAGACCTATTGCAGGAGCAGATGCAAACGTTATGATGACTACTTGATAGTTTAGTGCACCATGCTTTACGGCTTATAACCGGGACTTCAAAAATGTTTTGAACGCCACAGAGCATATGAGATGTTCCAAGAGTTGAAATTAGTATTTCATACTCATCCCGTGTCGAGAGGTATAAGATCTCTGACAGTACTTTGCCAACAAGATGGAGGAGAATAGATCAACCAGTGAGCATGTGCTCAGATTGTCTGGGTACTACAATTGCTTGAATCAAGTGGGAGTTAATCTTCCAGATAAGATAGTAATTGATAAAGTTTTCTAGACACTATCACCAAGTTAGTAGAACTTCGTGATGAACTATAATATGCAAGGGATGACGAACGTAATTCCCGAGCTGTTCGCGATACTGAAATCGGCGAAGGTAGAAATCAAGAAACAACATCAAGTGTTGATGGTTAACAAGACCACTTGTTTCAAGTAAAGAGCAAAAGGATAGAAGGGGAACTTCAAGAAGAATGAGAAGCATGTTGTCACTCCCGTGAAGAAACCCAAAGCTAAACTCAAGCCTGAAACTAAGTGCTTCTACTGCAAAGGAAACGGTCACTAGAAGTGGAACAACCCTAGATACTTGGTGGATAAGAAGGATGGCAAAGTGAGCAAAGGTATATTTGATATACATATTATTGATGTGTACTTTACTAGTGTTCATAGCAACCCCTGGGTATTTGATACCGGTTCAATTGCTAAAATTAGTAACTCGAAACGGGAGTTTCAGAATGAACAAAGACTAGTTAAAGGTGAAGTGACGATGTGTGTTGGAAATGGTTCCAAGATTGATATGATCATCATCGCACACTCCCTATACTTTCAGAATTAGTGTAGAACGTAAATAAATGTTATTTGGCATTTGCGTTGAGCATGAATAAGATTTGATCATGTTTGTTGCCATACAGTTATTCATTTAAAGTCATAGAATAATTGTTATTCTGTTTACATGAATAAAGCCTTCGATGGTCATTGATGGCTTCTCGCCCCTCGTTGGTTACCCCAAGTGGAAGGTTGAGATGTAGCGTAGCGGCAAATTTCCCTTGGCAAAGATACCAAGGATCGAATCCCGTGAGACTCCGAGGGTCGACAAGTAGGTGTCAACGGCGCCAGAAACTTAGCGGTTGACGGGACCTGCACACAGATACAGATAACTTTGCTCCCAACGAGTACAGAGAGGTTGTCAATCCCTCCGGCCTTGTTGTTTACAAAGGATCAAACACAAGAGATAATAATGATAGCTATGACTGCAACTAGGAAATAAAAACAGGAAGTAAATAGAAGGTGTGATCAGCGGTTGTAATATGGACCGGTGTCCCAAGATGTTCACTAGTGATGTCTCTCTCCCAAAAGATGATAAAACAGCAAAGCGAGGTAAACAAACTACAGCTGGGCAATTGACAGGATTATGTGCGCAAACCAATGCTAACTATGCTGCAAAGAAAGGTAGAGGCTCAAAAGCATGGGCGGTACACCAAGGCAAGTAGACCGAAATCCATCTGCATCTACTACTAATCATCCACCTTGAGATATCTATCCAGAACATCTCGCTGGTATTAAGTTGCGAATCCCACCCAAAGTGTAAACTCAAAGCAACAGACAACTACATTAAAAGAACTTTGCGTAAAGTAAACAATCCTTGCACCCGCAAGTACAAGCACCGTTGTTTTCTCCCTTGTGGCAACATCACATCCCCTAGACTCATGTTTCTGTCACTCAAGCTAGTCATCAGGGGGCATGAACCCACAATCAAGCATAACGCTCCCTCTTGGAGTTACTACCTACTACTTGGCTAAAGCAATAAATAGCAACGGAGAACATGCAAGAATTACTCAAGAACAAAGATATAAAAGAGGTGAATCAAATATATTACTCAAACACAATCTGAACATAGTCTCATAATCCATCAGATCCCAGCAAACTCAGCAAAGCAACAGCAGAAAGATTACATATGTGCCTCGATCATGTAGGGCAGCTCACGAGGTCTAAACCATGAAGAGCAAAGAGGGGAGGAGAACATCACATAGCTACTGATCATGGACCCATGGTCCAAGGTGGACTACTCACGACTCATCCGGGAAGCGTCCATGGTGGTGGAGAAGCTCCCGGTGGTGGTTCTCCCCTCCGGCAGGGTGCCGGGAAGAGTTCTCCTGATGCTCCCGATCTTGGAAGCGCTGCGGCGGCGCAACATAGGCGAGATCGCGAAAAAGGGTTCTGTCTTCGAGGGTTTCGGGATGAGAGGGATATATATGCGAAGGGGGGCAGCCAGAGGCGGAGCAGGGGCCCCAGGCGCCCCCCTGGCGCGGCCAGGGGTGGGGCCGCGCCAGGTGGCCGCCTGGGCCTTCCCTGGCTCCCCTCTGGCCCATCTTTGGTTCTTCGCGAAGCTTCCTGTACGCTGATTTTTCCTATATTTTTCCTGGAATTTTTGGAGCACTTTTAATATGGGGGAAACCTGAAATAGAAAAACAGCAGAAAACAGGAACTGGCACTGTGGTGCACTGAGTTAATAGGTTAGTCCAAATATGATCAATAGTGCATGGAAGTGCATCAATATCATAGCAATATCACACAAAAGAAGCATGGAGCAAGCAGAAATTATAGATACGTTTTGGACGTATCAACATACCCAAGCTTAATTCATGCTCGTCCTCGAGTAGGTAAATGATAACAAGCATAATTTCTGTGGTGACATGCTATCAACCATATAAGAACTTTTAAGTAAAGCAATCAAGGCATGTAATTCAATTCAAGTCATAACAAGCAAGAGTCTATATTAGCATTGTAACAAGCAACATAAGAACATAAAGGTGCAAGAGCTCTCGCTGTCCGTGACTCGAATGTCTCCAAATGGTGTTTGCGTGCAAGAAAGGGGATAGGGATATACGAGAGATTAAAACATAGTTTTTGTATTGTTGAGAACTTAATCTAATAAAGTTTCACACTTGATCTTCTTTGGAATCTTATCTTGACTCATCCCCAGACCACTAGCCAGGTACAAGTCAAAATGGTCCACTCCCTTTCGATATTTTGAGCACTCATGCAATGGATGAGCGTAAGCAAGAAAGTTGACACTTAGGATGGCAAAGAGAGAAAAATGATGAAGGGGGAAGACAAAAAAGGTGTGAAAGGCTCACATCAATGAGGACAATCATAGGCGAGAGAAAGCCAAATGATAGATATGATGTGAGGAGTAGGGATTGCCATGCAACGGATGCACATATGAGCTAAGGTAAGCTCTCCAATGGAACTAGTGGGGGTGCATCCAACTTGCTCGCTCAAAAAGACCTAGAGCTCTTTTGAGGAGGCTCATCATTGGAATATACAAGCCAAGTTCTATAGTGTGAAGGTCCCCACATAGCTATATGCATGAATGATAATCTCTATGGAGTACAAGGTATAAGATGGAGTACGAGTGTGGATCTCTCAAAAGGAATAGTAGTGTGCCCTCTTCTCTCTTTTTATTTCTTTTTCTCTTTTTTCTCTTTTTTTTATTTTTTTTGTGTGGCCTCAATGGCTCTTTCTATTTAACTCTCATTTGTCCTCTTTGGGATCTTTTGATTTTGTCCTCTTTGCGATCTTTTCCTCACTTTAGGGGCAACACTCTATATATTACAAGAAGTATAGAAGATCTTTCACACTTTACAAAAGTACTCAACATAAAGAAGATGAAACTATCATGATGTATGCAAATGTATGCCTCTGCCAGTGTAGCAGGATATGCAATGATACTAGCGCGTCATGTAGCAATGATTAGGGCAAGGCCCAACTAGCATGCGGCTCATCGATCAAGCAAAAAGCATGTATGACATGAAGATCAAGTCATGAGAAGATGGATGTTGCATGGCAATGTATCTCGGAAAGGCTATGGAAATGCCTTGATAGGTAGGTATGGTGGCTGTTTTGAGGAAGGATATAATGAGGCTTATGATGACAGAGCGTATTGTGCCAAGGATTTGGATGCACCGGCGAAGTATGCGCCAACTCTCGAGGTGAGAAAGGGCAATGCACGGTACCGAAGATGCTAGAAAAATATGGCTAGGTGGAAGTGTCAACTTTCGAATACTCACATTAGTCCGAAGAACTCATGCACTTATTATCGGTAACTCTCAATCTAATTAGGAGGTTCACAAAGAGACAAGTACCCCGAGGAGGAGTGTATGGGGGTTTGGTTATCCTTGCGCATCCTCGACTCATGGTACGTGAGTGTACTCTAATATTCGATCCCTCCAAAGATTAGTGATCCATCTAGTAGCTAAAGTTCTCAAGTATTTTGTAGGTTTTCGAAAATAAACACGGATTGCCCAAAATACGACATCTATCACTAATAGGCTAAAGCTCTTGACACCAAAAGTTCAGACATTATTCATGGCAATACCTCAAAACTATTGCAAGTTACTACTAAAATTAAATAGCAACCTCAATTACCTACTTTAAGTTAAGACACACAACTCAGTGCAACAGGCAAACTCTCTTAACAAGATAAACATGAAAACTCAAGAGAGTTCAGCAACCAACTAAACAAAAGCTCTTTAAAAAGAAAAGCATGAAAACTAAGAGCTAAACATGACAGCAGCTATGGAAAGACAAAGAACACACACAGCAAAGATAAGCATGAAAATCCTATGTTGTGTTCTAGGTTGAAGTGGAGCGTGTTTCTCTCCCACACAAAGAAAGCTGGGTTCTAACTTGTTATGAACAGCAAGCAAATCTAAAGAAAACTGAAAAAAAGGAAACTAAGAGCAAGACGCTCCAAGGATAGCACATAACGCATGAAGTGATAATATAGTGGAACGAAAGACGAACTGATAATTGTTGATGGAGAAGGGGATGCATGGGGGCATCCCCAAGCTTAGACGCTTGAGTCCTCTTGAATATTTCTTGGGGGTGCACGGGGGCATCCCCAAGCTTGAGCGTTTGACCCTCCTGAATCTTCTTTTATCATCTTCCCTCGCACACTTGAAAACTCCCTTCATACATAACTCATCATAATCTGATTAGCGAGGTTAGTAACCACAATAAAATAATTTTTACCCTACTGAAAATAAAGATAATCTTGAAGAGCTACTGTTTCTCAAGATTGCCAAAAGGTTTTTGCAAAGAAAAAGCAAGCTCAAGGTTTGCAAAACGAAGAAAAGTCAAAACAGGACATAATCTGTGAAAATCAGACCAGCAGGTAGTAAATAATGTTTTCGGGGCACTTCTGCAACTCAAATCAAAAAACTCAGAACAGACGCTCGAAAGCCAATTGTATAGAGCACGCTGTCAAAAAAATTCAGATCAAAAAGATGATCTGGTTATTTTATTCGAATTTTTCTGTCCAAGGACATAATCTGTTTTCTGGACAGCACGTCACAACTTTTGAACTTTCTTGCAATCGGCGGCTGAACTTGGCACAAAGCTGAAAAGAAAAGATACAATGATGATGCTACTGTAGTAACAAACATCAAGACACAACAAAAGCAAAATAAAACCTAATTCGTTGTGGGCTGCCTCCGAAAAGCGCTTTCTTTTATGCCTTTAAGCTAGGCATGATGCAAAAAGAGAAGATCAAGTTTTATCAAGAGTAAGAGAATAGCTAGCCCGTGTAACGGACTCAAAAGGCAACTTAATCTTCTTTCTAGGGAAGTGTTCCATCCCTTTCTTGAGAGGGAATTGGAATTTTATATTCCCCTCTTTCATGTCAATGATAGCACCAACGGTGCGAAGAAAAGGACGTCCCAAAATAATTGGACATGAAGGTTCACATTCAATATCCATAATAGTAAAATCAACGGGAACATAATTGTCATTGACAATGATAAGAACATCGTCGATCTTCCCAAAAGGTTTCTTTACGGAAGAATCAACAAGACGAACACCAAAAGAACAAGGATCAAAAGGTTTCAATAACATATCGTACATTCTTTTGGGCATAACGGAGGTACTAGCTCCAACATCACATAAAGCATAGCAAGAGAAGTTATTCAACTTAATTTTAATCATAGGATCCCAACTATCTTCTAGCTTTCTAGGTATGGAGGCTTCTACGGTTGAGGTCATAGCATCACCATTAATAAGTCCAATGGGACTAGGAGTGCATTGGGTGCTAAGAGTTTGGATATCCTCAACAACTTGGTAGTAGCAACAGTGTGGTGGGTAGGAAGGCTCTTAATTCTATCTTCTTCCTCCTTTTCTCTAGCCCATCTCTTTTTAAGTTTAGCCATCATCCTAATGTTTTCATTAATTTGCACTTGAATAGCATTCATAGGGGTGGTCTTTCTCTCCTCAAGAGGAGAAGTTCTAATTTTAAGCAACTCTACCTCATGGGCTAAATTGTCTACCTTCGAAGAGAGATTATCTAATTTGTCTAGTTTTTCTTCTACACTCTTATTGAAGGCCTTTTGGGTAGTGATGAAGTCTTTAAGCATAATCTCTAGTTCAGAAGTGGAGTTCTTGGTGCTAGGATAAGTATTGTTGTTCCCATAGGAATTAGAGGGGAACGGTCTAGGGTTGCTACCAAAATTACTCCTATAAGCATTGTTATTGAAGTTGTTTCTAGAGATAAAGTTCACATCTACTTGATCTTGAGCAATCAAAGAATTTAAAGGAACATCATGAGGATCAATAGAAGATTGCTTGGAAAGTAGAGACATGATCAAGTCAACTTTTTCATTTAGGGAGGAAATCTCCTCGACAGAGTTTACCTTCCTACCTGTTGGAGCGCGTTCGGTGTGCCATTGGGAATAATTGGTCATCATCTCGTCGAGAAGTTTCGTGGCAGCACCAAGTGTAGTTGACATAAAGGTTCCTCCCGCGGCCGAATCAAACAAGTTCCGCGAGGTAAAGTTCAAGCCTGCATAAAAAGTTTGGATAACCATCCAATTAGTCAACCATGAGTAGGGCAGTTCTTGACAAGAGATTTCATGCGTTCCCAAGCTTGGGCAACGTGTTCATTATCCAATTGTTTAAAATTCATTATGTTACTCCTTAATTGGATAATTTTAGCAGGGGGATAGTACTTCCCAATAAAGGCATCCTTGCACTTGTCCCAAGAATCTATACTATTCCTAGGCAAGGATTGAAACCAGATTTTAGCTCCTCCTCTCAAGGAGAAAGGAAAAAGCTTAAGCTTAACAATATCACCATCTACTTCTTTGTACTTTTGCATATCACAGAGCTCAACAAAATTATTTAAGTGCAAAGCAGCATCATCTCCAGCACCGGAGAATTGATCTTTCATAACTAGGTTTAGCAAAGCAGGTTTAATCTCATAAGAAAGTGCTGAAGTGGCAGGTGTAGCAATAGGCGTGCAGATAAAGTAATTGTTGTTATGACTAGTGAAGTCACACAACTTGGTGTTCTCGGTGGAACCCATTGCAGCAGCAAGCAAGATAACTATTTTTGTGATTTTTGGTAAGGGACACTAAAGCAAAAACTGAAAGGTAAACTAACAAGACTAAAAAGCAAAGATAATAGATAGCGTGCAACTCCCCTATCTTGAAGAGTGGAGTCCTCGGCAACGGCGCCAGAAACTTGCTTGATGGCTTCTTGCCCCTCGTTGGTTACCCCAAGTGGAAGGTTGAGATGTAGCGTAGCGGCAAATTTCCCTTGGCAAAGATACCAAGGATCGAATCCCGTGAGACTCCGAGGGTCGACAAGTAGGTGTCAACGGCGCCAGAAACTTAGCGGTTGATGGGACCTGCACACAGATACAGATAACTTTGCTCCCAACGAGTACAGAGAGGTTGTCAATCCCTCCGGCCTTGTTGTTTACAAAGGATCAAACACAAGAGATAATAATGATAGCTATGACTGCAACTAGGAAATAAAAACAGGAAGTAAATAGAAGGTGTGATCAGCGGTGGTAATATGGACCGGGGTCCCAGGATGTTCACTAGTGATGTCTCTCTCCCAAAAGACGATAAAACAGCAAAGCGAGGTAAACAAATTACAGCTGGGCAATTGACAGGATTATGTGCGCAAACCAATGCTAACTATGCTGCAAAGAAAGGTAGAGGCTCAAAAGCATGGGCGGTATGCCAAGGCAATTAGACCGAAATCCATCTGCATCTACTACTAATCATCCACCTTGAGATATCTATCCAGAACATCTCGCTGGTATTAAGTTGCGAATCCCACCCAAAGTGTAAACTCAAAGCAACAGACAACTGCATTAAAAGAACTTTGCGTAAAGTAAACAATCCTTGCACCCGCAAGTACAAGCACTGTTGTTTTCTCCCTGGTGGCAACAACACATCCCCTAGACTCATGTTTCTGTCACTCAAGCTAGTCATCAGGGGGCATGAACCCACAATCAAGCATAACGCTCCCTCTTGGAGTTACTACCTACTACTTGGCCAAAGCAATAAACAGCAACGGAGAACATGCAAGAATTACTCAAGAACAAAGATATAAAAGAGGTGAATCAAATATATTACTCAAACACAATCTGAACATAGTCTCATAATCCATCAGATCCCAGCAAACTCAGCAAAGCAACGGCAGAAAGATTACATATGTGCCTCGATCATGTAGGGCAGCTCACGAGGTCTAAACCATGAAGAGCAAAGAGGGGAGGAGAACATCACATAGCTACTGATCATGGACCCATGGTCCAAGGTGGACTACTCACGACTCATCCGGGAAGCGTCCATGGTGGTGGAGAAGCTCCCGGTGGTGGTTCTCCCCTCCGGCAGGGTGCCGGGAAGAGTTCTCCTGATGCTCCCGATCTTGGAAGCGCAGCGGCGGCGGAACAGAGGCGAGATCGCGAAAAAGGGTTCTGTCCTCGAGGGTTTCGGGACGAGAGGGATATATATGCGAAGGGGGGCAGCCAGAGGCGGAGCAGGGGCCCCAGGCGCCCCCCTGGCGCGGCCAGGGGTGGGGCCGCGCCAGGTGGCCGCCTGGGCCTCCCCTGGCTCCCCTCTGGCCCATCTTTGGTTCTTCGCGAAGCTTCCTGTACGCTGATTTTTCCTATATTTTTCCTGGAATTTTTGGAGCACTTTTAATATGGGGAAACCTGAAATAGAAAAACAGCAGAAAACAGGAACTGGCACTGTGGTGCAATGAGTTAATAGGTTAGTCCAAATATGATCAAAAGTGCATGGAAGTGCATCAATATCATAGCAATATCACACAAAAGAAGCATGGAGCAAGCAAAAATTATAGATACGTTTTGGACGTATCAGTCATACACCCAATGAAAATAGTTTGTTGGATCTCGATCGTAGTGATACACATATTCATAATATTGAAGCCGAAAGATACAAGGTTAATAATGATAGTGCACCTTATTTGTGTCACTGCCGTTTAGGTCATATTGGTGTAAAGAGGATGAAGAAACTCCATAGTGATGGACTTTTGGAATCACTTGGTTATGAACCACTTGGTGCTTGTGATCCATGCCTCATGGGCAAGATGACTAAAACTCCGTTCTCCAGAACAATGGAGCGAGCAACAGATTTGTCGGAAATCATACATACTGATGTATGTGGACCGATGAGTGTTGAGGCTCGCGGCGGGTATCGTTATTTTCTGACCTTCACTGATGATTTGAGCAGATATGGGTATATCTACTTGATGAAACACAAGTCTGAAACATTTGAAAAGTTCAAAGAATTTCAGAGTGAAGTAGAGAATCATTGTAACAAGAAAATAAAGTTTCTACGATCTGATCGTGGAGGTGAATATTTGAGTTACGAGTTTGGTCTTCATTTGAAACAATGTGGAATAGTTTCACAACTCACGCCACCCGGAACACCACAGCGTAATGGTGTGTCCGAACGTCGTAACCGTACTTTATTGGATATGGTGCGATCTATGATGTCTCTTACCGATTTACCACTATCGTTTTGGGGTTATGCTTTAGAGACAGCATCATTCACGTTAAATAGGGCACCATCTAAATCCGTTGAGACGACACTTTATGAACTATGGTTTGGCAAGCAACCAAAGCTGTCATTTCTTAAAGTTTGGGGCTGCGATGCTTATGTGAAAAAGCTTCAACCTGATAAGCTCGAACCCAAGTCGGAGAAATGTGTCTTCATAGGATACCCAAAAGAGACTGTTGGGTACACCTTCTATCACAGATCCGAAGGCAAGATATTCGTTGCTAAGAATGGATCCTTTCTAGAGAAGGAGTTTCTCTCGAAAGAAGTGAGTGGGAGGAAAGTAGAACTTGATGAGGTAATTGTACCTTTTCTCCCGAATTGGAAAGTGGAACATCACAGAAACTAGTTCCAGTGATTCCGACACCAATTTGTGAGGAAGCTAATGATGATGATCATGAAACTTCAGACAAGGTTTCTGCTGAACGTCGTAGATCAACCAGAGTACGTTTCGCACCAGAGTGGTACGGCAACCCAGTTCTGGAAGTCATGTTACTAGACCATGATGAACCTACGAACTATGAGGAAGCGCTGATGGCTTGAGGCCATGAAATCTGAGATGGGATCCATGTATGAGAACAAAGTGTGGACTTTGGTTGACTTGCCCGGTGATCGACAAGCCATCGAAAATAAATGGATCTTCAAGAGGAAGACCGACGCAGACAGTAATGTTATTGTTTACAAAGCTCGACTTGTTGCGAAAGGGTTTCGACAAGTTCAAGGAGTTGACTATGATGAGACTTTCCCACCCGTAGCGATGCTTAAGTCTGTCCGAATCATGTTAGCAATTGCCGCATTTTATGATTATGAAATCTGGCAAATGGATGTCAAAACTGCATTCCTGAATGGATATCTCAAAGAAGAGTTGCATATGATGCAACCAGAAGCTTTTGTGGATCCAAAAGGTGCTAAAAAAGTGTGCAAGCTCTAGCGATCCATCTATGGACTGGTGCAAGCATCTCAGAGTTGGAATATACGCTTTGATGAGGTGATCAAAGCATATGGTTTTATACAGACTTTTGGAGAAGCATGTATTTACAAGAAAGTGAGTGGGAGCTCTGTAGCATTTCTGATATTATATGTGGATGACATATTGTTGATTGGAAATGATATAGAATTTTTCTGGAAAGCATAAAGGAGTGTTTGAAAGGAGTTTTTTCAAAGAAAAACCTCGGTAAAGCTGCTTACATGTTGAGCATCAAGATCTATAGAGATAGATCAAGACGCTTGATAAGTTTTTTCAATGAGTACATACCTTGACAAGATTTTGAAGTAGTTCAAAATGGAACAGTCAAAGAAAGAGTTCTTGCCTGTGTTGCAAGTTATGAAGTTGAGTAAGACTGAATGCCCGACCACTGCAGAAGATAGAGAGAGAATGAAAGTCATTCCCTATGCCTCAGCCATAGGTTCTATGAAGTATGACATGCTGTATACCAGACCTATTGTATCCCCCATCCTGATTTTGGCAAGGGAGTACAATTTTGATCTAGGAGTAGATCACTGGACAGCGGTCAAAATTGTCCTTACTTACTGGATGACTATGGAAATATTTGTCGGTTATGGAGGTGATAAAGAGTTCGTCGTAAAGAGTTACGTCGATGCAAGCTTTAACACCGATCTGGATGACTCTGAATCTCGATCTGGATGCATATTGGAAGTTGGAGCAGTTAGATAAAGTAGCTCCATGCAGAGCATTGTAGACATAGAAATTTGCGAAATACATACGGATCTGAATGTGTCTGGCCTGTTGACTAAACTTCTCTCACAAGCAAAACATGATCACACCTTATTACTCTTTGGGTGTTAATCACATGGCGATGTGAACTAGATTGTTGACTCTAGTAAACCCTTTGGGTATTGGTCGCATGGCGATGAGAACTATGGGTGTTAGTCACATGGTGATATGAACTGTTGGTGTCAATCACATGGTGATGTCATCTGGATTATTGACTCTAGTGCAAGTGGGAGACTGAAGGAAATATGCCCTAGAGGCAATATTAAAGTTATTATTTATTTCCTTATATCATGATAAATGTTTATTATTCATGCTAGAATTGTATTAACTAGAAACTTAGTACATGTGTGAATACATAGACAAAACAGAGTGTCCCTAGTATGCCTCTACTAGACTAGCTCATTGATCAAAGATGGTTATGTTTCCTAGCCATAGACATGATTTTTCATTTGATCAGCGGGGTCACAACATTAGGAGAATGATGTGATGGACAAGACCCATCCGTTAGCTTAGCACTATGATCGTTTAGTTTTACTGCTATTGCTTTCTTCATGACTTATACATGTTCCTATGACTATGAGATTATGCAACTCCCGAATACCGGAAGAACACCTTGTGTGCTATCAAACATGACAACGTAACTGGGTGATTATAAACATACTCTATAGGTGTCTCGGAAGGTGTTCGTGGTGTTGGCATAGATCAAGAATAGGATTTGTCACTCCGAGTGTCGGAGAGGTATCTCTGGGCCCTCTCGGTAATGCACATCATAATAAGCCTTGCAAGCAAATGACTAATGAGTTAGTCACGAGATGATGTATTACGGAACGAGTAAATAGACTTGCCGGTAACGAGATTGAACTAGGTATAGAGATACCGACGATCGAATCTCGGGCAAGTAACATACCGATGACAAAAGGAACAACATATGTTGTTATGCGGTTTGACCGATAAAGATCTTCGTAGAATATGTAGGAACCAATATGAGCATCCATGTTCCGCTATTGGTTATTGACCGGAGATGAGTCTCGGTCATGTCTACATAGTTCTCGAACCCGTAGGGTCCGCACGCTTAACGTTTGATGACAATCGGTATTATGAGTTTATGAGTTTTGATGTACCGAAGGTAGTTCGGAGTCCCGGATGAGATCACGGACATGACGAGGAGTCTCGGAATGTCCGAGACGTAAAGATTGATATATTGGACGACTATATTCGGACACCAGAAGTGTTCCGTAAAGTTTCGGAATTAACCGGAGTACCGGGAGGGTTACCGGAACCCCCTGGGGAAGCTATGGGCCTTAATGGGCCATAGGAGAAAGAGAGAAGGAGGGCCAGGGCTAGGCCGCGCGCCCCCCACCCCTTGGTTCGAATTGGACAAGGAAAGAGGGGGGGCCGGTGCCCCTTTCCTTCTCCTTCTCCCTCTCCTTCCTTCCCCCCTTCTCCTTCTTGGTGGACTCCTACTAGGAATAGGATTGCAATCATATTCCTAGTAGGATTGCCTCTCCTGGCGCGCCATAGAGGGCCGGCCGGCCTCCCCCCTTGCTCCTTATATACGGGGGCAGGGGGGCACCCTAGGACACACAAGTTGACCAGTTGATCTCTCCCAACCATGTGCGGTGGCCCCCTCCACAGTAACACACCTCGGTCATATCGTTGCAGCGCTTAGGCGAAGCCCTGCGACGATAACTTCATCATATCCGTCACCACGCCGTCGTGCTGACGAAGCTCTCCCGTGAAGCTCAACTGGATCAAGAGCTCGCGGGACGTCATCAAGCTGAACGTGTGCTGAACGCGGAGGTGCCGTACGTTTGGTACTTGATCGGTTGAATCGGGAATAAGTTCGACTACATCAACCGCGTCACTAGACGCTTCCGCTCCCGGTCTACGAGGGTACATAGACACACTCTCCCCCTCGTTGCTATGCTTCTAGTAGATTGATCTTGCGTGATCGTAGGAAAATTTTGAAAATACTACGTTCCCCAACAGGCCCCGCTGTTCAGAAACTCTCCGTTAGTGACTGAAAAAAGTAAGGGCATATGTGTGAGCTCGGCTCGGCTCAATCCCGCAACCCGCGGCGCGTCGTGACGAGGCATGGCAGGCGGCAGAGGAGGAGTGCGCGAGGGCCTCTTCTCTTCTCAAGCTCCAATAGCATGTGGAAGAGAATCCCTTATAAGGAGGTCCAACTCCTCTTCCACTTGCGGGGTGGGACTGAACTTCCCACTACACCTAGTGCCAATAAACCCACATGGGCCCTTAGAGATTTTTCAGAAATTGCTATATGGGCCTAAAGCCCATCTCAAATTTCAGCAATCCCCCACCAGATCTCGAGGGCCCATTGTGTCCTCTGTTCCAATTGTTGTTTCGATATACCAGTGTTTCAGTGAAGACCTGTTAAGGTTGAGCTTCACCTAGAGCAAGTAGCTACACTCCTTCACAACTGAACAATGGACTATGCCTTGAATTGTCATTTTGGCGTAAAGAAGCTTCACCACATGTCTTACTAATACTAGGCTGCCGAAGGCTGACCCCTCGGGTGGAGCATATAAGTCACACTCCTGGCATGTTCATGAGCTTACTAGAGACCACCCCAATCTCATAGACTGTGACTAGCAGTCGGGCTCATATAGGTGTATTCCTCCAAAGATCGCTCTGTAGGATAGATTCTTGCTTGCATAAGATTTGGAACACATTGAGACAATAGTCATCCTCCCATACAGTATCGAGAGTATTGCATCTCCAACGGAGTGGGTTAGTATAGTTACTCTTCTCAGTTCACCAGCAGCTTCTTTTCCCAGGTCCTACTTCACGGGATCTCCAATCACATAGGTTTGGTTACCACCATGGCAACTCATGTGGGTCTCATACCCATCTCCCTCGATGCATTATCTATCACAACACGTGATAGCCCTTTTTTAAAGGGATCTACCAGATTCTTAGCCGTATGGACATATTCCAACGCTATCACTCCGGAGTTCCTCAATTTTCTGACAGCTTTTAATCTCATTCTTATGTGTTTGTTGGACTTCATGTTGTCCTTTGAACTCTTCACCTTGGTGATGACAGTCTGATTGTCATAGTTCATAAGGATAGCCGGAACCAGTTTATCAACCAATGGCAAGTCCATCAAAAGATCTCGAAGCCATCCTGCTTCGACACCAGATGTGTCTAATGATGTTAATTCTGCTTCCATTGTCGATCTCGTTAAGATCGTTTGCTTGCAAGACTTCTGGGAAACAGCGCCACCTCCAAGAGTAAACATATACCCAGTTGTGGCCTTCATCTCATCAGCATCAGAGATCCAATTCACATCACTATACCCTTCTAGTACCGACGGGTATCCGGTGTAGTGAAGTCCATAGTTCATAGTACCCTTTAGATAACGCATAACTCTTCCAAGAGCATGCCAATGTACATCACCCGGTTTTGATACAAACCGACTTAGTTTGCTCATAGAAAAGCGATGTCACGCCTCGTAGCGCTAGCTAGGTACATAAGTGAACCAATGATTTGAGAGTATCTCAATTGATATATAGCCGTGCCTTTGGACTTTCGAATCAACACGCTATGATCATATGGTGTTTGAGATGGTGTGCAGTCCGCGTATCCAAAATGACTCAACACCTTCTCAACGTAATTGGATTGCAGAAGTGTAATCCCACCCTCATTATCTCTCAATAGCTTGATGTTCAAGATAACATCAGCCACACCAAGGTTTTTCATCTCAAAGTTCTGAGATAGAAACGACTTGACCTCCTCAATGACTTTGAGGTTGGTTCCGAATATCAGTATGTCATCAACATACATGCACAGTATAACTCCTTCGCCCCCACCATGGCGATAGTATACACATTTGTCAGCTTCATTAACAACGAAGACAACAGATGTCAGTGTTGTATTAAACTTATCATGCCATTGCTTAGGTGCTTGTTTCAGGCCATATAAAGATTTTATCAACCTACACACTTTTCCTTCCTAACCATCTATCACAAAGCCATCTGGCTGTTGCATGTAGATTTCCTTGTTTAGCTCTCCATTCAGGCAAGCTATCTTAACATCCATTTGGTGGACGAGAAGACCATGCAAGGCCGCCAACGAGAGTAATACTCGAATGGTGGTCAGTTTGGCCATAGGTGAATAATTATTAAAGAAATCTTCCTCTTCTTTTTGGTCATAGCCCTTGGCCACAAGCCTAGCCTTGTACATTTCAATTGTACCATCGGGTGAGATACGTCTCCAACGTATCTATAATTTTTGATTGTTCCATGCTATTATTTATGATGTTTTGGATGTTTAATGGGCTTTGTTATACACTTTTATATTATTTTTGGGACTAACCTACTAACCCAAAGGCCCAGTCCAGATTGTTGTTTTTTTGCCTATTTCAGGGTTTTACAGAAAAGGAATATCAAACGGAGTCCAAACGGAATGAAACCTTCGGGAGAGATATTTTTGGAGCAAAATACGCATAGGAGACTTGAGAACCATGGAGTAGGGCACACGTGGGACCCACGATGGTGGGGGGCGCGCCCCCTGCCTCGTGGGCCCCACGTCTGGCCCCCGGTGCCCTCCTTCCTTGTCGTGGAATTAACACAGCAGATGTCCGGTTTAACGGACTTGATGATGGAACCATCGCACGGGTTAGCTTGAAGGGGTTAAAAGCACACAAAGGACACAGAGGGTTTATACTAGTTCGGCCCCTTCGATGAAGGTAAAAGCCTACGTCTAGTTTGGTTTGATATTGCTTGGGCGTCGATGAACAGGGAGCGAGTTGCTTGCCTGTGTCTCGACGGGTTGTCTCTTGCTTGTCCTTGAACCGTCGCCGGGTCGTCCCTTTATATAGAGGCGACGCCCGGTCCGGTTTACAGAGTCCCGAGGCCGGCTCATACTTGTGTCCGCCTCGGTCTCTGCTCTTTCTTCCTTATTTCTCAAGTTACATCATCGGGCGGTTTACAAACCATAACTCTATACATGGGCCCTAAGATCTCATGGGCCGTGGCCTTTACTAAATATTACAACCATACAAACATAATAAGCTGGTTTACACTAGCCGGTTCATACCTGCTAGTAATATCCCTGACATTAGGCCCCAGAATGATTTGAACTTGTTCACATCAATCTTCTCAGTCTTTCATAATTTTCTTCCTTGTGTCTTCTCATTTTTTGTAAACCGGCCCTGACGTCATCCTCAAGAATCACTTAATCTGACCGTGACATCACTTCCGCATTTAACGCCGTGAGCTGTCTATTGGCTTTGTTTAAGGGTTGTTCCGAAAATCGAGGCGACAGAGGATCTTTATCCAATCCTTTGCCTCCTCGAATCCCACGCCTGTCGCTTCAACTCTACCTTTCTTCTATAAATACCGCTGCCTCCATTCATTATCTTCTTCCGCTCCTTCTTCTTCCTCCGTCGCCCGAGCACAAGACTCCATTGTCACCCAAGCTCGAACCGCCGCCGTCGACCGCCGAATCCAAGTCCTCGCCGGCCGCTGCATCGCCCTGAGCTTGACCAGAAAAGACTCCTCCGCCGCTTCTCAGGTACTCCATCTTCTTCCTCTTTGTAGATCCGTAACCTCTAGGGTTCTCTTTCGCATCTCCGCCATTAGAACTTCAACGAAAGCTTCACCTTGTTCATCTTAGACACCAAGTTCGCAGAAGTTTTGACTTTTACATCTTGCCCTTAGATCTTGCCTTTATTCCGCTGCTATATGCTTTAGATCTCGTCATTTATACACAACCTGTAGATTTATCCGATCTGTATAGGACTCTTGTAGTTCTTCCCGTATATCCTCGCATTTATTTTTCTTTTTCTTGCGTGCTCAGATCTGTTCCGCCTTATCTGTCTGTGAAAACCTGTTTCTTCTCCTTTGTAGATCTGTTAAGTATACTCCGGTTTAAACTGTCATGCACAAGCTCTGTAAATTTTTTTTAAAGACATACGCGACGGTTTAGCTCTTTCTCTATTGCTGTCATGAACCGGTAGTAACATAGCTCCCTGTTATTGCCGGGTTATCCGTATCATTAGTCCCTTGCTTAAACCGTTGCGTAATCCTTGCATATATCTTCCGGTTTATACCGCTGTACTCGAATAATCCGGTTTTACACTTTACTTTTTCAGCACTTGTTTCATCTGCCGCTATGGCCAAACAGTTTGTCTCTTGCAACTGGGTTCCCTCCACTGTAACAGAAGAAGATTTAGCTAATGCTGCTGAAAACGGTACCTTAGGCCCTCAGGCCGTTTTAAAATGGAGGGCTCCAGGAGAAGAATGCCCTCCTACTCCCAAAGAGGGGGAAATTATTGTCTTCTTCGACCACATTGCTCGAGGCTTCACTCCTCCCGGTTCAAAGTTTTTCCGGGATGTACTTGCTGCCTTCCAACTCCATCCTCAGGACATAGGTCCCAACTCCGTTTCCAACATCTGTGATTTCCAAGTGTTCTCTGAAGTGTATTTGCAAGAAGAACCGTCAGTCGACCTATTCCGGGACTTTTTCCACCTGAACCGGCGAACTGAGTTCACCAGTGGCCCTCATCAAGAGTTAGGAGGGGTCAGTATTCAGAAGAGAAAAGATGCAGTTTTTCCTCATGCTGCTCTCCACACACACCCCAAAGACTGGAATAAATCTTGGTTTTACTGTGTTGACACTTCACCTGAGGGGGAAAACCCATTGCGCGGGTTATCGTGAGCACCGTATTCCGGAGGATCACCCCCTGCCACAGCGCCTCAGTTTCGCAGAACGGCCCCGGTTTTCCTCGCAACTTGCCAGGCTAAAGGCTTTTATGGCCAACGGTTTAACCGGAGTAGATTTTACACGTTGCTGGCTCTCTTGGAGGATCCTTCCTTTGAGCCGGCGTCCAAGCTTGATCTGTAAGTATTCTGGTAAACCGGATGACCCTCAACGGTTTACTAAGGAAAAACTTTCCGAGTCGGAAGTTATCGAATCGGCCAAGAAAATGCTCAATGTCCCTATAGATGAATGCAGCCAAACCGGGTTGGCTCTGTACTACAAGAAAAACAGGCTGCCTACGCTAAGTCTCATTCTCTGTCAGGTATTTGTAATCCGTTCTTTTAAACCGTTCTTTCAATTATCTTTCTTCTTTCAAACAGGCTGAGGATCCCTTTTGGAAAAGGAAACCTCAGGAGAAAACCGGAAAACTACCGCGCCGGAAAACCTTTGCTTCCAAGAAGAGAAAAGCAGCTGGTGGCTCTGGTTCTCACGCTGAGGATGACGATCCGGACTCTGAGGTATGAATTAATCCGGCTTTAACTTATTTACTTTTATTCATATCTGCATCTAATGATAACTTTTCATAGGAGTTGGCTGAAGGAGATAGACCGGCCGAAGTTGAGGTAACTATCCTTTCTTCTGATTCAGAACCACTTCCACAA
Source organism: Secale cereale (assembly GCA_902687465.1). NCBI lineage: Eukaryota > Viridiplantae > Streptophyta > Magnoliopsida > Poales > Poaceae > Secale > Secale cereale. Next base: position 26,582,425 of record LR738713.1, read on the forward strand.
AAAAGTCGTCGAACAGTCCGGAAATATCAGTTTTCTCACCCTTATGCTCAATTGGATCCTAATTTTCTTTTGAAGAAACAACAACACGAAGCCCTCCGCCGGACCACTCGCCATAGCGGTCTTGCAGTGGAGTCATCCGGAATATCTCTTACTCCTGCTCGGAGGCGCCGTTCTGAGGTTATACTCTCTCCAACCCTCCTTCATCCCAAGGCTGGGCTTATACGCAAACCTCTTAAACCGTCTGACCCTGATTATCAGGAGACTCCGTTATCCTCTTCCGGTGAATCAACTGCAACGCAACTTCCACCCCTGAAAACTGTCCCAGGGTAAGTCTTTTACATTTATCCGGTTTATGATTGCACTTTGTCTTACAGTTCTAACTTGTTTCTCCAACTTCCTTCAGCAAGCCAAAGCCTAGTAAAAAACCAAAGGCCAACCAACCAACTGCTGATACTGTTGTTGATGATCCGGCGGCTGATCCGGACTCAATTGTCCCTCCGGAAGGCGAACGTACAATTCCCCTTGAAGATCCTGCCCCTGCAGGCCATACTACTATGCCTGAGAATCCCAATGCTGAGGACGTTCGTGAACCGTCCAGTCCTGCCTGGGCCAATACTCCTCAGACCAATCCGGCTCCAGCCAGTCCGGTTCATACTGCAACCCCACCACCAACTACTGCTTCTCCGGATGTGGAAATAACTCATACGGCTTATACTGCTCCCGCTGAGCCCACTGTCTTAGCCAGACATACGGCTAAAGCGGAGAAGGTGTATAAAGAAAAGGGTAAATGGAGTACCGAACTGTCCAGCTTTGCTGACATGAGTGCCCAGGAGCTCTATTCCGGGTACTTGAACCGGCTCCACACAGGTCGAGACTATGAAGCAGGCCTGATTAACATGATGAAGGACAAGTATGAGGTAATCCCTTGCATGTTCTTTTAAATTTCAATGCACTTCTGTCTATACCATATCAGCCCCCAAGTTCCGGTTTAGCTTATATTGAGAAGGTGAACCGGTACTTCCTGATGAATCGAATGATCTTACATTAGCCCCCAAGTGCCAGGGGCATAACTTGGTTTATGTGCCTGGGACTTGCTTGACTTTTCCTTTGACACTTCAATTATCCATTAGTCCCCAAGTGTCAAGTAGACAACTTGTTTGTATGCTTGATACTTTGTCTTTGAATCACTGCTGTTTAACACTTCAATTGCCCATTAGCCCCCAAGTGTCAAGTAGACAACTTGTTTGTGCGCTTGGTACTTTGTCTTTGAATTATTTCCATTTATTACTTGATCATCCTTGCAGGCTGATTTAAACCGGCGTGCTGATGAAATCAATGAACTCCGGAGCCGGCTTGCTGAAACAGAGGCTGCTGCTTCTAAAGCCAAGAAAGATCTGAAGCTGAGTTTAAAGACTACTGAACAGCTGAAGAAATTCTTTGAAGAAGAGCGGACCGCCTTTGAAGTTCAGAAGAAAGATCTAGAGAAAAGGGCCAAAGATGCTGAGGAAGCGCTTAATCCGGTGACTGAAGAGTTAACCGGTTTAAAACGACAAATAGAGTTGATGACTTCTGCAATCTTCGGTAAGTATTTAATCTGTATCCCTGCTTTCATCCTTGTAATCTTCCATCCATGCCGGTTTAACTGTGATAATCATATGCAGGGCGCCGTGTCACCCATCTTGGGGATGACTTACGGAAGAAACTCAAGGCATGTTACACTTTGGTCGAGCAGCTGTATTCCGGCGCTCAAAGGATCATAAGTGCAACATCCTTCAATAAACCGGCCCCTACAACCATCCAAGGCACCTTGCAAAAGCTGTCTGTCTTGCCGGTCCGTTTGGAGGAGGTTAAGAAGTCTGCCGCTCGAGCCGGCTCTCTCACGACGCTTACCAGAGCGAAGGCTTGGGTCCCAGATTTTGATCCGGAGGAAGCCTTTAGTGGGTATCCCGACACTAAGGAATACGGATCAGCTTTTACTGAAAAGGATCTCCATGCTTTGACGAAGGAGATGCGCCCTCTCGCCAGCAAACTAGCAGTCGAATCAGATTTATCCAGGTATCATCCGGGGTATGATTTGCAGAACGAGCGGGTGGAGCGGCCGGTTTATGATACCGTCAATCTAATCCCCCCAGTGCGCCCTCATACCTTCGCTCCAGATATCGATCCGTCTGAACTTATCAATGAAGAGATGTACTTCCGTGCCTTAACAAAAATCGACTGGTGCGCCCCGGACTTCCCGCCGCTTCAAGAAGAAGAAGAAACTCCGGATCAAGTTGATGCCCAGCCGTCTCAGCAGGAAGGAGCATAGCTCATAGCTTATTGTTGTAATTGCAGTCCCATGTTATCAGACAATCTTCAATCCGTCAGGCTTGCTATGCCTTGTAATAGGATAGCTGAAAACTGTGTCCGTTTTAATCCGGATACTTCTTGCTTTAATATTGCCAATTCCAATTTGTTCTAACATGGCGTGTCCTGCATATCATCTGTTCCTGCATAGACAATACTGAAAATACATCCTAACGGTTTTACCGCTGGGCCCATTAAACTGTTCTCACAATATATAAAACAAGTGTATACTTAGAAATAAGTTTATACCTGAGATCAAGTATGCTTGATACTTTTAATCCGGTGAATTTTGCCTTTCTTGAAAGGAGTATTTTGATGGTCCCAGTAATAACTCTGGGTCTTACAAAAGCTGCCGGTTGAGATCATACTTTGTTTCTGCATCATGATTGTTCCAGATTATGATGAACACCGGATTAACCCAAAACTTTTTACTCATGTTGGTGCTCATGATGCAGATTTTTAACTTTGTAGATGTGTGGTCAATTTCCTGAATTGTCCCACTCCGGATTTTAAAAACCATAACACATGAAGATCAGAAATGCAAATTTGCGAATAAAACCGCGTAGTCGAGGCTTTTTACGAGCTGCCAGGCTCAAAGCAAGGTTCAGCCAATCAATGGATGGCTGTCGCCTGTCCAGAGGGCCGGTCGATGGATGTGGCCGGATCATCCATAGGAACCATAAGAAAATCTTTAGCCAATCACGGGTGGCTGTCGCCTGTCCAGAGGGCCTCCATGGTTCCATGAAACCATAGGTAAAAATAAGCCAATCACTGGATGGCTATCGCCTGTCTAGAGGGCCTCCATGGCTCCATGAAGCCATGGGTATAAGCCAATCACTGGATGGCTGTCGCCTGTCCAGAGGGCCTCCATGGCTCCATGAGGCCATGGGTAAACATAAGCCAATCACTGGATGGCTGTCGCCTGTCCAGAGGGCCTCCATGGCTCCATGAAGCCATGGGTAAATATAAGCCAATCACTGGATGGCAGTCGCCTGTCCAGAGGGCCTCCATGGCTCCATGAAGCCATGGGTAAATCTTGAACCAATCACTGGATGGATTACCATCCAGAGGGTTTTCATGAAGCATCCTCTTTGAGCTGGATGTGACCTTACGCTCTTCAGGGAGTTATTGCTTCTGAGTGCATATGTTCTGCAAAATCAGTTTAAACCGATTGATCTATTTGAAATATAACATATGGTAATACATGTATGGTTGTTCTCATAAGATATTTGTATTGGAAAAAAGGCTGAGCCACCGGTTTACCGAGGGTGCCGATTTATTCATTAATCATAATATATACATAGGATACAATGGAGCTCGTGGCTCAGGTATAGTAGGGCCGTAAGAGGGCGATGTTCCACGGCCTCTTTGTCTCCTCTTCCGATGTCCGTGAGTCCTTGTGTTCTTGAACGTCCACCAGGTAATATGAACCGTTGTGCAGATTCTTGCTGACCACAAAGGGCCCTTCCCAAGGTGGGGATAGCTTGTGCATATCTGTTTGGTCCTGGATGAGCTGGAGTACTAAGTCTCCCTCCTGGAACGTTCTGCTCTTAATCCGGCGGCTGTGATATCTGCGTAAGTCTTGTTGATAAATCGCAGACCGTGATGCTGCTATATCACGCTCTTCATCCAGCCGGTCCAAACTGTCTTGTCTTGCCTGCTCGTTGGCCGCTTCAACATAAGTTGTCACCCTTGGTGAATCATGACGGATATCGCTTGGAAGGACTGCTTCAGCACCATACACCATAAAGAAAGGTGTATAACCTGTGGACCGGTTTGGCGTAGTGTTAATACTCCAAAGGACAGATGGTAACTCCTCAACCCACCATCCCGGGGTTCTTTGCAAGGGAGTCATAAGCCGGGGCTTGATACCTCGCAAAATCTCCTGGTTTGCTCTTTCAGCTTGACCATTGGTTTGAGGGTGGGCCACAGAAGACACATCTAGGCGAATATGTTCTCGTTGACAAAACTCCTCCATCTCACCCTTAGATAAATTGGTGCCGTTGTCTGTGATGATGCTGTGTGGAAAACCAAACCGGAAAATTACCTTTTTGATGAATTTGACCGCTGTGGCTGCATCACACTTGCTCACAGGTTCTGCCTCAATCCACTTTGTAAACTTATCTACTGCCACTAGTAGATGAGTTTTCTGATCTTGGGATCGCTTAAAAGGTCCAACCATATCAAGCCCCCAAGTCGCAAACGGCCAGGTTATTGGTATCATCCGGAGCTCCTGTGCCGGAACAAGAGCACGTCGCGAAAACTTCTGACAAGCATCACACTTCCGGACTAGATCTGCCGCATCAGCATGAGCTGTTAACCAATAGAAACCATGTCGAAACGCTTTAGCCACCAATGATTTTGAACCGGCATGATGACCACAATCCCCTTCATGAATCTCGCGAAGAATCTCACAACCTTCCTCAGCTGACACACACCGCTGAAACGCTCCAGAAACGCTGCGATGATGAAGTTCCCCGTTTGCAATTGTCATGGACTTAGAACGCCGGATTATCTGCCGTGCTTCTATTTCATCGTCCGGTAGCTCTCCTCGGCTCAGATATGCCAAATAAGGCAGTGTCCAATCCGGAATAACATGAAGTGCTGCCACCAACTGTGCCTCCGGATCAGGAACAGCTAGGTCTTCCTCCGACGGTACTTGTACTGATGGACTGTGCAGCTCATCCAAAAAAGTATTTGGTGGCACCGGTTTACGTTGAGAACCCAACCGGCTTAAAGCATCAGCCGCTTCGTTCCTTTGCCGGTCTATGTGGTCCACTTGATACCCTTTGAAATATCCAGCAACTGCTTCCACTTCTTGTCTGTAAGCTGCCATGAGGGGATCTCTTGAATCCCACTTGCCTGAAACTTGCTGTGCCACCAAATCTGAATCGCCAAAACACTTAACCCGGCTCAAGTTCATCTCCTTTGCCATCCGTAAGCCATGAAGTAATGCTTCATACTCTGCTGCATTATTAGTACAAGGAAACAATAAACAGAGGACGTAACAAAACATATCACCTCGTGGGGAAGTTAAGACCACTCCAGCCCCCGAGCCTTCTAACTGTCTTGAACCGTCAAAGTGAATCGTCCAGTATGTCAGATCCGGCTTCTCCTCAGGTGTCTGTAATTCTGTCCAATCATTGATGAAATCCACCAACGCCTGAGATTTTATGGCGGTTCGTGGCACATATTTCAACTCATGCGGGCTGAGCTCAATGGCCCACTTCGCCACTCTACCTGTAGCTTCTCTGTTCTGGATTATGTCCCCCAACGGTGCTGAACTAACCACAGTTATTGGATGACCTTGGAAATAGTGCTTCAACTTCCGGTTTGCCATAAACACACCATACACCAGCTTCTGCCAATGTGAGTACCTCGGCTTGGACTCAATGAGTACTTCACTCACGTAATAAACCGGACGCTGAACCGGGTATTCCTTTCCTGCTTCTTTGCGTTCAACCACAATTGCCACACTAACTGCCCGTGCGTTGGTGGCAACATATAACAACAAAGGCTCATTATCAACAGGGGCAGCTAGGACTGGGGGCCTCGCCAGCTGTCGCTTCAAATCCTCAAACGCAGTATTTGCCTCATCACTCCATATAAACCGATCCGTCTTTCTCAGCATCTGATAAAGCGGAATCGCCTTCTCCCCCAAACGGCTAATAAACCGGCTCAATGCTGTGATCCGGCCAGCGATACGCTGAACATCATTAATGCAAACTGGCTTTGTTAAAGATGTGATTGCCTTGATTTTCTCCGGATTAGCTTCAATTCCTCTGTTTGACACCAAAAACCCTAGGAGTTTGCCTGCCGGAACACCGAAAGCACACTTCTCCGGATTAAGCATCATCTTATAGGCCCGAAGATTGTCGAAGGTCTCCTTGAGGTCCTCTATCAGTGTCTCTTCCTTCCTTGACTTCACCACAATATCATCCACATAAGCATGAACATTTCTCCCTATCTGCCCTTTAAGACAGTTCTGAACACAACACTGATAAGTTGCTTGAGCACTCTTAAGCCCAAAAGGCATAGATACATAGCAAAAAGCACCAAAAGGAGTTATGAAAGCCGTCTTCTCCTGGTCTTTAACTGCCATCTTGATCTGGTGATATCCTGAGTATGCATCCAAAAAACTTAGCCGCTAACATCCCGCTGTAGCATCGATGATCTGATCAATGCGAGGGAGAGCAAAATGATCGGTTGGACAAGCTTTGTTGAGGTCTGTGTAGTCCACACACATTCTCCACTTTCCATTCTTCTTTAACACCAGCACCGGATTAGCCAACCACTCTGGGTGAAAAACTTCCACTATGAACCCGGCAGCCAAAAGTCTGGCCACTTCCTCTCCTATAGCCTTGCGCCTCTCTTCATTGAAGCGGCGCAGGTATTGTTTGACCGGTTTAAATTCGGATCAACATTAAGTCTGTGCTCAGCGAGTTCCCTCGGTATACCTAGCATGTCAGAAGGTTTCCATGCAAAGATATCCCGGTTCTCACGGATGAACTCGATGAGCACGCTTTCCTATTTAGGATCAAGGTTAGCGCTGATCGTGAACTGCTTGGATGAATCGCCTGGCACAAAATCAACTTGGTTCGTCTCCTCCGCGGATTTAAACTTCAATGCCGGATCATGCTCTGTAGTTGGCTTCTTCAACGGGGTCATATCTACCAGATCAACATTATCTTTATAAAACTTCAACTCTTCCATGGCACATACTGCCTCTGCATAAGCAGCGTCCCCCTCTTCACATTCCACTGCTATCTTGCGACTTCCGTGAACCGTAATCGTGCCTTTGTGACCTGGCATTTTGAGCTGTAGATAAACATAACATGGCCTAGCCATAAACTTGGCATAAACCGTCCTCCCGAATAAAGCATGATAGGGGCTCCGGATCTTGACGACTTTGAAAGTTATCATCTCTGACCTGGAATCATTCTCATCCCCAAAGGTAACTTCTAAGTCAATTTTTCCAACTGGATAAGCTGACTTACCTGGAACCACCCCATGGAATACCGTGTTTGACTGCCTTAACTTCTTATCCGTCAGGCCGATACGACGGAAGGTCTCATAGTACAAGATATTAATGCTGCTGCCGCCGTCCATAAGAACCTTGGTGAACTTATAACCTCCCACCTGTGGTGCTACCACCAAAGCCAAATGGCCCAGATTATCCACCCGCATCGGGTGATCTTCTCTGCTCCATACAATGTGCTGTTCTGACCAGCGCAGAAATTGCGGCGTCGCCGGTTCAACCGCATGGACTGCCCGCTTTAAAACCCTCTGATCTCGTTTACACAGACTCGTGGTGAACACATGATATTGCCCACTACTCAACTCCTTCGGATTACTCTGATATCCGGATTGCGGCTGCTGTTGTTGACGCTGCTGATTACCCTGGTTATTATGATTACCTTGGCCCTGCTGTTGGCTGCCTTGGTTATTGTAACCACCCTGATTACGCGGCTGATTGCCCTGGTTATTATAACCTCCTTGACCATTTTGATTACCAGCCCGGTTATGATAACCACTGTTATTGCCCCGATATCCTGATCCGGAGCTGTTCCCCTGATGACCCAGACCATAGAACCCTGGGCCTGAACCACCATTTGGAGGCCTGTCATTAGGATTAAAGTGGCCCATCATGGCTTCCATTAAGGGCCTGCATTCTCCTATAGTGTGTTTTGCCGGTCGTCCCCTCGAGCTATGCTTCGGACAAGGCTGATTTAACTCTTGGTCCCAACTAACATCCCCTCCGCCGGTTTGTTGGGGTGGGTTGCCCCTATTGCGCTGGAAACCCCCTTGGACTTGAGTATTGGCTACGAAATCAGAGCCACCTTCTGCCTTTCGCTTGCCTAAAAAACTTGCAGTAGCCGGGTTAACCTGCGCCGGTTTACCTGGTTTGTTAACCTTTCCTGCTTTGTCCCCCTCAGCTTTTGGATACTTAGTGTTATCAGAGTCCCCATACTTCACTAGAGCACTCATGAGAGTTCCCATATCGTTACAATCTCGCTTAAGCCGTCCCAATTTTAGCTGTAGAGACTCAAACCGGCAATTGTTCTCTAAAGTCACTATCGCCGTACTGGAATTGATACTATTTGAAGAATGCAAGATCTCTGAGACTCGCCGCACCCATGCACTTGTAGATTCCTGTTCTCCTTGCACACAGGCTGCTAGATCCACTATTGACATCGGCTGCTTGCACGTATCTTTAAATTTTTTGATGAACTGGCGACGTAGCTCTCCCCATGATCCGATGGAATTCGGGGGTAAACCCTTTAGCCAGGTCCGGGCTGTACCTTCAAGCATCATAGTAAAGTACTTTGCACAAGCCGCTTCATCCACGTCCAGCATTTCCATGGCCATCTCATAACTCTCAACCCAAGCTTCTGGAGCCAAATCTGCTGTGTAATTAGGCACCTTACGCGGACCTTTGAAATCCTTGGGCAACTTCACGCTCCGTAAAGCGGGGATAAGACACTGCACTCCAAAGGAACTCGTTGTGACTCCTGTCTCTACTGTGGCAGTTTGAACCGGCGTCGTTTGACGGACCTCCTCCCGGGCTACTGACCTAACCCGGTTTGCATCCTGGGCTTGTGCATCCGCGCCTGCCGGATTATCCTGTCTGCGCCGATGTCGCCTGCGTTCACTGCTAGACACTTCTGGTTCCTCCCAATGCCTAGTGTAACTTCGGCTGGGACGTGGTGTTGAATGTAGCCTCTCCCTGCTATGAGAATATGCTTGCTGCTGTACTAACGCCATATTAAGTAGCTCCTTCACCCTGCGTGCCTCCAACTCTACCGGGGATGTCCCCTCAACGGGTAAAGCGGCCAAACGTGCAGCAGCAGCAACGATGTTATCCAAAGGATTTGAATAATGACCTGGAGGGGTAGGAACGTGTGGTGCAGACGTGATCCGCCGATCTTGCTCCGCAGTAGGCTGCTGAACCGGCTCATCCCTGGCTGGGGGTGCCCTCCGGTGTGAAGCCGGATCATTGCTGGTCCCGGCCCCGGGTGTCCTGAACAGATCCGTCGCTTCATAAACCGATGGTAGACGAGATTGATATTTTCGACCCCTTACTCCCTGTATAGAGGCCTGCTCCATCCTTAGATGAAAAGCCTGATCATTCAGCTCCGCCTGCCTTATCGCTATCATAGCCTTCTCTGTTTTCAAATCATCCCTTGCTTTATCAATCCGGCCCTTTAACTGAAGGAGCTCTGCATCATGTTGCGCCTTGTCTGCTGGAGCTACCTCTGCCACAGCCTTGGTCGTGAACTCCTCGACTAAGGTGGATAGAACGTCAGTAGGTGAGAGGGCCGGGCTGCTCCCCCCTACACCAGCTTCTGCTGTCGCCCCGTTCACCGTGGGCTGCGGTGTAGATTGTGAACCGGCCATAAAGACAGCCACCCGGTTTGGCGGGTCACAGGGGTCCGGAATACTGTCTCCGTCGGACTCACCCTCAGACCGGCCGTCCCGCAACTGATACAAAGATTCAGTCTCTCCGGATGAGGATCCGTCGTCGGAGTAGATAACTGTTTCACCGCCGGATTCCGATCCGTCCTCGGTTTGGACCCCGCGAACTGCTCCAACGAAAATGTGCTTCATGGCGGGCTGAATCCGGGCCGATCTCGCACGCTGAGCCGGCTCGATGATGTTGGAGAAGATGTCCGGCTCAGGTCCCGGTTCGCCGATCTTGCCGATGAAGACATGGATGCCACCGAAAGGAACCCGGTACCCGTATTCGATTGAATCGGCCTCCGGTCCCCAACCCGCATCGTCGATGTAGATCCGGCCGCGGCGACTCTTGGTCATCCGGCCGACAACGTAGCCCTTGAGCCCTTCAAAGCTGCCCTTCAAGAACTCGAAACCATCGCGCAGAGGCCCCACGGTGGGCGCCAACTGTCGTGGAATTAACACGGCAGATGTCCGGTTTAACGGACTTGATGATGGAACCATCGCACGGGTTAGCTTGAAGGGGTTAAAAGCACACAAAGGACACAGAGGGTTTATACTAGTTCGGCCCCTTCGATGAAGGTAAAAGCCTACGTCTAGTTTGGTTTGATATTGCTTGGGCGTCGATGAACAGGGAGCGAGTTGCTTGCCTGTGTCTCGACGGGTTGTCTCTTGCTTGTCCTTGAACCGTCGCCGGGTCGTCCCCTTATATAGAGGCGACGCCCGGTCCGGTTTACAGAGTCCCGAGGCCGGCTCATACTTGTGTCCGCCTCGGTCTCTGCTCTTTCTTCCTTATTTCTCAAGTTACATCATCGGGCTGTTTACAAACCATAACTCTATACATGGGCCCTAAGATCTCATGGGCCGTGGCCTTTACTAAATACTACAACCATACAAACATAATAAGCCGGTTTACACTAGCCGGTTCATACCTGCTAGTAATATCCCTGACATTCCTCCTATATATACCTACGTACCCCGAAACTATCAGAACAACAGAGAAAACCCTAGTTCCACCGCCGCAACCTTCTGTTCCAGTGAGATCCCATCTTGGGGCTTGTTCCGGAGCTCCACCGGAGGGGGGGGGATCTTCCATGGAGTGCTTCTACATCATCATCATCGCCTCACCATGAGTTGTCAGTAGTTTACCACAGACCTTCGGGTCCATAGCTAGTATCTAGATGGCTTCTTCTCTCTCTTTGGATCTCAATACAAAGTTTTCCTCGGTCTTCGAGGAGATCTATTCGATGTAATCTCTTTTTGCGGTGTGTTTGTCAAGATCCGATGAATTGTGGGTTTACGATCAAGATTATCTATGAGAAATATTTGGTTCTTCTCTGAACTCTTTATGTATGATTATAATATCCTTGCAAGTCTCTTCAAATTATTGGTTTGGTTTGGCCTACTAGATCTATAGTTCTTGCAATGGGAGAAGTGCTTGGCTTTGGGTTAAATCTTGCGGTGTCCTTTCCCAGTGACAGTAGGGGCAGGAAGGCACGTATTGTATTGTTGCCATCGAGGATAAAACGATGGGGTTTATATCACTAAGTTTGAGTTTATCCCTCTACATCATGTCATCTTTCTTAAGGCGTTACTCTGTTCTTATGAGCTTAATACACTAGATGCATGCTGGATAGCGGTCGATGTGTGGAGTAATAGTACTAGATGTAGAATTGTTTCGGTCTACTTGTCTCGGACGTGATGCCTATATATAATGATCATGCCTAGATAGTCTCATAATTATTCGCTTTTCTATCAATTGCTCGACAGTAATTTGTTTACCCGCCGTAGAATATCTCTATCATGAGAGAAGCCACTAGAGAACACTATGGCCCCCGGGTCTATTCTCAACATATCAATCTACAATCTACTTTACTTTTCCGCTTTTACTTTCTGTTCTTATAATAAAAAATACCAAAAATATCAAACTATCATCTCTATCAGATCCCACTTTCGTAAGTGACCATAAAGGGATTGACAACCCCTTATCGCGTTGGCTGCGAAGTTCTTATTTGTTTGTGCAGGTGCGAGGGACTCGCGCGTGGTCTCCTACTGGATTGATACCTTGGTTCTCAAAAACTGAGGGAAGTACTTACGCTACTGTGCTGCATCTCCCTTTCCTCTTCGAGGGAATACAACGCAAGCTCGAGAAGTAGCAGCCTAAGCTTCTCTTTGAACACCCACTTACATCCCAATGGTTTGCAACCATAGGGACACTCAGTAATCTCCCATATCCCGTTAGCTATGATGGAATCCATCTCGCTACGGACCGCTTCCTTCCAGTAGTCAGCTTCTGGAGAGGCATACGCTTCTGAAATAGAAGTGGGAGTATCATCCACGAGGTACATGAAGAAATCATCACCAAAGGTCTTTGCAGTCCTTTGTCTCTTGCCCCTACCAAGGGTTTCCTCGTCATCCTCCTCGGGATTTTCATCATGTGTTTGTTCATAATGTTCCATAGGAATGGCAGGCTCAGGAGTCTCCCCAGATTCCTGTTTAGAAGTGCTTTGCATATCTCTCACGGCAAATTTATCCTCGAAGAATGTAGCATCCTTAGACTCCATAATTGTACCTCAGATTTCACTACTAGAAATCTATAGCCAATGCTATTCTTAGCGTAGCCCAAATTAACGGAGTCCATGGTCTTCGGTCCAAGCTTGCGCTTTTTGGGGATCGGCACATTGACTTTCACCAAACAGCCCCAAGTATGCAAGTATGAGAGTGTTGTTCTTCTCTTCACCCATTTCTCATAGGGAGTGATCTCATTGTCCTTTGTCGGAACTTTATTCAGGACATGACATGCCGTCAATATAGCCTCCCCCCACCATGCCTTGGATAAACACGATGTATCTAACATGGCGTTAACCAAATCAGTTAGAGTACGGCTTTTCCGCTCGGCAACCCTGTTTGACTGGGGTGAATAGGGAGGCGTCCTCTCATGAATAATGCCGTGTTCCGCACAAAAGGAATCAAACTCACTCGAGAAGTACTCTCCACCACGATCTGACCAGACTCGTTTAATTTGCTTTTCAAGTTTTTTCTCAACTTTTGCTTTATAGATTTTAAAATAGTGTAGAGCCTCATCTTTAGTATTTAACAGATACACATATCAATATCTAGTGGAATCATCTATCAATGTCATGAAGTATTTCTTTGTACCTTTAGTCAACACACCATTCATCTCACAAAGATCAGAATGTATGAGTTCTAGTGGTGCCAAGTGGCTCTCCTCCACGGCCTTGTGAGGCTTGCGAGGTTGCTTAGCTTGCACACATGAAAGGAACTTAGAACCTTTGGCTAAAGTGAAACTCGAGATTAAATCTAATTTTGCTAGTCTCGTCATAGCATCGAAACTAATGTGACAAGACGTGAATGCCAAACTTCTGATTCATTAACATTCGAATGAATATGGTTCACAACTTTATTACAAAAATCTGCGAGGGAACGGCAGAACATTCCTCCGCTCTCATAACCTTTTCCAACAAAGAGTCCATATTTTGTAACAACTAATTTATTAGACTCGAAAACCAACTTAAATCTTTCTCTACATAGAAGGGGTCCACTAACTAGGTTCTTTTTGATGGCGGGGACATGCTGCACGTTCTTCAGCTGCACGATCCTTCCCGAAGTAAACTTCAGATCGACCGTGGCAACACCATGAACAGAAGCACTCGCGTCATTCCCCATCAATACTGACCCGTGGCTTGTGACCTGGTAAGAAGTGAACAATGAAATGTCAGCACACACATGAACACCCGCACCTGTGTCCACCCACCAATCGTTGGGCTGAAACACTGAAAAATAGTAAATAAATTACCGTACCTACATGCACCATTCTCATTGTTGCCCACAATCATGTTGACAGACTTGGAGTCCTGTCCTGGCTTCTTGTACTTGTTTGGGCACTTGTTGGCCCAATGTTCAACCGAACCACAAGTAAAGCAGCCCTCATCCTTCTTGTTCTTCTTGAAGGTCTTCTTACGCTTCTTCTTAAAGTCGGTATTGTGTTGGACACCGTTCTTTCCCTTGATCTTGTGGGAGTTGAAGTTCCTCTGGTTCACCATGTTGGCGACAGAAGTCCCTTCGACCACTTTCCCGTTCGAGTCCTTTGCCCTTGACTTATGCTTAACACTCAGATGGCCAATGACATCCTCCACTAAGAATTCACGCCTCTGATGTGTCAGAGTAGTGGAAAAGTTCCTCCAGAAATTAGGGAGCTTAACGATTATGCAGCCCACGACAAACTTGCCCAGTAACTCGCACTTCAGAAGTTCAAGCTCCTTAACGATGCATATTATCTCATGAGCCTGCTCCAGGAGAGGATGGTTTTCAACCATCTTGTAATCGTGGAACTGCTCTATAATATACATCTCACTCCCAGGATCGGTGGCCCCAAATTTAGATTCGAGCGCCTCCCACAAGTCCTTGGTGAAATGCACATGTAAATATGCGTCGACCAGTTTATCTCCGATCACGCTAGGAAGTGCTCCGAGAAATACAACGGTAGCCTCCTTGAACGCTTTCTCTTGTTCTGGAGCAATCGTTCCCGTGGGCACACCGGCGACCCAGAATACGTTCAGAGCCATGAGCCATAAAGTGGTCTTAGTCTGCTGATAACCCACAAGTGTAGGGGATCGCAACAGTTTTTGAGGATAAAGTATTAAACCCAAATTTGTTGATTCGACACAAGGGGAGCCAAAGAATACTCTTAAGTATTAGCAGCTGAGTTGTCAATTCAACCACACGTGGAAACTTAGTATCTGCAGCAAGATAGTTTAGTAGCACGGTAATATGATAGTGGTGGTAGCAGCAATAAAAGTAAAGATAATGTTTTTGTAGTTTCTGTGATAGTAGCAACAGAAAAGTAAATAACGACCAGCAATATAGGTAAAGCTCATAGGCATTGGATCAGTGATGGGAAATTATGTCGGATGCAATTCATCATGTAGGAGTTATTGAAGGAAATATGCCCTAGAGGCAATAATAAAGATGTTATTTGTATTTCCTTATATCATGATAAATGTCTTTTATTCATGCTAGAATTGTATTAACCGGAAACTTGATACATGTGTGAATACATAGACAAAATAGTATGTCCCTAGTATGCCTCTACTAGACTAGCTCATTGATCAAAGATGGCTATGTTTCCTAGCCATAGACATGAGTTGTCATTTGATCAACGAGATCACATCATTAGGAGAATGATGTGATGGACTAGACCCATCCGTTAGCATAGCACTATGATCGTTTAGTTTTACTGCTATTGCTTTCTTCATGACTTATACATGTTCCTATGACTATGAGATTATGCAACTCCCGAATACCGTAATAACACCTTGTGTGCTATCAAACGTCACAACGTAACCGGGTGATCGTAAAGATGCTCTACAGGTGTCTCCGATATTATTCGTGGTGTTGGCATAGATCAAGATTAGGATTTGTCACTCCGAGTGTCGGAGAGGTATCTCTGGGCCCTCTCGGTAATGCACATCATAATAAGCCTTGCAAGCAAATGACTAATGATTTAGTCACGAGATGATGTATTACGGAACGAGTAAAGAGACTTGCCAGTAATGAGATTGAACTAGGTATAGAGATACCGACGATCGAATCTCGGGCTAGTAACATACCGATGACAAAAGGAACAACGTATGTTGTTATGCGGTTTGACCGATAAAGATCTTCGTAGAATATGTAGGAGCCAATATGAGCATCCAGGTTCCGCTATTGGTTATTGACCGGAGATGAGTCTCGGTCATGTCTACATAGTAATCGAACCCGTAGGGTGCGCACGCTTAACGTTTGATGACGATCGGTATTATGAGTTTATGAGTTTTGATGTACCGAAGGAAGTTCGGAGTCCCGGATGAGATAACGGACATGACGAGGAGTCTCGGAATGTCCGAGACATAAAGATTGATATATTGGACAACTATATTCGGACACCGGAAGTGTTCTGGAAAGTTTCGGAATTTACCGGAGTGCCGGGGGGGTTACCGGAACCCCCCGGGGGAATGGTGGGCCCTGGTGGGCCATAGGGGAGAGAGAGGGCAGCAGCCAGGAGGTGGCGCGCCCCCTCCCTAAGAGGAGTCCGAATAGGACTAGGGGAGGGGGGCGCGGCCCCTCTTTCCCTCTCCCTCTCCCTCTTTTTCCTTCCCCCCTTTTCCTTCTTTGGTAGATTCCTACTAGGAATAGGATTGCAATCCTATTCCTAGTAGGATTGCAGCCCTAGCCGCACCATAGGAGGGCCGGCCGGCCTCCCCCCTTGCTCCTTTATATACGGGGGCAGGGGGGCACCCAATGACACACAAGTTGAATTGTTCTAGCCGTGTGCGGTGCCCGCTTCCACAGAAACGCACCTCGGTCATACCTCGCAGTGCTTAGGCGAAGCCCTACGCCGGTAGATACATCATATCCGTCACCACGCCGTCGTGCTGACGAAACTCTCCCGTGAAGCTCAACTGGATCAAGAGCTCGTGGGACGTCATCAAGCTGAACGTGTGCTGAACGCGGAGGTGCCGTACGTTCGGTGCTTGATCGGTTGGATCGCGAAGAAGTTCGACTACATCAACCGCGTCACTTGACGCTTCCGCTTCAGGTCTACGAGGGTACGTAGACACACTCTTCCCTCTCGTTGCTATGCATCTGGTAGATAGATCTTGCGTGATCGTAGGAAAATTTTAAAATACTACGTTCCCCATCACTGGCATCATGAGCCAGGTCTATGCGTAGATGATATGCACGAGTAGAACACAATGAGTTGTGGGCGATACTAGTCATACTGCTTACCAGCATGTCATACTTTGCTTCGGCGGTATTGTGAGATGAAGCGGCCCGGACCGACATTACGCGTACGCTTACGCGAGACTGGTTTCACTGTTATGAGCACTCGTTGCTTAAAGGTGACTGGCGGGTGTCTGTCTCTCTCACTTTAGCTGAATCAAGTGTGGCTACGCCCGGTCCTTGTGAAGGTTAAAGCAGCACATACTTGACGAAACATCGTTGTGGTTTTGTATGCGTAGGTAAGAACGGTTCTTGCTAAGCCCGTAGCTGCCACGTAAAACTTGCAACAACAAAGTAGAGGACGTCTAACTTGTTTTTGCAGGGCATGTTGTGATGTGATATGGTCAAGACATGATGAGTTATACGGTTTTGTATGAGATGATCATGTTTTGTAATGTTATCGGCAACTGGCAGGAGCCATATGGTTGTAGTTTTATTGTATGAAATGCAATCGCCATGTAATTGCTTTACTTTATCACTAAGCGGTAGTGATAGTCGTAGAAGCAATAGTTGGCGAAACGACAACGATGCTACGATGGAGATCAAGGTGTCGCGTCGGTGACGAAGGTGATCATGACGTTGCTTTGGAGATGGAGATCAAAAGCACAAGATGATGATGGCCATATCATGTCACATATTTTGATTGCATATGATGTTTATCTTATTATGCTTCTTATTTTGCTTAGAACAACGGTAGCATTATAAGATGATCCCTTACTAAATTTCAAGGTATAAGTGTTCTCCCTGAGTATGCACCGTTGCAAAAGTTCGTCGTGCCGAGACACCACGTGATGATCGGGTGTGATAAGCTCTACGTTCAAATACAACGGGTGTAAGCCAGTTTTGCACACGCAGAATACTCGGGTTAAACTTGACGAGCCTAGCATATGCAGATATGGCCTCGGAACACTGGAGACCGAAAGGTCGAGCCTTAATCATATAGTAGATATGATCAACATAAGATGTTCACCATTGAAACTACTCCATCTCACGTGATGATCGGACATGGTTTAGTTGATTTGGATCACGTGATCATTTAGATGACCGGAGGGATGTCTATCTAAGTGGGAGTTCTTTAATTAATATGATTAAATTGAACTTTAATTTATCATGAACTTAGTCCTCATAGTTTTTGCATATCTATGTTGTTGTAGATCAATGGCCCGTGCTACTGTTCCTTTGAATTTTAATGCATTCCTAGAGAAAGCTAAGTTGAAAGATGATGGTAGCAATTACACGGACTGGGTCCGTAACTTGAGGATTATCCTCATTGCTGCACAGAAGAATTATGTCCTTGAAGCACCGCTAGGTGACAAGCCCCCTCCCGCTAATGTAGACGCTTTGAACGTCTGGCAGTCGCAGTCTGATTACTACACGATAGTTCAGTGTGCCATGCTTTACGGCTTAGAACCGGGACTTCAACGACGTTTTGAACGTCATGGACCATATGAGATGTTCCAGGAGTTGAAGTTAATATTTCAAGCAAATGCCCGGATTGAGAAATATGAGATTTCCAATAAGTTCTACAGCTGCAAGATGGAGGAGAATAGTTCTATCAGTGAACACTTGCTCAGAATGTCTGGGTACTACAATCATATGACTCAACTTGGTTGCAAAGTTGACGAGGATAGTGTTATTGATAGAGTTCTTCAATCACTGCCACCAAGCTATAAAGGCTTCGTGATGAACTATAATATGCAAGGGATGCAAAAGACAATATCCGAGCTCTTCGCTATGCTCAAGGCTGCGGAGGTAGAAATCAAAAAGGAGCATCAAGTGTTGATGGTTAACAAGACTGCTAGTTTCAAGAAAAAGGGCAAGGGAAAGAAGGGGAACTTCAAGAAGAATAGCTAGACAGTTGCTACTCCCACGAAGAAACCCAAGTCTGGAGCCAAGCCTGAAACTGAGTGCTTCTACTGCAAGGGGACTGGACACTGGAAAGCGGAACTGCCCCAAGTATTTGGCGGATAAGAAGGATGGCAAGGTGAACAAAGGTATATGTGATATACATGTTATTGATGTGTATCTTACTAATGCTCGTAGTAGTACCTGGGTATTTGATACCGGTTCGGTTGCTAATATTTGTAACTCGAAACAGGGACTACGGATTAAATGAAGATTGGCTAAGGACGAGGTGACGATGCGCGTGGGAAATGGTTCCTAAGTCGATGTGATCGCCGTCGGCACGCTACCTCTACATCTACCTTCGGGATTAGTTTTAGACCTAAATAATTGTTATTTGGTGCCAGCGTTAAGCATGAATATTATATCTGGATCTTGTTTGTTGCGAGACGGTTATTCATTTAAATCAGAGAATAATGGTTGTTCTATTTTTATGAATAATATCTTTTATGGTCATGCACCCTTGAAGAGTGGTCTATTCTTATTGGATCTCGATTGTAGTGATACACATATTCATAATATTGAAACCAAAAGATGCAAGGTTAATAATGATAGTGCAACCTATCTGTGGCACTGCCATTTAGGTCATATTGGTGTAAACCGCATGAAGAAACTCCATAGAGATGGACTTTTGGAATCACTTGATTATGAATCACTTGGTGCTTGCAAACCATGCCTCATGGGCAAGATGACTAAAACTCCGTTCTCTGAAACTATGGAGCGAGCAATAGATTTGTTGGAAATCATACATACTGATGTATGTGGGCCAATGAGTGTTGAAGCTCGCGGCGGGTATCGTTATTTTCTGACTTTCACTGATGATTTGAGCAGATATGGGTATATCTACTTAATGAAGCACATGTCTGAAACATTAGAAAAGTTCAAAGAATTTCAGAGTGAAGTAGAGAATCATCGTAACAAGAAAATAAAGTTTCTACGATCTGATCGTGGAGGAGAATATTTGAGTTACGAGTTTGGTCTTCATTTAAAACAATGTGGAATAGTTTCACAACTCACGCCACCCGGAACACCACAGCGTAATGGTGTGTCCGAACGTCGTAACCGTACTTTATTGGATATGGTGCGATCTATGATGTCTCTTACCGATTTACCACAATCGTTTTGGGGTTATGCTTTAGAGACAGCTGCATTCACGTTAAATAGGGCACCATCTAAATCCGTTGATACGACACCTTATGAACTATGGTTTGCCAAGAAACCAAAGTTGTCCTTTCTTAAAGTTTGGGGCTGCGATGCTTATGTGAAAAAGCTTCAACCTGATAAGCTCGAACCCAAGTCGGAGAAATGTGTCTTCATAGGATACCCAAAAGAGACTGTTGGGTACACCTTCTATCACAGATCCGAAGGCAAGATATTCGTTGCTAATAATGGATCCTTTCTAGAGAAGGAGTTTCTCTCGAAAGAAGTGAGTGGGAGGAAAGTAGAACTTGATGAGGTAATTGTACCTTCTCCCGAATTGGAAAGTAGTACATCACAGAAAATTGTTCCAGTGATTCCTATACCAATCAGTGAGGAAGTTAATGATGATGATCATGAAACTTCGGATCAAGTTTCTGCTGAACGTCGTAGATCAACCAGAGTACGTTCCGCACCAGAGTGGTACGGCAACCCAGTTCTGGAAGTCATGTTACTAGACCATGATGAACCTACGAACTATGAGGAAGCGATGATGAGCCCAGATTCTGCAAAATGGCTTGAGGCCATGAAATCTGAGATGGGATCCATGTATGAGAACAAAGTGTGGACTTTGGTTGACTTGCCCGATGATCGGCAGGCCATCGAAAATAAATGGATCTTCAAGAGGAAGACCGACGCAGATGGTAATGTTACTGTTTACAAAGCTCGACTTGTTGCGAAAGGGTTTCGACAAGTTCAAGGAGTTGACTACGATGAGACTTTCTCACCTGTAGCGATGCTTAAGTCTGTCCGAATCATGTTAGCAATTGCCGCATTTTATGATTATGAAATCTGGCAAATGGATGTCAAAACTGTATTCCTGAATGGATATCTCAAAAAAGAGTTGTATATGATGCAACTAGAAGGTTTTGTCGATCCAAAAGGTGCTAACAAAGTATGCAAGCTCCAGCGATCCATCTATGGACTGGTGCAAGCATCTCGGATTTGGAATATACGCTTTGATGAGGTGATCAAAGCATATGGTTTTATACAGACTTTTGGAGAAGCCTGTATTTACATGAAAGTGAGTGGGAGCTCTGTAGCATTTCTAATATTATATGTGGATGACATATTATTGATTGGAAATGATATAGAATTTCTGGATAGCATAAAAGGATACTTGAATAAGAGTTTTTCAATGAAAGACCTCGGTGAATCTGCTTATATATTAGGCATCAAGATCTATAGAGATAGATCAAGATGCTTAATTGGACTTTTACAAAGCACATACCTTGATAAGATTTTGAAGAAGTTCAAAATGGATCAGTCAAAGAAAGGGTTCTTGCCTGTATTACAAGGTATGAAGTTGAGTAAGACTCAATGCCCGACCACTGCAGAAGATAGAGAGAAAATGAAAGTCATTCCCTATGCCTCAGCCATAGGATCTATCATGTATGCAATGCTGTGTACCAGACCTTATGTGTGCCTTGCTATAAGTCTAGCAGGAAGGTACGAAAGTAATCCAGGAGTGGATCACTGGACAGCGGTCAAGAACATCCTGAAGTACCTGAAAAGGACAAAGGATATGTTTCTCATATATGGAGGTGACAAAGAACTCGTCGTAAACGGTTACGTCGATTCTAGCTTTGACACTGATCCGGATGACTCTAAGTCACAAACCGGATATGTATTTTTATTGAACGGTGGAGCTGTCAGTTGGTGCAGTTCCAAGCAGAGCATCGTGGCGGGATCTACGTGTGAAGCGGAATACATAGCTGCTTCGGAAGCAGCAAATGAAGGAGTCTGGATGAAGGAGTTCATATCCGATCTAGGTGTAATACCTAGTGCATCGGGTCTAATGAAAATCTTTTGTGACAACACTGGAGCAATAGCCTTGGCGAAGGAATCCAGGTTTCACAAGAGAACAAAGCACATCAAAAGACGCTTCAATTCCATCCGCGATCTAGTCAAAGAGGGAGACATAGAGATTTGCAAAATACATACGGATCTGAATGTTGCAGACCCGTTGACTAAGTCTCTTCCACGGGCAAAACATGATCAGCACCAGGACTCCATGGGTGTGAGGATCATCACTTTGTAATCTAGATTATTGACTCTAGTTCAAGTGGCAGACTGAAGGAAATATGCCCTAGAGGCAATAATAAAGATGTTATTTGTATTTCCTTATATCATGATAAATGTCTTTTATTCATGCTAGAATTGTATTAACCGGAAACTTGATACATGTGTGAATACATAGACAAAATAGTATGTCCCTAGTATGCCTCTACTAGACTATCTCATTGATCAAAGATGGCTATGTATCCTAGACATAGACATGAGTTGTCATTTGATCAACGAGATCACATCATTAGGAGAATGATGTGATGGACTAGACCCATCCGTTAGCATAGCACTATGATCGTTTAGTTTTACTGCTATTGCTTTCTTCATGACTTATACATGTTCCTATGACTATGAGATTATGCAACTCCCGAATACCGTAAGAACACCTTGTGTGCTATCAAACTCCACAACGTAACTGGGTGATTATAAAGATGCTCTACAGGTGTCTCCGAAAGTATTCGTGGTGTTGGCATAGATCAAGATTAGGATTTGTCACTCCGAGTGTCGGAGAGGTATCTCTGGGCCCTCTCGGTAATGCACATCATAATAAGCCTTGCAAGCAAATGACTAATGATTTAGTCACGAGATGATGTATTACGGAACGAGTAAAGAGACTTTCCGGTAACGGGATTGAACTAGGTATAGAGATACCGACGATCGAATCTCGGGCAAGTAACATACCGATGACAAATGGAACAACGTATGTTGTTATGCGGTTTGACCGATAAAGATCTTCATAGAATATGTAGGAGCCAATATGAGCATCCGGGTTCCACTATTGGTTATTGACCGGAGATGAGTCTTGGTCATGTCTACATAGTTCTCGAACCCGTAGGGTCCGCACGCTTAACGTTTGATGACGATCGGTATTATGAGTTTATGAGTTTTGATGTACCGAAGGAAGTTCGGAGTCTCGAATGAGATCACGGACATGACGAGGAGTCTCGGAATGTCCGAGACATAAAGATTGATATATTGGACGACTATATTCGGACACCGGAAGTGTTCTGGAAAGTTTCGGAATTTACCGGAGTGCCGGGGGGTTACCGGAACCCCCCGGGGGAATGGTGGGCCCTGGTGGGCCATAGGGGAGAGAGAGGGCAGCAGCCAGGAGGTGGCGCGCCCCCTCCCTAAGAGGAGTCCGAATAGGACTAGGGAGGGGGGCGCGGCCCCTCTTTCCCTCTCCCTCTCCCTCTTTTTCCTTCCCCCCTTTTCCTTCTTTGGTAGATTCCTACTAGGAAAAGGATTGCAATCCTATTCCTAGTAGGATTGCAGCCCTAGCCGCACCATAGGAGGGCCGGCCGGCCTCCCCCCTTGCTCCTTTATATACGGGGGCAGGGGGCACTCAAAGACACACAAGTTGAATTGTTCTAGCCGTGTGCGGTGCCCCCCTCCACAGAAACACACCTCGGTCATACCGTCGCAGTGCTTAGGCGAAGCCCTGCGCCGGTAGATACATCATATCTGTCACCACGCCGTCGTGCTGACGAAATTCTCCTGTGAAGCTCAACTGGAACAAGAGCTCGTGGGACGTCATCAAGCTGAACGTGTGCTGAACGCGGAGGTGCCGTACGTTCGGTGCTTGATCGGTTGGATCGCGAAGAAGTTCGACTACATCTACCGCTTCACTTGATGCTTCCGCTTCCGGTCTACGAGGGTACTTAGACACACTCTTCCCTCTCGTTGCTATGCATCTGGTAGATAGATCTTGCGTGATCGTAGGAAAATTTTAAAATACTACGTTCCCCAACAGTTATAACCTAGGGTGACACAGAACTAGCTCCAGTTCATCAATGCAATGTAAGCATGTATTCCGAATATAGTCATACATGCTTATGGAAAAGAACTTGCATGACATCTTTTGTCCTACCCTCCCGTGGGAGCGGGGTCCTATTGGAAACTATGGGATATTAAGGCCTCCTTTTAATAGAGTACCAGACCAAAGCATTAACACATAGTGAATACATGAACTCCTCAAACTATGGTCATCACTGGGAGTGGTCCCGATTATTGTCACTTCGGGGTTGCCGGATCATAACACATAGTAGGTGACTATAGACTTGCAAGATAGGATCAGGAACACACATCTATTCGAAAACATAATAGGTTCAGATCTGAAATCATGGCACTCGGGCCCTAGTGACAAGCATTGAGCATAGCAAAGTCATAGCAACAAAAATCTCGGAACATAGTGGATACTAGGGATCAAACCCTAACAAAACTAACTCGATTACATGATAGATCCCATCCAACCCATCACCGTCTAGCAAGCCTGTGATGGAATTACTCACACACGGCGGTCAGCATCATGGAGTTGGTGATGGAGGAAGGTTGATCATGACGATGGCGATGATCTCCACTCTCCGGAGCCCCGAACGGACTCCAGATTAGCCCTCCCGAGAGAGATTAGGGCTTGGCAATGGCTCTGTTTCGTAAAACGCGATAATTTTTTTTGATTTTTTTCCTCCATGAAACGGAATATATAGGACCTGGGGATACGTCGGTGGGGCATCGGGGGCCCCTCGAGGCAGTGGGCGCGCCTTGGGAAGGGGGCGCCCCCCCACCCTCGGGGAGAGGGTGTGGGCCCCCCGGTGCAGATCTTCTTTGAAGATATTTTTTATATTTTCTGAAATAATTCTTCGTTGATTTTCAGGCGATTCCGAGAACTTTTTATTTCTGCACAAAAACAACACCATGGCAGTTCTGCTGAAAACAGCGTCCGTCCGGGTTAGTTCCATTCAAATCATGCAAGTTAGAGTCCAAAACAAGGGCAAAAGTGTTTGGAAAAGTAGATACGTTGGAGACGTATCAACTCCCCCAAGCTTAAACCTTTGCTTGACCTCAAGCAATTCAGTTGATAAACTGAAAGTGATAAAGAAAAACTTTGACAAAGTCTGTTTGCTCTTGTTGTTGTAAATATGTAAGCTAGCATTCATGTTTTCAACAAGATCATGAACTAACCACATTCACAATAACTTTTAGGTCTCAAGACTACTCGCATCAATGGCATAATCAATTGGCGAGCAATAATAATAAACCCTGGATGACAACACTTCTCAAAACAATCATGATATAATGTAACAAGATGGTATCTCGCTAGCCCTTTCTGAGACCGCAAAACATAAATGCGGAGCACCTTTAAAGATCAAGGACTGACTAGACATTGTAATTCATGGTAAAAGAGATCCAGTCATGATCATACTCAATGCAAATTAATAGTAATACATGCAACGACAGAGGTGCTCTCCTACTGGTGCTTTTTGATAAGAGGATGATGACTCTGCATAATAGTAAATAGATAGGCCCTTCACAGAGGGAAGCAGGGATTTGTAGAGGTGCCATAGCTCGATTTTTAAATAGAGATTGAATAACATTTTGAGCGGTATACTTTCATTGTCAACATAACAACCAAGAATCTCGATATCTCCCAAGCTACGCACATTATAGGCGGTTCCCAAACAGAATGGTAAAGTTTATACTCCCCCAACCACCAACAAGCACATTCCACGGCCAGCCGAATCCACGGGTTACCGTCCAAACAAGCAACGGCCCTGGGGGAGTTTTGTTTAATTATTATGATTTTAAGCATGGGACTGGGCATCCCGGTTACCAGTCATTTTCTCGTGAATGATGAGCGAAGTCCACTCATCGTGAGAATAACCCACCTAGCATGGAAGATATAGACAACCCTAGTTGATACATGAGCTGTTCGAGCATACAAAACAGAAATTCAGTTGAAGGTTTGAAGTTTGGCACATACAAATTTACTTGGAACGGCAGGTAAATACCGCATATAGGAAGGTATGGTGGACTCATATGGAACAACTTTGGGGTTTATAGAAGTGGATGCACAAGCAGTATTCCCGCTTAGTACAGGTGAAGGCTAGAAAGAGACTGGGAAGCGACCAGCTAGAGAGCAACAATGGTCATGAACATGCATTAAAATTAATCAACAATGAATGCAAGCATGAGTAGGATATGAATCACCATGAACATAAATATCGTGAAGGCTATGTTGATTTGTTTCAACTACATGCGTGAACATGTGCCAAGTCAAGTCACTTAAATCGTTCAAAGGAGGATACCACCCATCATACCACATCACAACCATTTTAATATCATGTTGGCACGCAAGATAGACCATTATAAACTCTCAGCTAATTAAGCATGTCATAAGCAGCTATGATCTCTAATTGTCATTGCAAACATGTTTCATTCATAACAAGCTTAATCGAGAATGACGAGTAATCATATTTACAAAAACAAGAGAGGTCGAGTTCATACTAGCTTTTCTCATCTCAATTAGTTCATCATATATCATCCTTATTGTCTTTCACTCGCACGACCGAACGGTGTGGAAAATAATAATAGTGCACGTGCATTGGACTAAGCTGGAATCTGCACACATTTAATACAGGAGAGAAGACAAGGTAATATGGCTCAAGGTTAAATCAACAATAGAGCATATGAGAGCCACTAAGCATTTTCAATCATGGTCTTCTACTCTCAACCCCTGAAGAAAAGAAAAGAAACTATTTACATGGGAAAGCTCCCAACAAGCAAAAGAAGAACGAGAAATCTTTTTGGGTTTTCATTTTTAGTTACTACCACAAGCAAAGGAAATAAACTAGCTAGAAGATTCAACTAATATTTTTTTTGTTTTTCTGGGTTTTTCTAGCACACAAGAAAAAGACTAAGAAAAAGAGATCGAAACTAAGCATGGATGGTACAGTGAAAGAGTGTGAGCACCGGCAACTAGAATAAGTGTGAACATGAATTCAAGTCGGTGAGAAACACGTACTCCCCCAAGCTTAGGCTTTTGGCCTAAGTTCGTCTATGGCCAAGGATCGAAGCCACTCCCTCCAGTGTACTGAGATGTGTCCTCTGGGCGGCACTGGTTGGCGATCTCATCCAGCTCCCATCCATAAACAGATTGACAGGAAGGATCAAATGGTGGTTCTGGCTCAGGCTCTGGAGCTTGTGCCTAGCCTTGGTATTTGTAGAAGGCATCTGATGTAATGAGGTACTTGCCTGTGGACAGATCAAACAGAGATGGTGCAGGCAAGGTAACAATTTCACAGTATATTTCATCAAACCTCAATTTATAATGTAGCCGCATATTTTTGTCTTTAACAATAAAGTCATGAGCTACCATGCTCTTGTAATCTAGATAAGCAGGGGCAAGCAATTTTTCTTCCTTCTCATGATGCCTAATAGGTATATTAAAATGTTCAGCAAGGCGAGAAGCAAAGATGCCTCCAAAGACGGGCCCCTTTGAGCAGTTCAGACTCAATCATTTGGCAACGACGGTGCCCAAGCTAAAAGTTGTGTCACGAAACAAAGCATGGCATAAAATAATAATATCAAGGGCACTGAGGTTTCCACTGTTCCCGCGACCAATTAAACACCTACTAGCAAATAAAGCAAGGTAGCGCAGAACAGGGAAGTGTATACTGGTGATTCTTGCCCCTGAAACTTGTCTAGTTTCACCTACGGCTATCATATCAATAAATCCTTTGACGTCTTCATGACGTGGTTCATCAAGTCTACCTTCAAAGGGTACTTTGCATATTTCACAAAAGTCTAATAGTGATATCTCCTTAACCACATGATATAAGCGAAACTCCACCGTAGGTGGAGTTTTCCTAGGATGAAAATGAAAGCTTTGCGTAAAAATATGGGTCAGTAAGAGATACTGCTCTTTTTGGTCGTTGAGGAAGTCGGTGAGGCCTGCATTATTCGCCATCCAATAAAAGTCTTTGTAAATACCGGCGGACGTCATGAAATTATTACAAGGCCATTCGCATGGTCGAACTTCCTCCATGCGATGAAGATGATATTTGGGCTTCTTGTTTTCTTCTTTCTTCTTCTCCTCCGAGCTCTTGCTGGAAGAGCCCCTCAATATTCTTTTTAACATTTTCCTTTTCTGAAAATTTCTGAAATTTTTAGTAACTCACAATAAAAGTTAACCAAACTCAACAAGATTGATAGCAACAACTCCTACAAGTGCCTAGAGGCTATATCCTGCATTAGAACTACTTGGGACCAAGAAAATTTGACATGCAAGCTCAAGAACAAGGTCACCACAGCAGCCCAAATTTGCAAAAAATAAAGCACTGGAACAAAAACTAATTGGACCAATGGAGGAGTCACATACCAAGGAACAATCTCCCCAAACAGTTTGGTGAATGGTGCTTTGAGCAAGGAGATCGAAAATGGCAGCAAAATGAGCTAGAACTCGGGTTTGAGCTGGTTGGGGATTTTTGTGGTAGGAAGAAGAAGAGCATGGGTGAAAGGATAAGTGGAGGGGGGGCACGTGGGGCCCTCGAGGCAGCGGGCGCGCCCTGGGAAGGGGGCGCGCCCTGTGCCCTCGAGGCCACGTGTTGGCTCCCCTTGTTGTGTGTTCAGTGCCATATTTTCTTAAATATTCTAGAAAAAAAATCATATTTCATTTTCATGGCATTTGGAGAACTTTTATTTTTGGGATATTTTTTATTGCATGGATAAGTCTGAAAACAGACGGATAATGCTATTTTCTTTTATTAATCCTACTTAACAGAAAGTAAAAGGAGGGTATAGAAGGTTTGTGCTATCTAGATTCACCTATCCCATGTTCATCAAAAGGAATCCAGTAACAAGGTTGATCAGGTCTTGCTAATAAACTCTTTCCGAGTAACATGAAATCGGAGAATTTTCGAATAACACTATGTTACCTCAATGGTGATATGTATGTCCCCAACAATAAGTATGTCACATGCCTTCTTGATAGTAGGAATAGGAAACTCAAAACCTCCAATAGTAATAGTTGAAGTTTTTCCAATATAATTGATACTATGAACCCGAGGTTGTTTCCTCGGAAAGTGTACCGTATGTTCATTACCATTGACATGAAAAGTGACATTGCCTTTGTTGCAATTAATAACAGCCCCTGCAGTATTCAAAAAGGGTCTTCCAAGAATAATAGACATACTATCGTCCTCGGGAATATCAAGTATAACAAAGTCAGTTAGAATAGTAACATTTGCAACTACAACATGCACATCCTCACAAATACCGACAGGTATAGCAGTTGATTTATCGGCCATTTGTAAAGATATTTTAGTAGGTGTCAGCTTACTCAAGTCAAGTCTACGATATAAAGAGAGAGGCATAACACTAACACCGGCTCCAAGATCACACAAAGCAGTTTTAACATAGTTTCTTTTAATGGAGCAAGGTATAGTAGGTACTCCTGGATCTCCTAGTTTCTTAGGCATTCCACCCTCAAAAGTGTAATTGGCAAGCATGGTGGAGATTTCTACTTCAGGTATCTTTCTTTTGTTGGTAATAATATCTTTCATGTACTTGGCATAAGGATTTGTTTTAAGCACATCAGTCAAACGCATACGCAAAAAGATAGGTCTAATCATTTCAGCAAAGCGCTCAAAATCTTCATCATCCTTTTTCTTGGATGGTTTCGGAGGAAAAGGCATGGGTTTCTGAACCCAGGGTTCTCTTTCCCTACCATGCTTCCTAGCAACGAAGTCTCTCTTATCATAACGTTGATTCTTTGATTGTGGGTTATCAAGATCAACAGCAGGTTCAATCTGTACATTATTATCATTGCTAGGTTGAGCATCAACATGAACATCATCATTAACATTATCACTAGGTTCATGTTCATTAACAGATTATGTCTCAGCATCAGAAATAGATATATCATTGGGATTCTCAGGTGGATGAGCTACAGGTTCACTAGAAGCATGCAAATTTCTATCATTTTTCTTTTTCTTCTTCTTAGAAGAACTGGGTGCATCTAAATTAGCTCTCTGAGAATCTTGCTCAATTCTCTTAGGGTGACCCTCAGGATACAGAGGTTCCTGAGTCATTCTGCCACCTCTAGTCACAACTCTAATGGCATTATCATTATTCTTACTATTTAATTCATTGAGCAAATCATTCTGAGCCTTAAGTACTTGTTCTACTTGAGTGGTGACCATGGAAGCATGTATACTAATAAGTTTCAGTTCATCTTTGGCACTAGACAGATAATCACTCAAGCGTTCAATCATATAAGCATTGTGTTGTAATTGTCTACCAACATAAGCATTGAAGTTTTCTTGTTTCAGAATAAAATTGTCAAACTCATCTAAGCATTGGCTAGCAGACTTATAACGAGGAATATCACCTTCATCAAATCTATAAAGAGAATTTACCTTTACTACCTGTGTAGGGTTATCAAGACCATGTATTTCTTCAATAGGCGGTAAATTCTTAACATCTTCAGCTTTAATACCTTTTTCTTTCATAGATTTATTTGCCTCTTGCATGTCTTCAGGACTGAGAAATAGAACACCTCTTTTCTTCGGAGTTGACTTAGGAGATGGTTCAGGAAGTGTCCAATTATTTTCATTGGCTAGCATATTGTTCAATAGTAATTCAGCTTGTTCCACTATTCTTTCCCTGAAAACACAACCAGCACAACTATCCAGGTGGTCTCTGGAAGCATCGGTTAGTCCATTATTAAAGACATCAAGTATATCATGCATCTCAAGAGGATGATCAGGCAAATCATTAAGTAACTGGAGAAGCTTCCCCCAAGCTTGTGGGAGACTCTCTTTTCAGTTTGAGCAAAGTTATATATTTCCCGTAAGGCAGCTTGTTTCTTATGAGCGGGAAAATATTTAGCAAAAAAGTAATACATCATATCCTGGGGACTACGCACACAACCAAGATCAAGAGAATTAAACCAAGTCTTAGCATCACCCTTTAACGAGAACGGCAACAACTTAAGGATATAATAGTAGCGAATCTTTTCATCATTGGTAAACAGGGTGGCTATATCATTCAACTTGGTAAGATGTGCCACAACAGTTTCACACTCATAGCCATGGAAAGGATCAGATTCAACCGAAGTAATTAACTCAGGATCAATAGAGAATTCATAATCCTTATCAGTGACACATATAGGTGAAGTAGCAAAAGCAGGTTCATGTTTCATTCTAGCATTCAAGGACTTTTCGTTCAGCTTAGATAATAACTTCTTAAGATCATATCTATCATTGCAAGCAAGAAAGTCTCTAGCAGTTTCTTCATCCATAACATAACCCTCAGGCACAACAAGCAATTCATATCTATTGGGAGTAGTTTCATCATCACTTTCATAAATATCATCGACATTTGCACTCTCCCTAACCTTAGCAATTTGTTCATCTAGAAATTCACCTACTGGCACAGTATCAGGCATAGAGGTAGTTTCATCATACATAGCAGAAGTAGCATCATCAAGAACATACGGAATATCAGATTCAATAGCAGGAGTAGGTGTCGCAAGTTTACTCATAACAGAAGGAGAATCTAGTGCAGAGCTAGATGGTAGTTCCTTACCTCCCCTCGTAGTTCAGGGTAAGATCTTGGTTTTTGAGTCCTTCAAATTCTTCATTGTGATAAACAGATATAAATCCCAAGTGACTTAAAGAATAGAGCTATGCTCCCCGGCAACGGCGCCAGAAAATAGTCTGGATAACCCACAAGTGCAGGGGATCGCAACAGTTTTCGAGGGTAAAGTATTAAACCCAAATTTGTTGATTCGACACAAGGGGAGCCAAAGAATACTCTTAAGTATTAGCAGCTGAGTTGTCAATTCAACCACACCTGGAAACTTAGTATCTGCAGCAAGATACATTAGTAGCATAGTAATATGATAGTGGTGGTAGCAGCAATAAAAGTAAAGATAATGTTTTTGTCATTTTTGTGATAGTAGCAACAGAAAAGTAAATAAGCGACAAGCAATATAGGTAAAGCTCGTAGGCATTGGATCGGTGATGGGAAATTATGTCGGATGCAATTCATCATGTAGGAGTTATAACCTAGGGTGACACAGAACTAGCTCTAGTTCATCAATACAATGTAGGCATGTATTCCGAATATAGTCATACGTGCTTATGGAAAAGAACTTGCATGACATCTTTTGTCGTACCCTCCCGTGGCAGCGGGGTCCTATTGGAAACTATGGGATATTAAGGCCTCCTTTTAATAGAGTACCGGACCAAAGCATTAACACATAGTGAAGACATGAATTCCTCAAACTATGGTCATCACCGGGAGTGGTCCCGATTATTGTCACTTTGGGGTTGCCGGATCATAACACACAGTAGGTGACTATAGACTTGCAAGATAGGATCAGGAACACACATATATTCATGAAAACATAATAGGTTCAGATCTGAAATCATGGCACTCGGGCCCTAGTGACAAGCATTAAGCATAGCAAAGTCATAGCAACATCAAGCTTAGAACATAGTGGATACTAGGGATCAAACCCAAACAAAATTAACTCAATTACATGATAGATCCCATCCAACCCATCACCGTCCAGCAAGCCTACGATGGAGTTACTCACACACGGCGGTGAGCATCATGGAATTGGTTATGGAGGAAGGTTGATGATGACGATGGCGACGATCTCCACTCTCTGGAGCCCCGAACGGACTCCAGATCAGCCCTCCCGAGAGAGATTAGGGCTTGGCGGCGGCTCCGTCTCATAAAACGCGATAATTCTTTTTTTTTTTGATTTTTTCCCCCACGAAACGGAATATATAGGACCTGGGGATACGTCGGTGGGGCATCGGGGGGCCCTCGAGGCAGGGGGCGCCCCCCCCCCCCACCCTCGAGGACAGGGTGTGGGCCCCCCCGATGCAGATCTTCTTGCAGATATTTTTTATATTTTCTGAAATAATTCTCCGTTGACTTTCACGCTATTCCGAGAACTTTTTATTTCTGTACAAAACCAACACCATGGCAGTTCTGCTGAAAACAGCGTCAATCCGGGTTAGTTCCATTCAAATCATGCATGTTAGAGTCAAAAACAAGGGCAAAAGTGTTTGGAAAAGTAGATACGTTGGAGACGTATCATCTGCCAACGCTTAAAGTATGTACCGGTAAACTTATCCGGTTTCAGTGTAGCGGCAAAGCCACTTATCAAAAAATTCCTAAACATAATAGGTTTTTGGATTGCTGGGTAAACAGGCAATTTTTCGATTAATTTAATCCAGGAATAAACCACTAGCATGGAAGTGACACAAATAATCGCATACTGATATTCAATCATGCAGGCACATACTACGCTAATTATAGACATATCTATGTATAACACTAGCATGCCTAAAACAGAAAATAGTAGGAGTGGGATAAACGAGTTATACCCTCCAGTAGGCCATGCAGAGGCCGCGGCGGCGGTGACGACAGCAGCGTCCTTGACTGCCTTCTTGTCGGCTTCGAGCTTCGCGGCGGCAGCACGTTCGGCGTCGGTGGACATGGTGATGACGAGGGTGACGCGGACGTAGAGGTAGTACACGAACGGCGAGCAGTCGCGTAGTCGCTTCCCAAAAACCTATTCGCCCCTCTCCCGTACAGGATCCGGAGAGGCGGGGTTTCGGAGACCCGCTCTCCCGTCGACTGTGTACGCGGCGCACGTGATGGAGTCACCGGCGGCAGCAGTAGCAAAAGAACAACGGTGGGCGTGGAGGCAGATGCGTTCTGTTGTGGCGCCTAGGGTTAGAAGACACCTCGCACTTATATAGGTGCAGCCACGTGGAGATACGTGGGCTCGACCCACGTCCGAGTCCGTGACAGCCCACGATCCGACGTCTCAGATCGTGGCCCCGCTGTTTAGAAACTCTCCGTTAGTGACTGACAAAAATAAGCGCATAGGTGTGAGCTCGGCTCGACTCAATCCTGCAACCCGCGGCGCGGCGCGTCGTGACGAGGTGTGGCGTGGCGAGGTGGGCAGCGGAGGAGGACTGCGCGAGGGCCTCTTCTCTTCTCAAGCTCCAATAGCATGTGGAAGAGAATCCCTTATAAGGAGGTCCAACTCCTCTTCCACTTCCGGGGTGGGACTAAACTTCCCACTACACCTAGTGCCAATATACCCACATGGGCCCTTAGAGATTTTTCAGAAATTGCTATATGGGCCTAAAGCCATCTCAAATTTCAGCACATTCCTTGCATGTTATAGTTCATCACAAAGCCTTTATAGCTTGGTGGCAGTGATTGAAGAACTCTATTAATAACACTATCTTTGTCAACTTTGCAACCAAGTTGAGTCATATGATTATAGTACCCAGACATTCTGAGCAAGTGTTCACTGATAGAACTGTTCCCCTCCATCTTGCAGCTGTAGAACTTATTGGAAATCTCATATTTCTCAATCCGGGCATTTTCTTGAAATATTAACTTCAATTCTTGGAACATCTCATATGCTCCATGACGTTCAAAACATCGTTGAAGTCCCGGTTCTAAGCCGTAAAGCATGGCACACTGAACTATCGTGTAGTCATCAGAACGAGCTTGCCAGACGTTCATAACATCCGGAGTTGCTCCTGCAGCAGGCTTGTCACCAAGCGGTGCTTCAAGGACATAATTCTTCTGTGCAGCAATGAGGATAATCCTCAAGTTACAGACCCAGTCCGAGTAGTTGCTACCATCATCTTTCAACTTAGCTTTCTCCATGAGCGCATTAAAATTCAATGGAACAACAACACGGGCCATCGATCTACAACAACATAGACATGCAAAATACTATCATGTACTAAGTTCATGATAAATTAAAGTTAAATTAATCAAATTTAAGAACTCCCACTTAGACAGACATCCCACTAATCATCTAAATGATCACGTGATCCATATCAACTAAACCATGTCCGATCATCACACGAGATGGAGTAGTTTTCAATGGTGAACATCTTATGTTGATCATATCTACTATATGATTCACGCTCGACCTTTCGGTCTCCAGTGTTCCGAGGACATATCTGCATATGCTAGGCTCGTCAAGTTTAACCCGAGTATTATGCGTGTGCAAAATTGGCTTGCACCCGTTGTCCGTGAACGTAGAGCTTATCACATCCGATCATCACGTGGTGTCTCGGCACGACGAACTTTTGCAACGGTGCATACTCAGGGAGAGCACTTATACTTTGAAATTAAGTGAGAGATCATCTTATAATGCGAGAGATGTACTTCCAGCCCACCTGATGCAGTACAAGAGAGACAACGCTCAAGAAAATCCATTTAGTTTCAGGCATTTCAATATGTACAAGCAAGCCATGGAGCTCGTACGGATGGGAGACTCAAGTGTGGCAGCTTATGAGCGCTTGACATCACTATTCAATCACTGTGCAGCTGAGATGAAGCCGTATACAGAGGTCCGAGATGGACTGAGTTTGGAGGACAAGATAGCCGGCAATGCGACAGTTGAGAAAATGATACAGTCAGGAGGCGACGTATGTAATGCGGTTGAACCTACACAAGTCGAAGCTACACAATTCAACATCGGGAACGATGACATCAACTCATGTAACGAGTCTGCAAATAGGATGGATAACCTACTGGCACCTGCCAAGCGGAAGCAGGTTGGGAGGCCGACAACGAGTAGGGAGAACGCGCCATACGAGGGTTTAAGCAAAACAACTAGATTCTGCGGTATATGTAGGCAGCAGGGACATAAGCGGACAACCTATCCCGAACAAGGAGATGTACCAAAGCAGCCACGTAAACCAGCAAGATGCAAGAATTTTGGAGTTGAGGGACACCGGAGGAACAATTGCCATAAAGCCGCGCAACTAAGACTGGTTTAATGCTCGAAAAGAGCTATATGGTGTGGAAATTCCCAAGATAAAATCTAGTAACATTGTAGTGAAATGTATTATTTGATTTCTGACACATAAACTAGGCTACCATGTATGTGTAGCTCTTACCTGTTAAACGATTTTCACGCTATTAAAATGTCTTCTCGGCATTTTCTGATTATGTACTGGTCATGTTGACAATGTATATGGTTGTTCGATTTTCAGATTGCCTGTGATGCGGAATATGAATTTGTGGAGCCTGAACTCTTGGAAAAATGTTGCTTATGGCTGAGTAGTAGAAAATGAGCTCGTACATGGTAACATGTGGCATGTCACCAGGTGGCATGGGGCATGTGTAAGCGAACAAACCAGTCCCTGAAAATTTAATGAGGTGCATGGGTTAGATGGGGCTGGAAACTGTTGTGGCCGGCATTTCAAACCAGGTGAGCGGGCTTGGGTTTCAAATTCAAACGAGGTGGGCGGGATGGGAAGGATGAAACGATAAAATGGGGGATGGTGATGGCTCGTCCAACAGCTCAAGCATTTTCATTTGTAGAGGTGACTCATGGGAGCCCCAGCAGTCTCCCACCCTGCATCTTCTTTGACCAATTCTGATGAATGCACAATGGTTTGCAACAATCCGGTCCAAGTACATCCCTCTTGCTTTTGTTCTGTCTTGCGTCCCGAGTGGTGTTGATGTTAATAACTGAACCAATGGTCGTTCAATGCAGGCAGTGGAGGTGTCTGAAGCATCAGTTAACTGGGGGGATGAGCCTGTGGTTCATGAGAACTAGGGCATCTCCATAGTGTCTCTGTAGGTGTGCATCGGGAGTGTTAGTGAATAATATCGTCCGCATGCATGCTTACTGTGAAAAGCATTTCACCAGGTGAGTGGCCCTGGCGACCAGCGGGAGGAGTAGAAGCCTGCGGAGCAGAAGATGAAGCAATGGGTTGATGTGTGTCCAGATGCAGATGAAGGTTTCGGAGAGCATGATCCAACTGCTAATCAACTGGAGCTGGATCAGGATGAATCCCTCATGCTGATGGTAACAGCGGATGGCGATGTGGAGGAAAGCAATTGCCACTGCGCAAAATGTGCTAGGAAGAATGTCTGATTAGCAGTGTAGTTCGTTGTTAGTACACCCAGTTTAGGCAAACGATGCCTTTGCCCTATTGCTGGCATGTGTATCTAGTGATTGGTGTGCGTGTGCTAAAATAGATCTCTGGGTTTGTGCGTGGATCATCGGCGTAGTAATTAACTCTATACTATGAAACAGAGTACTGCGTGCTGTTGTAAACCAGTATAAAACAGCCGGTGCAAGCATGCTTGCTTGGTGATGCACTGAGCGAACGGATTTAGCTCTCTTTAATTATGTCTATAGTCATGGGGATCAGTTCGGTAGTACGGTCGGACGCATGCCCGGTGGCAGCTCGTAAGCGGTGCCATGCATTATTTTGTGCATCGTACGCGGGGAGTGGTGGACCCATAACATGCAGAAGCTGATTAGAACTCTGCATGCATTGGTTAAGCTTGCACGAGTCGTACTGTGCAGCTAGAATAATGCCGTGGACACCATTCCATGCATGTGCATGCTTTTGTCCTTACATGGTGTTGGCTGGGGGGAAATGTCAACAGGAGCGAGGCGGAGGGACTAAAAAACATCCTCTATCCTTCTCACCTTGCAATTTTTGAGATGGACCCCCCAATTGCGAACTTTGTATATAAAGGTGTGTCGGCAGCGTGGTTGCTGGTCCCGAAATATACATGGGTGTAACAATAAAGTGTGATCCAGCAGATACTTCAAAAAGTGCGGACCGAACTGCATGAGTGCTGCATGCAAAAGAACGTCCACGTAGAAAATTCACCGG
>LR738713.1:26619786-26633260 GCA_902687465.1 Secale cereale
GGGGGGGGCGCCAGCAGATATTTGAGCGAGCGCTCAACCGTAAAAACTTGTTCGAACGGAACATGTACAAGGACCTCACCTGGAGTTCGATTCAGTCAGCGTGGCGCGGTGGCAATTCCCGCCCCTGGAGTCCAAAATGTGTGGTTGTGAGAGTTTTGCAAGCGAGTACGCAAAAAGGTGGCTTGTACAAGCAGTAAATTCGGAGGGCGAGAGTGGGTAGAACAGTGCCGGCGGCGTCTCTGTTCTAGCTTTGGAGCTTAGCAGTGAAGAAAGGGGAAAAATCCAGATCTGGTCTGACCTCCGGCGGACAGAGGAAGCAAAGCTTGCCTAACTGGTAAGCATGGTCCGCCTGGCTCTTTCTTCCCCATATGCTGCCGACGGCCGTGCTCCGGCCACTAGATATCTTTTCGCATCGGTTCTAACTCCGCCGTTTACTCCGTTCTGCTCTGGCCTTCCTTTTTGGTAGCTAATCTAGCTCGCTTTCTTGCTCCGGATAAGGTTTTCCCGCCATGGATGAAGTAGATTAAATAGGGTTCGTGCCGTACGGGCTATTCTACGCTTGTGAGGGTATGAACTAACCCGTTTGCATGCCTGTTTGTTTTGTGCAGGTCAGGCGAGGGCAATGACTAGGCCTGTGGGGACGCTGAAACGGCCAAGATCCGGCAGCCGCACACGGGGGCACGCGAAGAAGAGGATCAGGTGACGCGGAATCGATGACATGGCTCTTGCCAATGCAAGGACAAGGGAGCCGTCTTTCCATGTTCGCCACGGGGCCTTTCCTAGGGTTAGGTACATTGTTTTATCATGCAATGGAGCCGACGGGCATGGCTGGTTTGCTGACCAACCGATATGCCGGGCCGGTAGATAGGGTTCACGTCGCTGAGCTACTAGGTAGGGTTGACACTGGAGCTAGGACGTTGCGAATGCCAGATGGACAAGTGAGAACAATAACTGATGATGATGCTGTTAGGATCTTGGGCGTACGTGGTCATGGTAGGATCTTTCAATTTGGAACGCCTGTGGATAGGTCTAGGCTTGTTAAAAAGGTTAGAGTGGTGGTTGGGCTACGAGGAAGAGGAGGATTAAAGGTCTCAGACCTTGAGTATGTCATAAGCACACTAAACCCTTCTTGCATGGATGAGAATGAGACCATAGCATTCACGGTTGCATCCACATTGATGGCTGTAGCCACTTTGTTGGGCCCATGACATACAGTTGCCACCATACCAGAAGAGATGTTGCCGATTGTGCAAGATCCATGGGCTATAGGCGAGTACAACATTGCACGATACTCGGTCGATCTCATAATGATTACTGCCGAAAGATATCAAAGAAACGTAGCAAACGGAGACGAGCTGGCTATCCTAGGTGGACATTCGCTTTTTTTGCAGGCAAGTACTGTACCTAGAAAGTTGGTTTAAGTAATGTAGTTAATTTGGATAGTTAGAGTATCTGATAAGTAAATCCAACTTGTCTTTGCAGTACTGTCAGCTGGACTGGGTGGATTATGGGCCAGCAAGCCTGAGGTCAAATCTGCTGCCCAGAATTTGTGCTTACTCAACTCCGATTGTGAGGAAGTTGATACAATTGGAGAGGGAAAACCCAGGACATTACCCGGTAAATGACACTGCTAGTTTCGTGACATGTACGACCATATATTATTATATGTAAACGATACTAACATTGTTGTGAGATGACAAAATGTAATGCAGACCAGGCCTGAAGGGTATATGGTGCAAAGAATATGGATGTGACATCCCCTCATGGCTGCAACAGCTAATTCGGTAAGTTGGCCCACTAAACTAGCTTTCGACCAAACATGTTATCATTCGATCTACATAATGAACCGCAATGTGCGGCGCCTTTCAGTTGTTTGCAGCGCATAGCGAGCTTGCAGCACTTGAACCGCACGATGCCAACGCAAACCCCGGGTTCCACATTGTGGAGGAAGCGGTTGCAGATGGCAGAGAATCACATGGAGAGGGCACCTTGGGTGCACGGGGGCGAAGCGTGGGCACTACAACTGAGGTGGCTGGCAATGCAACTGATGATCATATATCAAGCAGTTTGCAAGTTGCTGTATTGAATCAAGCTTATATCGTCGAAGAGTGTGACGGCGATTGCAGCGAGCCAACAGGTTAGCAAAATGGAACTACAAAACCATGAGCAACATTGTAGTGGACAGTAGATAGGTGGCTAACATTTTTTAGTTTGCTATTCTGAAAATGCAGTTCCAGTATATGACACGTACGACGAGGCGGACGAACTTCCAGATGACAGAACTGCACAAGAGCATGCCTTGGCAATTGTTACCACAGTGGGAGATATGCAGAACCACACGAATGATTCAAATAGTCAACTGGAAGACAATATAGAATTATCACAATCAAGGTCCCGGAGCCAAGAATATGGTAAACATCATCATCTTCGGTTGCGTTACTGTTGCTGCATCACTTCGACACTAAGATGGTCATAGCATTATAATTAAAATTTTGGTCGTTGCGTCGTATTGTCAGATGGCGATGACTCCAGTTCAGGATCTGAAAGTGATGAAGAGGTTAATCAGGCAGTGGTCATTTTGACAGGTTGTGTGTTGGTCAGACAAAACGTGAAAACCATGAATATGTATATATGAAATGTGTAATAAATTAATGTGGAAATGCTTGTTTGCAGATGCTCCAGTGGAAGCTGTAAGGGAGAGAGAACTTCCCGTTGTAATCAATGAAGGAGGTTATGAAGCCAGGAGGCAGAGCCGCATGCGCCAGATTGGTGCAAACGATAAAGGGAAGAAAATGTTAGAATAAGAGAGTGAGTTGGAGTCTTCAGATAGCGGTGACGATGAGAAGACACACTATGAACACGTAGGAAGGAACGCTGCAAGGATCTTGCAGTATCAAGGTAAGCTTGGCCATCTATAATAGGACTGAACCCCTTGTGCTTACAAAAGTAGAGTAGATGACATGACAAACTTGTTGAATTGTTGTCAGAGAGGCGTGCAACAAATGGGGGTCGGCAACGGCCACCAGTGGTGAGCATACAAGGTAACAATATCGTCTAATTAATTAAACCCAATCAGTGAACATCCAGTGGTAGAAAAATGACTGTTGGTGTTGGAAAATATTTTCAGCTCAACCAGAAATTGCAGCAATACTGATGAGCACAACAGGAGGGCGGGAAGCACATCCCGAAGACAACTATGTCCCAGTACTGGAGGGTGCAGGTTGTGAATCTGATTGCACTTCAAATTACATTTAAAAGACGGACCTCACCTTGATATAAAAAGATGGTTACCCTTGTTTCTGGTGCGACTGTGTTGAGCAACCATATTAAAAAAAGATGCTTGTCTTGTGCAGATGGACCTCTAGATGGTACAGGGGATTCAGCCAAAGATCAATGCGAGAGCCCAATAACTCCCGCGGATGCAATTATCGGGAGTGGATTTCCAGGGTCCGATCACCCGATAACTCCTGCAAGTGCAGTGCTTGGAGGTGGACTTCCAGATTCTGCTGAGTATGTAGTCCATACAGAACAGAGGTGGGATGACAGCATGCGCAGTGGCCTCAGAAGAAGGTTTCTGCAAGCATCAGCTGATATTGAAGGTTAGCTAGTGCTGATGGTCACATATTGTAGCTTTTTAAGTTTAAACTATAATGCAATAGGTGTGGTGTGCTCACACTATTTTTTTTTAAATTGTTCCTACAGCTGAAGGTATACTGATGACCATGGGGGTTCGTGATATGATGAATGTTGTGCTTGAAGAAACTAGACAATTTGTGGGTCCAATAAGAGCTGTAGTTACAGGGCCATCAACTCTGGACGCTGATAGTACGGAAGGATATGATGAGATGCTGGAAAAACATCATGACAGTCTAATAGAAGATGAGCCTGTGCAAAGGGTGGAGCTTAGTGCTGATGGCCTATTTGCATCATCAGTGCAGAATTTGTACGATGCGAATGGTTAGTTACATCAACTTGGCAGGATTGCATATTGAATATGATATATAAAAAGTGCAGTTGTGCTGCATGTTATTGATGTAGAATTGGAAGTTCCGTTCATCGACTTGGTTACAAGTGTTGCTGAAACAAGTAACGGGGTCATTGTCATGTCGCCCGGTACGTGCCACCTTCAGAAAATGTAAAACTGTGTGAAAAAAAATTAAAAATTGACATTTGACTATTGTATTTGTTTTAGTGGTGTTAATTGACTTGACCGTGAGCAGTCCAGAAACAAATGTTGATGCAGGGCAAGCAGCTGCAGGTATGCATTCCCTTGAGATGGTCAGAAATAATTATAAGAAAAATACGGCATGCATCAAGTAAATGTTTGTACATGTATTTTCAGATGTAAATCGAAAAATCGGTTACATGAAGACAGAAGACACGGCGAATGACCTTCTTTT
This sequence comes from Secale cereale, assembly GCA_902687465.1. NCBI lineage: Eukaryota > Viridiplantae > Streptophyta > Magnoliopsida > Poales > Poaceae > Secale > Secale cereale. The sequence continues at coordinate 26,624,187 of LR738713.1, forward strand.
CGAACGGCCAGAGCCGGAAGCGGATGCAAACCTCCCACTAGGAGTAAGGACAGCAGGTGAGAAGCTCGATTGTGCTTAGAAGAGATAATGATATATTGTTGGCAATAATTTAATGTTGTTGTCGTGTAAATGGTACTTATTGTATATTGTTGACAGTGCATGAAGTTGGATCAGAGCAGCAAGCAATCGAGAGAAATATGGATGGCAATGAAAAGAAAAGAAACACCTGCCTGAAGTTTAATACAGTTATAGAGGGTAAGTGTTTGTGTCTGACTTATATCAAAAGATGCAGTAGTTGGTCCACTAATGATTTTCCCAAAACTGAAGGGATGGCATGTGTTGGATTATCACCACCGCCAGGATACCGTAGCATGGCATCATCGTTGGTGACTGCGTATGCGCGGGGTGCGACCAACGAATCAGGTGTTGCTGCTGTTGATGTACATACTTGACGTTTGGCAATGGGCCATGTCTCTAATTATAATTTCTGTATGCATACTCAGGGAGAGGAGCAGAAGGGATCAGGCGGGGACAAAAGAGGAGCGCAAACAGAGTAAGCCAGTGCCACCAGCAGCAGAGACGCCTGGGAATATCGAGCAGGGGGTCGACATCAACCCAAAGTTTGGATGATGCCGGTGACGATGGAGATGGGACGCTGCCAAATGACGTTGATTCTATGGACGCTTCCAGAGCTGCTGGCCATGGGGTACTACGCGATCCTGTAGTTGATGGAGGTTCGTGAACTTAAACCTGACTTTGTTAAATGTAAACACAGCAGCATAACAACTACAAATTTATATTGAATCGGTTTGTAGCACCAGGACAACCTGGAGTAGTAGTTACAGGAAGAGGTGTGCTCGGTAGCATCACAGGATACGCCTTCCAAGGGGTCACAAGTGAGTGGAAAAAATGAGGCTGCTGATAAGCTTATTTAATCCTAGCTTGACCCTTGCACTGGTTTTTATTTGTACCAACCAGCCAGGGAAATCGGAGAAGGATCGGGGGGAGCGGCTAATTGTGGAGGTGGTGTACATGGGGTACACACAATGGCTGGTACTGGATACTATCATGAAGGTCTGCATATGCTAAAACTTGCTTAAATTGTTGGGGGGAAATGATGGAGAACCATAACAAGTGTTATTGTTTCAACTTGTGTGACCAGGACAAGCCGGAACGATGCCGATAGGGAATATTTCTAGAATTGGTGAACATGCTATACAGGAACAGCCAGCAGGCAACCAAGGTTGGTTAGCTGGAAAAGGATAGAATGCAAAACTACATGTTTCGAACAATGCAACAATAGTAACTTTGTCTAATTTTGTAGGCGCGATGGCTCTGGAAGGGAGTGCTGACGTACAGAGGGGAGTAGGACTTGTCTCGGGACGAATGAACAGAAACTTGAGGTTGCGTGTTGGCTTGGTAAGGACCATGGTGAAAATGGAAATGAGTGAGAAGGGGGACGTATTCCCAGGAAAAGCTGGTCTGAAGCATGAAGAGCCCATTGCAAGAGATGTTGTGGAATTCTGGGACAGGATGTGTACCAGCAGCTCCAGGAATCGTAGAAGGTCCGTCAATATTGTAATCACGGTGACAACAAGAAATGCATTTGTTTATGGTGACTAAAAGTGCATGTGCTTTTGCTCACTTGCAGGAAGTGGTACAAACACCTGGTGCCTTACCTGATAGTGCTGTCAGGTGAGGACTTTGTGAAAGAATTTGGTCCTGGTGGGCGCCTGACGACAATCGGTTGGACGGCTATGTCGAGAATGCTTGTGTGCAAGGAAGGGGTAATGTACGGGGACTGGGAGATCAGGTGGCGACACATATTTGAATTGCGGTTTGTGGTGAGTGTGTACTTAGATAGCATGAACTAAGCAGCTTAATTGGAGCATCAAAACATGTTGCCATAACTTACTCTGTCTTTCTGTAGCTCGCTCTTATGTACCGGTCGTACAATTTGGACTTTGAATTCATGAATACGATGATGAGCTATGAGGCGCTCGGGTATCGCCTGCAGTGGACAAAGAAGGTACAGAAAATAAGTGCACAATCCGAGTGTTAGGTGTAGATATACTATCAATTCAGGTGTAGCAATATGAACTCATGCAATCTTTAGATTTTCAGCTGATGCTGCCGGTTCCAATACTACATAGCTGGTCACTATATGTTGTTGACGCTGAGAAGAGGAAAATGTTAGTCATGGACCCATGTTTGACATCTGGCCCAGTAGAACAAATGCAGGACAAGCATGAAGACAATGCAACAAACTTCATCCTGGCAGGACTACGTCGATGCATACATGAGAACATCGCTAGTTGGTATGTCCCGGCTCAAGGATGGAGAATTGAGTACAACGTCGGCATGCATGACAACTCCTCAGTGTATGTTCAAAGAGTGCACCTTTCAAATTCGAAAAATTTGAAAGCCGTGTAGTGTTTATCTGACTTGATTCATGTGGTAATGCAAAAAATCAGGGAGGACAGCTGGCTGCACCTTGTCAACTACAGCAGGAATTACACTGGGCTATATCTTCAGACTGTGCTGACCCCGGTGAGCAGTGGACCATAGAACGATGTTGGAAATTTTTATTAGCCGTTTCACTCGGCTTGATGATCCTGGCTAATAAGCAAACTCAAATATTTTGCAGGCGCGCCTTAACTACATGAGGCAATAAATTGCATATGAAATCATCTCAATGAGGGGGTACACAGGTGAGCTGCCAGACTTCATGGTTGAGGAAGTGTTACCATTCTAGGGTGTTAGGGGATGACACGGTTAAATTTGGACCAAACGTTGCGAGTTCGGAGCAGACTCCTGGTTGCATACGGTGACAATTGGGAACATTAGTTGCCATCCCACATCTATCAGGTGTGGTAATGGTTCCCAAGTTTCACGAGCAGCCAAAAACTGAAGACATTTTGGAGCCAAGAAAGGATGCAATTTAGCTTGCACCCAGCCGCGGGAGGTGTGTACGTGATTGTGATGACTTCTTGGCTGCCATGACTAAGTTTGTGACCTATTATTATGAACCATATAAGTACGGTCGTCATTTCTGCAACATCCGGCGTGATGGTTGCAACTAGAGATGCAATTTAGCTTGCACCCCACTTCAGGATGGTGTGTAAGTGATTGTGATCAGTGCCTGGGTTCGGACCACCTATTCATGCATCATTGGTGGGTGTCGTCGTTTATGTAAAAGTTTCGGTCATATATGGCCATCGAGACTTTAAGGCCTAATCATAATACATAATTGTGTCTGAACCTTTGACATGTGGGTTTGCTATTTATTGATGTTGCCATATGGCTAGATTGATTTTGGCTTGATCTGAGTTCGGTACGTCTCTACCATATGCTGACCCAACTGGAACAAACTTTTTGGTGGCAATCTCAATCTGAAAGCAAAAAACATGAACACCAATCTTTTGCGACTCTCCAACCTTGTTTCAACTAGGAAAATGTCATCGGGTGTAGACACTACCTGTGGATTCAGGGGCATTGGGTTATTCGGTTTGGCCAATCATGTTTTGAGCTATTCATTTTGTAACAAAGAATATGGCCTAAGGTGCCAATTGTGTGTGAAGCTTCGCATGTCATTTGCACCTGTGATGCAACTAAAAATGTAACCATGGGATCGATGCATAAGGTGACTATGGGAACAAAATATAGGCCAGAACACCAAGAAATCTGCTGGATGAAATTGAAGTACTAGTCCGCGACGTGTTAACATATAACGATTGGATGAAAATGATGCCCTCGGTTCACATAATTGGTACTAGTGATTAAGATGAATGTCACATACTTTCACGTGGCTAAGGTGCGTGGGCACGAAACTACAAAATGATAGCTCAATGCCAATCGTGCTCGTTTGCTTGTCTATTCTTCTTCAAAGATGGAGTCTGATGGTGCAAGGAGGCGCCAGAGAGCATTGCGCGCATGTGGTGAGAAATTGCCCTGCAGCTTCATGCACTCATGCAACATTTCCCACTTTGCTTCTGACATTGTGTGCTGTGCAATGACAACGGTAAAGTAATCAATTAGCAGCCAAACTTGGGAAGTTACAAGTGCTGACTTTGACAACGCAAAAAATTGGCGAGGTTACATGATAACAAACCTTTGTGGGTGGCATCTTCAGCTTCTTGCCTTCGAATTGACGGCTGATAAATACAACACAGGCACCAGTTTCATTTCTAAACATGGCAAAACAGAGCTACATAAGAACAAGGAGTATGAAATTCCGCATAGCGGCATCCATAAAAAATGGGGATTGAAAACTATACCGGGAAAAAATGCTATCAGCAAGGGCGGGGAACTGGATAGTCCACCCATCTTTGCTCATGGGCCACCCAGCGTAGTACTCATTTAAGCAACTGAACAGTGCCCCGTGTAGCTTCCAAGCTAAGATCTCGTCTCTATGTTGTGTGGTCAGGGGTTGGCCCTTCTTGCTGTACATGGGATCTGCAACAACCATGATGCGTGTAACCATGTCCCAGAAAATGACAATCCACCCTTCAGCTCGTGGGACTGGCGTGAAGAACTGCATCGAAAAGAGAAACATTTGTGAACAGATGGGGTACACATATATGAATGAATTATTGACGCCTAAGTCAGTCATACCAGTTGAGCTGATGTGATGTCATACTTGAGTCCCGCCGCACATAATGCTTTCTTGATAGACATTGTATGGATATAATCTTGATCGGATAATACCAGAGTCTGTATATACAAAAGCCATCATCAGTTTATGGATTTCTGGTTACTAGTTACAAGGATTTCAAACAATGTAAGAACAATGTATGACTTGTCGAGAATTCTGGTTCAAGTGGGTGCCTCCACGTTAAGTATGGAGAATGTATGTCTGCCTCCTGGTTGGACTGAGAATACCTTCTCATGATGACTGACATCATCTCGTGGTCGATTAGTTCATCTTCAACAAGCTGTTGTTTGAGCGCTAATCCAGTTATCCGTAAGAATCTAGGATTCTCATGCACAAGGAAATTCCTGTAGATACATACGTGCGGATGTGATCGGCCTAATTGATCAAGGTGTACATATAAAAAAGAACAAAACAGCAGGAGCATGGCATTTATTAATCACCTTGATAGCTCTGTTGCCGGTGCCGTAGCAAAAAAAACTTCCAATTGTTCGGACACATAAGCCTGCGGTGGGCACGGAACAACACCCCTGATCCATGGGTCTGTCTGGAATCCAGCCATGAAGACATATTTCCTCCCTAGCAGACCATCAAACTTCTGTCCAAACACAGTGGTATTGCCGTCGTTTGGAAGGTCAATAAACAGTTCACTTATTGCCTGCAGAGTGTGCCTTGCAAAATGTATTATCTGAGACTTCATTGACGCGACTGCCTCTTCGTCGATGCGCACCCTCTTGATCTGTTGCCGGTCTGACTGTTCATCGGACGTAAGCTTGGAAGTATAATTGGCCGCTGCAAAAATGGAATTGCGAATGGTGTATCAAATGATCCAGTGGCAATGTGTTGCAAATTCTGCGGGCGGACTATAATAATGAAATTGCAAGGAATCGGGGTCTAGAACCTTTGCATGCAGACATATCGAGCCTGACACCTGGGATTTTGGGACCACATGGAGTTGTGCTCGTGTCAACTTGGCATGTATCGATTACTCTTGCTGGACAGTCCAAGAAACCTCGTGCAGTACAACAGATGCACCTCTTGCTGATTGACGCCATTAGTTTGTCCACAAACTTGATCATGTCTGCTTGCGTATTGGCACGAGCAGTTTTGATTTCGCGCTGGCATCTCGCATTCTGCTCCTTCAGTATAAAGCACAGCTCGTCCCTGGCCTGCAGCAGAAAAAATGAAGACACTAACGATTTAGTAATAAGGGACATGGAAAAAAAGATCACCTCATCCACAAAACCAAGCCACTGACCCATACCAGCATGGCATATCGGCTGCACATGTGCTGTGCAAAATCAATTGGTCCAAGCATACGTATTGGTGTCTGCACATCGATAAGATTGACAACTGATGAGGATGAAACCTGCACTGCGTCGTTCCTGTCATCCATGCGATTGCCAGCATGTTGATCCATATTGGCAGATTCTACTGGCGGGTTGGATGTTGTCACGTTGCAATCAGGGATGTTGCAGCGGGCATAGCATACGTCGCTGCCCTGACGAATCTGCCACGGATACACATGGAGATAAATTAATGAAGAAAAGAAAAAAAATAGAAAATGAGTGATATATGATGTCATTTGTTCTGCAATGTTTACCATGCATTTTACATATGAAGTGGGGCCCTTCCCAATGTCAGTGGCCAATGTCAATGAGCATGTACCATAAAAGCAAAATGACACATTTCAGTGCACGCGGGGTTGTGTCCTAAAAAGCAGAGGGTTACAAACCTGCAGAAACAAGTGGCAACCAACCAGGTTTGTGCTATGATTGTTGGCCATCATATCATTCTTAAGCCGCCGGACTGCCTCGGGTAAAAACTCCAGTACAAACTCACACCAGTTAAATTGTGTTATATTCTTCGTGTTTGCGAGTGCACCCCAGTAGTCTATGGTGCCATAATCATGTTTTGTCCTTGGTGCCAGAACATGTCCCATAACAAAAATGACGAATGCAATTTGGAAGCAATCCTTCTCTATCTTGCTGGACGCCTCAGAAATGTCGCGCATAAGGAATTCCTCAGCAGCGCGTAGACTGTGCACACCCGTCCTGTCCATCCCTAGCGTCCTCTTTATGAAGGTCACTGCCTCTGGCTTGATGAATCCATCGCGGCCTTTCACATTCCGGTGCCCACATGGTATGCCGAACACCTTGTGGATGTCCTCCGCAAAAAACTTGAGTACTTTGGTTGCTGATAGAACAATTGCTCGACGCTCAACACATACCTTGCTCATAGTCCATGCACTGAACTTGAGATTTAGCTTCTGCAACATGGGTAGCTTTAACATTCCACCAAATCCAATTTCAGTGACGAGTCACCTTTTGTAATCGTCAAATGTCTGGAATACTTCTACTGCTTTTCTAACTGAAATTCGAGATGTTGGAGCAGGAGGTGCCTGCTCTTCCATAGCATGCACTGGCTGCTCAAGGGTGTCGTCTTGGGGTGCATTCCACGCGGCTGCAGCCCCTTCACAACTGCCGGCGTCAGACATGTTGCCTACATATATCATCATAAGCGAAGAATTAAGAAATCGGCTCTAGAAATTGCTTGCGCAAATAGTTACAGCTGTCAGAAAAAGTGAGCTTATTTAGAAAATACTTTACGAATTCGACCGCACATAACATGCTTCCTGAACGCCGCTGACGTTCTGAAGTTCACTGAATTTGAGTACTTCCAAAATTCCCCTTGACTAGTGTCTCCACGAATTGATGGGGGCTTACGCAGGCTTATGGGTTCGCCAGATTGTATAAAACGTACTGTGATCCTATATATTTAACATGCACAAGATTCGCCAGGCTTGCATATATGGAAGTCCGGATAGAGCAATCAAGCATATGCTGGGATCCCGGATTTTGTGCACATGTTGACTGGCTGATGGGTGGATTGTTGCGGTCGGAATGCGAGAGTGACAGGGGGAGAATAAACTGCGGGCGTACCTGCTTAGCTCCCGTGCCGGACTTGGTTCGCCGCCGGCCAGATCGATGGCGGGTGCTGGCCATAGACGAGCTGAAGAAGGAACGGGCGAAACAAATGATTGGTGTGAGGAGCGTTGGGTGGGTGTGGGGCTGTGGCTTGAGATAAGGACGTGCTAGGTGGCTTCTTACCCCTCGTTGGTTACCCCAAGTGGAAGATTTGAGATGCAGTGTAGCAGAAGTTTTCCCTTGGCAATACCAAGGATCGATTTCCCAGAGACTCCCAGTTTCAACAAGAAGGTGTCAACTGCTAACGGCGCCAGATATTAGCAATCAACGTGGACCTGCACACATATACAAATAACTTTGCTCCCAACGAGTACAGAGAGGTTGTCAATCCCTTCGGCCTTGTAGTTTACAAAGGATCAAACGCAAGTGATAATAGTGATAGATATAATTGCAATAGTAAATAAAAGCGGAAAAGTAAATAGTGGATGTGATCAATGATGGTAATATGGACCGGAGTCTCATGATGTTCACTAGTGATGTCTCTCTCCCAAAAGACGATAAAACAGCTATGTGAGGTAAACGAATTAAAGCTGGGCAATTGACAGGACCATGTGCGCAAACCAATGCTGACTACATTGCAAGAAAGGTTGAGGTTCAAAGCATGGGCGGTACGCCAAAGTAAGTAGACCGAAATCCATCAATATCTACTACTAATCATCCACCTTGAGATATCTATCCAGAACATCTCACTGGTATTAAGTTGCGAGTCCCACCCATAGTGTAAACTCAATGCAACAGACAACTGCATTAAAAGAACTTTGCGTAAAGTAAACAGTCCTTGCACCCGCGGGCACAAGCACCGTTGTTTTCCCCCTCGTGGCAACAGCACATCCCCTAGACTCATGTTTCTGTCACTCAAACTAGTCATCGAGGGGCATGAACCCACAATCAAGCATAACGTTCCCTCTTGGAGTCACTACCTACTACTTGGCCAAAGCAATAAATAACAACAGAGAACATGCAAGAATTACTTACGAACATAAATATAAAAGAGGTGAATCAAATATATTACTCAAACACAATCTGAACATAATCTCATAATCCATCGGATCCCAGCAAACTCATCATAGCAACAGCATAAGGATTACATATGTGCCTCGATCATGTAGGGCAGCTCACGAGGACTAATTAGTGAAGCACAAGAACGGGAGGAGAACATCACATAGCTACTGGTCATGGACTCATGGTCCAAGGGAGACTACTCACAACTCATCCGGGAGGCGTCCATGGTGGTGGAGAATCTCCCGGTGGTGATCCTCCCCTCCGGCAGGGTGCCGGGAAGAGTTCTCCTGGTGCTCCCGATCTTGGAAGCGGCGGCGGTGGCGGAACAGAGATGAGATCGCGAAAAAGAGTTCCCGACTCGAGGGTTTCGGGAGACGCTTTAAATATATGCCAAAGGGGGGCATCGGAGGAGCCTCGGGGGGCCCAGGCGCCCC
>LR738713.1:26633347-26659203 GCA_902687465.1 Secale cereale
CCCCCCCCCCCCCCGGCGCGGCCCAGGGGGGCGCCGCCAGGGCGCCTGGAGCCCTGGTGGCCCCCCCCGGCTGTCCTTCGGGCGCAAGGTAGTTTCTGGAACGCTGATTTTTTATATAATTTTTCTGGATTTTTCCTGGCAGTTCTCGTAATGTGAAAACCTGAAATACAAAAACAGCCGAAAACAGAAACTGGCATTGGGGTGCACTGAGTTAATAGGTTAGTCCAAATATGATCAAAAGTGTATGGAAGTGTATAAATAACATAGCAATATCACCCAAAACAGGCATGGAGCAAGCAGAAATTATAGATACGTTTTGGACGTATCAACATCCCCAAGCTTAATTCCTGCTCGTCCTCGAGTAGGTAAATGATAACAAGAATAATTTCTGTGGTGACATGCTATTAACCATATAGGACTTATTCATAGTCATATGACAAAAGCTTACTGAGATAATGAATCTATAGTAATTAAGTTGCCTCATGAGAAAATCACAAAGAACTGAAAGTTTTACAATATGACATTGAAACATCAAATAGATTTGTAATGAACATGATGTGTAAATATGATAAAGTGATATCTCGCTTGCCCCCTTTAGTGAAGCAAAACATAAATGCAGGGGCACCTCCAAGGTTTAAGTGATGACTAGATACAATGATTTCAAAATAAACGATATCACAATCATGCAAAAGACAATGCTACTTTGGGACAATGCACATTACACTCAGAATGACAATCATGCTCTCAGTAGTTGGTGCTTTTAAAAGAAGGTGGAGACTCTCGAACCGTGGCTTTTGTTGGCAAGGTTGAAAACCCGTAATCGGTAACAAAGACAAAACATGTATTAGAGCTCTTGGCTTTAAAACAGAGGTAATAATTATTTTTTTAGATCATGCATGTTTCGTTAACGAATGCTAGCAGATAACTCAATCACTTCTTGAGATGGACAAGTTTGAAGGAACGGCTCCCGAATGAGGACGATCACATCCTCTTAATCTCCTTTGTTTATCACTGCCAAAGTTTTCTGATTTCTCATGAACAAAGCGTGAAGGAGGGTTTGTTTGTTATATTATCTTTTTGAGCCGGGCGCACTCAATGCCAGTTCCTTCTCGTATTATGGATGATTTCTCCGTTTACGGAACTTCGTTTGATAATTGCTTGAGCAACCTTGATCGAGTTTCGTAGAGATGTGAAGACACTAATCTTGTCTTGAATTGGGAGAAGTGCCACTTTATGGTTAATGAAGGCATTGTCTTGGGACATAAAATTTCTGAAAGTGGTATTGAAGTTGACAAAGCTAAAGTTGATGCTATTGAAAAGATGCCGTGCCCCAAGGACATTAAAGTTATACGAAGTTTCCTTGGTCATGCCGGGTTTTATAGAAGGTTCATTAAGGAATTCTCCAAAATCTCCAGGCCTCTGACTAATCTCTTACAAAAATATATTCCTTTTGTCTTTGATGATGATTGTCTAAAAGCATTTGAAATACTTAAGAAAGCATTGATCTCTGCACCTATAGTCCAGCCTCCTGACTAGAATTTACCCTTTGAGATTATGTGCGATGCTAGTAATTATGCTGTAGGAGCTGTTCTAGGGCAAAGAGTTGATAAGAAATTGAATGTTATCCAATATGCTAGTAAAACTCTAGACAGTGCCCACAGAAATTATGCTACTACTGAGAAGGAATTTTTAGCAATTGTATTTGCTTGTGATAAGTTTAGACCTTATATTGTTGATTCTAAAGTAACTATTCACACTGATCATGCTGCTATCAAATACCTTATGGAAAAGAAAGATGCTAAACCTAGACTTATTAGATGGGTTCTCTTGCTGCAAGAGTTTGATTTGCATATTATAGATAGAAAGGGAGCTGAGAACCCCGTTGCAGATAACTTGTCTAGGCTAGAGAATATTCTTGATGACCCACAACCTATTGATGATAGCTTTCCTAATGAACAACTAGCTGCCATAAATACTTCTCGTACTGCTCCATGGTATGCTGATTATGCTAATTACATTGTTGCTAAGTTTATACCTCCTAGTTTCACATACCATCAAAAGAAAAAGTTCTTCTATGATTTGAGACATTACTTCTAGGATGGCCCACATCTTTATAAAGAAGGAGTAGCTGGTATTATTAGACTTTGTGTACCTGAGCATGAACAGGAACAGATCCTACGCAAGTGCCACTCCGAAGGTTATGGGGGACACCATGTTGGAGATAGAACTGCACATAAGGTATTGCAATCTGGTTTTTAGTGGCCAACTCTCTTCAAGGATGCCCGTAAGTTTGTCTTATCTTGTGATGAATGTCAAAGAATTGGAAATATTAGTAGACGTCAAGAAATGCATATGAATTATTTGCTTGTTATTGAACCATTTGATGTTTGGGGCTTTGATTATATGGGACCGTTTCCTTCCTCTAATGGGTATACACATATTTTAGTTGCTGTTGATTACGTTACTAAGTGGGTAGAAGCTATTCCAACTAGTAGTGCTGATCACAACACCTCTATTAAGATGCTTAAAGAAGTTATTTTTCCGAGGTTAGGAGTCCCTAGATAATTAATGACTGATGGTGGTTCACACTTTATTCATGGTGCTTTTCGTAAAATGCTTGCTAAGTATGATGTTAATCATATAATTGCATCCCCTTATCATCCACAGACTAGTGGTCAGGTAGAACTAAGTAATAGAGAGCTGAAATTAATTTTGCAAAAGACAGTTAATAGGTCTAGGAAGAATTGGTCCAAGAAACTTGATGATGCATTATGGGCCTATAGAACTGCATACAAAAATCCCATGGGTATGTCTCCATATAAGATGGTTTATGGAAAGGCTTGTCACTTACCTCTTGAGCTAGAACATAAGGCATATTGGGCTATTAAAGAGCTCAATTATGATTTCAAACTTGCCGATGAGAAGAGGTTATTTGACATTAGCTCTCTTGATGAATGGAGAACCCAGGCCTATGAGAATGCCAAGCTGTTTAAAGAAAAGGTTAAAAGATGGCATGCCAAAAGGATACAAAAGCGTGAGTTTAACGTAGGTGATTATGTCTTGCTATACAACTCCCGTTTAAGATTTTTTGCAGGAAAACTTCTCTCAAAATGGGAAGGTCCTTACATTATCGAGGAGGTCTATCGTTCCGGTGCCATAAAAATCAACAACTTCGAAGGCACAAATCCGAAGGTAGTGAACGGTCAAAGAATCAAACATTATATCTCGGGTAATCCTATAAATGTTGAAACCAATGTTATTGAAACCGTAACCCCAGAGGAATACATAAGGGACACTTTCCAGAACGATTCAGACCCTGAAAAGGAAGAGGTATGTGGTACGGTAAGTGTCAGGGATATGACTAGCAGGTATGAACCGGCTAGTGTAAACCGGCTTGATTATAATATGTTTGGTTGTAATATTTAGTAAAGGCTACGGCCCATGAGATCTTAGGGCCCATGTATAGAATTATGGTTTGTAAACCGCCAAGTGATGTATCTTGAGAGATAAGGAAGAAAGGACAGAGACCGAGGCGGACACGAATATGAGCCGGCCTCGGGACTCTGTAAACCGGACCAAGCGTCACCTCTATATAAAGGGACGACCCGGCGACGGTTGACGGACAAGCAAGAACCAACCCGTCGAGACTACAGGCAAGCAATCCGCTCCCTGTAAACCGACGCCCAAGCAATACCAAACCAACTAGACGTAGGCTTTTACCTTCATCGAAGGGGCCGAACTAGTATAAACTCTCTGTGTCCTTTGTGTGCTATGAACCCCTTCAAGCTAACCCGTGCGATGGTTCCATCATCAAGTCCGTTAAACCGGACATCTGCCGTGCTAATTCCACGACAGTTGGCGCCCACCGTGGGGCCTCCGCACGATGGTTTCGAGTTCTTGAAGGGCAGCTTTGAAGGGCTCAAGGGTTACGCGGTCGGCCGGATGACCAAGAGTCGCCGCGGCCGGATCTACATCGACGACGCAGGCTGGGGACCGGAGGCCGATTCAATCGAATACGGGTACCGGGTTCCCTTCGGCGGCATCCACGTCTTCATCGGCAAGATCGGCGAACCGGGACCTGAGCCGGACATCTTCTCCAACATCATCGAGCCGGCTCAGCGTGCGAGATCAAACCGGATTCAGCCCGCTGTGAAGCACGTTTTCGTTGGAGCAATCCACGGGGTTCGAAATGAGGACGGATCGGAATCCGATGGTGCAACAATTGTCTACTCCGATGACGAATCTTCATCCGGAGAAGCTGAGTCTTTGTATCAGTTGCAGGACGGCCGGTCTGAGGGCGAGTCCAACGGAAACAGTATTCCGGACCCCTTCGACCCGCCAAACCGGGTGGCTGTCTTTATGGCCGGTTCACAGCCCACGGTGAACGGAGCGACAACAGAAGCTGGTGTAGGGGGGAGCGGCCCGGCCCTCTCACCTACTGACGTTCTATCCACCTTGATCGAGGAGTTCATAGCTAAAGCGGTGGCAACAATAGCTCCAGCAGACAAGGCGCAGCATGATGCAGAGCTCCTTCAGTTAAAAGGCCGGATTGATCAATTAAAGGAGGATCTGAAAGCAGAGAAGGCAATGACAGCGGTAAGACAAGCGGAGCTGAATGATCAGGCTTTTCATCTAAGGATGGAGCAGGCCTCTGTGCAGGGAGTAAGGTGTCGAAAATACCAATCTCGTCTACCGTCGGTTTATGAAGCGACGGATCTGTTCAGGATACCTGGGGCTGGGACTAGCAATGATCCGGCTTTAAATCGGAGGGCACCCCCGGCCAGAGAGGAGCCGGTTCAGCAGCCCGCCGCAGAGCAAGACCGGCAGATCACGTCTGCACCTCACGTTCCTACCCCTTCAGGTCACTATTCCAATCCTTTGGATAACATCGTTGCTGCTGCTGCACGTTTGGCCGCTTTACACGTTGAAGGGACATCTCCGGTGGCATTGGAGGCGCGCAGGGTTAAAGATCTGCTTAATACGGCGTTAATACAGCAGCAAGCATACTCTCATAGCAGGGAAAGGCTACATTCAACACCACGTCCCAGCCGGAGTTACACTAGGCATTGGGAGGAGCCGGAAGTGTCTAGCAGCGAGCGCATGCGACATCGGCGCAGACAGGATAATCCGGCAGGTGCGGATGTTCAAGCTCAAGATGCAAACCGGATTAGGTCAGGAGCCCGGGAGGAGGTTCGTCAAACGACGCCGGTTCACACAGCCACAGCAGAAACAGTAGTCACGACGAGTTCTTTCGGGGTGCAATGTCTTATCCCCGCTTTACGGAGCGTCAAGCTGCCCAAGGATTTTAAAGGGCCCCGCAAGGTACCTAATTACACTGCGGATTTACCTCCTGAAGCTTGGGTGGAGAGTTATGAGATGGCCATGGAGATGTTGGACGTGGATGAAGCGGCTTGTGCAAAATATTTCACCATGATGCTTGAGGGCACAGCCTGGACCTGGCTAAAGGGTTTACCCCCTAATTCCATCGGATCATGGGGAGAGCTACGTCGTCAGTTCATCAAAAACTTCAAAGATACATGCAAGTAGCCGATGTCAGTGGTGGATCTAGCAGCCTACGTGCAAGGAGAGCAGGAGTCTACAAGTGCTTGGGTGCGGCGAGTATCAGAGATCTTGCACTCTTCGAATGGTATCAATCCTAGTACGGCGATAGTGACTTTGGAAAACAATTGCCGGTTTGAATCTTTAAAGTTAAAGCTAGGACGGCTTAAAAGGGATTGCAATGATATGGGAACTCTCATGAGTACTCTGGTAAAATATGGGGACTCTGATAATACCAAGTATCCAGAAGCTGAAGGAGACAAGGCAGGGAAGGTTAACAAACCTGGTAAAGCGGCGCAAGTTAACCCGGCTACTGCAAGTTTCTTGGGCAAGCGAAAGGCAGAAGGTGGCTCTGATTTCGTAGCCAATACCCAATTTCAAGGGGGTTTTCAGCGTAGTATGGGCCACCCACCTCAACAAACCGGCGGAGGGGCTTTTAGTTGGGACCAAGAGTTAGATCAGCCTTGTCCGAAGCATGGCTCGAAACAACGACCGGCAAAACACACTATAAGAGAGTGCAGGCCCTTTATGGAAGCAATGATGGGCCGCTTTAATCCTAATGACAGGACTCCAAATGGCGGTTCAGGCCCAAGGTTTTATGGTCCAGGTCATCAGGGGAACAGCTCCGGATCAGGATATAGGGGCAACAACAATGGTTATCAAAACCGGGCCGGTACTCAAAATAGTCAAGGAAGTTATAATAACCAGGGCAATCAGCCGCGTAATCAGGGTGGTTACAATAACCAAAGCAGTCAACAGCAGGACCAAGGTAATCACAATAATCAGGGTAGTCAGCAGCGTCAGCAACAGCAACCGCAATCCGGATATCAGAATAATCCGAAGGAATTGAGCAGTGGGCAATACCATGTATTCACCACAAGTCAGTGTAAACGAGATCAGAAGGTTTTAAAGAGGGCAGTTAACGCGGTTGAACCGGCAACACCGCAATTTCTGCCCTGGTCAGAGCAGCCCATTGTATGGAGTAGGGAAGATAACCCGATGCGGGTGGATAATCCGGGCCACTTGGCCTTGGTGGTGGCACCCCAGGTGGGAGGTTATAAATTCACTAAAGTTCTCATGGACGGTGGTAGCAGCATCAACATCTTGTACTATGAGACCTTCCGTCGTATGGGCCTGATGGATAAGAAGTTAAGACAATCAAACACGGTATTCCATGGGGTGGTTCCAGGTAACTCGGCTTATCTAGTTGGAAAGATTGATTTGGAAGTTACCTTTGGAGATGAGCATGATTCCAGGTCAGAGATGATAACTTTCAAAGTTGTCAAGATCCGGAGTCCCTATCACGCTTTATTTGGGAGAACGGTTTATGCCAAGTTTATGGCTATACCATGTTATGTTTATCTGCAACTCAAAATGCAGGGTCACAAGGGCACGATCACGGTTCATGGAAGTCGCAAGATAGCAGTGGAATGTGAAGAGGGAGACGCAGCCTATGCGGAGGCAGTATGTGCCACAGAAGAATTGAAGTTTTATAAAGATAATGTTGATCCGGCAGATATGACTCCGTTGAAAAAGCCAACTACAGAGCATGATCCGGCATTGAAGTTTAAATCGGCGGAGGAGACCAAGCAAGTTGATTTTGTGCCAGGTGATTCGTCCAAGCAGTTCACTAGCAGCGCTAACCTTGATCCCAAATAGGAAAGCGCGCTCATCGAGTTCATCCGTGAGAACCGGGATATCTTTGCATGGAAACCTTCTGACATGCCTGGTATACCGAGGGAACTCGCTGAGCACAGCCTTAACATTGATCCGAAATATAAACCGGTTAAACAATATTTGCGCCGCTTCAACGAAGAGAGGCGCAAGGCTATAGGAGAAGAAGTGGCTAGGCTTTTGGCCGCAGGGTTCATAGTAGAAGTTTTTCACCCAGAGTGGTTGGCCAATCCGGTGCTGGTGTTAAAAAAGAATGGGAAGTGGAGAATGTGTGTGGACTACACAGACCTCAACAAAGCTTGCCCAACTGATCCCTTTGCTCTCCCTCGCATTGATCAGATTATCGATGCCACAGCGGGATGTGAGCGGCTAAGCTTTTTGGATGCATATTCAGGATATCACCAGATCAAGATGGCAGTTAAGGACCAAGAGAAGACAGCTTTCATAACCCCTTTTGGTGCTTTTTGCTATGTATCTATGCCTTTTGGGCTCAAGAGTGCTCAAGCAACTTATCAGCGTTGCGTTCAGAATTGTCTTAAAGGACAGATAGGGAGGAATGTTCATGCCTATGTGGATGACATTGTGGTTAAATCAAGGAAAGAAGAGACAATGATAGAGGATCTTAAAGAGACTTTTGATAATCTTCGAGCTTATAAGATGATGCTTAATCCGGAGAAGTGTGCCTTTGGTGTTCCGGCAGGTAAACTACTGGGATTCTTGGTCTCAAACAGAGGAATGGAAGCTAATCCGGAGAAGATTAAGGCAATCACATCTTTGGCTAAACCGGTTTGCATCAACGATGTTCAGCGTATCGCTGGCCGGATCACGGCATTAAGCTGGTTCATCAGCCGTTTGGGAGAGAAGGCGATTCCGCTTTGCCAGATGCTGAAGAAAACAGATCGGTTTATATGGAGTGATGAGGCGAACGCGGCGTTTGAGGATCTGAAGCGGCAACTGGCAAAGTCGCCAGTCCTGGCTGCCCCTGTTGATAAGGAGCCGTTGCTGTTGTACGTCGCTGCCAATGCACGGGCAGTAAGTGTCGCAATTGTGGTTGAGCGCAAGGAAGCAGGGAAGGAATACCCGGTTCAGCGCCCGGTTTATTACGTGAGTGAAGTACTCATTGAATCGAAGCAGAGGTACCCACATTGGCAGAAGCTGGTGTATGGTGTATTCATGGCAAACCGAAAACTGAAGCACTATTTCCAAGGTCATCCAATAACTGTGGTTAGTTCAGCACCGTTGGGGGACATAATCCAGAACAGGGAGGCTACAGGTAGAGTAGCGAAGTGGGCCATTGAGCTCAGCCCACATGAGTTGAAGTATGTGCCACACACCGCTATAAAATCTCAGGCATTGGTGGATTTCATAAATGATTGGACAGAGTTGCAAACCCCTGAGGAGAAGCCGGATCTTACATACTGGACGATTCACTTTGACGGTTCAAGACAGTTGGAAGGCTCGGGGGCTGGAGTTGTCTTAACTTCCCCGCGGGGTGACAAGTTCTGTTATGTTCTCCGTCTATTGTTCCCTTGTACTAATAATGCAGCAGAATATGAAGCTTTGCTTCATGGCTTGCGGATGGCAAAAGAGATGAACCTGAGCCGGGTTAAGTGTTTTGGCGATTCAGATTTGGTGGCACAGCAAGTTTCAGGCAAGTGGGATTCAAGAGATCCCCTCATGTCAGCTTATAGGCGAGAAGTTGAAGCAGTTGCAGGATATTTCAAAGGATATCAGGTGGATCATATAGACCGGCGACGGAACGAAGCGGCCGACGCTTTAAGCCGGCTGGGCTCCCAACGTAAACCGGTGCCGCCAAATACCTTTTTGGATGAGTTGCACAGTCCTTCGGTTCAAATACCATCGGAGGAAGACCTAGCTGTTCCTGATCCGGAGGCACAATTAGTTGCAGCGCTTCATGTTATTCCAGATTGGACGCTACCTTATTTGGCATATCTGAGCCGAGGAGAGCTACTGGACGATGAAGTAGAAGCACGACAGATAATCCGGCGTTCTAAGTCCATGACAATTGCAAACGGAGAGCTTCATCATCGCAGTACTTCTGGAGTATTTCAGCGGTGTGTATCAGCTGAGGAAGGTTGTGAGATTCTTCGCGAGATCCATGAAGGGGATTGTGGTCATCATGCCGGTTCAAAATCATTGGTGGCTAAAGCGTTCCGGCATGGTTTCTATTGGTTAACTGCTCATGCTGATGCGGCAGATCTGGTCCGGAAGTGTGATGCTTGTCAGAAATTTTCGAGACGTGCTCTGGTTCCGGCGCAGGAGCTCCGGATGATACCAATAACTTGGTTGTTTGCGACTTGGGGGCTTGATATGGTTGGACCTTTCAAGCGATCCCAAGATCAGAAAACGCATCTACTAGTAGCAGTGGATAAGTTTACAAAGTGGATTGAGGCAGAGCCTAAAAGCAAGTGTGATGCGGCAACGACAGTCAAATTCATCAAAAAGGTAATTTTCCGGTTTGGCTTCCCACACAGCATCATCACGGACAATGGCACCAATTTATCTCAGGGCGAGATGGAAGAATTCTGTCAACGGGAGCATATTCGCTTGGATGTGTCTTCTGAGGAGTTACCATCTGTTCTTTGGAGTATCAACACTACACCAAACCGGTCCACAGGTTACACACCTTTCTTCATGGTATATGGTGCTGAAGCGGTCCTTCCAAGTGATATCCGTCATGATTCACCAAGGGTCACGGCTTATGTTGAAGCGGCCAACAAGCAAGCAAGGCAAGACAGTTTGGACCGGCTGGATGAAGAGCGTGATATAGCTGCGGCACGATCTGCAATTTATCAACAAGATTTACGTAGATATCACAGCTGCCGGATCAAGACAAGGACGTTCCAAGAGGGCGACTTGGTACTCCGGCTCATCCAAGATCAAACAGATATGCACAAATTATCCCCGCCTTGGGAAGGGCCCTTTGTGGTCAGCAAGAATCTGCACAACGGCTCATATTACCTGCTGGACGTTCGAGAACACAAGGACTCACGGACATCAGAGGAGGAGATGAAGAGGCCATACTATACTTGAGTTATGAGCTCCACTGTATCCTATGTATATATTATGATCAATGAATAAACCGGCACCCTCGGTAAACCGGGGGCTCAGCCTTTTTTCCAATACAAATATCTTGTGAGGACAACCATATATGTATTATCATATGTTATATTTCAAACATATCGGCCGGTTTAAAACTGATTTTTGCAGAATATATGTACTCAGAAGCAATAAAACTCCCTGAAGAGTATGAGGTGACATCCGGTTCAAAAGAGGACGCTTCAAGGAAACCCTCTGGATGGTAATCCATCCAGTGATTGGTTCAAGACCTACCCATGACTTCATGGAGCCATGGAAGAATATATGGACAGACGGGATTCCCGCATCCATCAACCGGCCCTCTGGACAGACGGGTTTACCCGCATCCAGTGATTGGCTAAAATTCTTGTGGACAGACGGGATTCCCGCATCCATCAACCGGCCCTCTGGACAGACGGGTTTACCCGCATCCAGTGATTGGCTAAAATTCTTATGGACAGACGGGATTCCCGCATCCATCAATCGGCCCTCTGGACAGCCAGGTTTACCCGCATCCAGTGATTGGCTAAATTTTTTTCTTATGGTTCCTATGGACAGACGGATAATCCGCATCCACCGGCCCTCTGGACAGACGGGATTCCCGCATCCAGTGATTGGCTGAACCTTGCTTTGAGCCTGGCAGCTCTTAAAAAGCCTTGACTACATGGTTTTATTTGCAAATTCGCATCTTTGGTGTTTATGTTTTATGACTCTTTAAACCGAAGTGGAACAGCTACAGAAGTTGACCACATACTTATGAAGTTAAAGTATGGGTCATGAATACCAGCATGAGTAAACCGGTGTTCATCATAACCCGGATCATCCATCAAGCAACAAACTGCAAACTTCTGGACAAAGTTTCAGAACGATATGAACCGGTGTCTTTTATCAAGCCCGGGGTTGTTATTTGATCCATGAAGATCTTCATCAAGAAATTTTAAATTCTACCGGATTAAGAGTATGGAGCATACTTGGTCTCAGGTATAAATTTATTTCTGATAATAGTATGTACTTGTTTCATATACTGTATGAACAATTTAATCTGTCCAACGGTAAACCGCTAGGACATGTCTTCAGTGTTACTCATGCAGGAACAGATGATACGCGACATAAAGCGACATTAGACAAAATCTAAATTGCCAAACAAGAAGTCAGAATATCCGGACCAAAGTGGATAATATTTCAGCTATCCTATTACAAGGCATAGCAAGCCTGACGGATTAAAAGATTGTTGATAAAACGGGACTGCAACTACAACAATAAGTTATGAGCTATGCTCCCTCCTGCTGAGACGGTTGAGCATCGACTTGATCCAGAGTTCCTTCTTCTTCTTGAAGCGGTTGGAAGTCCGGAACACACCAGTCGATCTTCGTTAGGGCCCGGAAGTACATCTCTTCACTGATAAGTTCAGAAGGTTTGATATCTGGAGCGAAGGTATGAGGGCGAACTGGTGGGATTAAATTGACGGTGTCATAAACCGGCCGCTCCACCCGCTCGTTTTGCAAGTCGTACCCCGGATGATACCTGGATAGATCGGATTCAGCTGCAAGCTTGCTGGCGAGGGGACACATCTCTTTCGTCAAGGCATGGAGGTCCTTCGCGGTAAAAGTGGATCCGTCTTCTTTAGTGTCAGGAAATCCACTCAAGGCTTCTTCCGGATCAAGATCCGGGACCCAGGATTTAGCCCTGGTAAGTGCCACGAGGGCACCGGCTCAAGCAGCAGATTTCTTAACTTCTTCTAGACGCACTGGCAGAACAGACAATTTTTCCAACGTGCCTTGGATGGTCGTGGGGGCCGGTTTACTGAAAGATGTTGCACTGATGATCCTTTGAGCGGCGGAATACAGCTGCTCGACCAAAGTGTAACATGCCTTAAGTTTCTTCCGTAGGTCATCCCCAAGATGGGTGACACGGCGCCCTGCATATGAATATCAGAATTAAACCGGTACAGATAGAAGACTACAAGGATAAAAGCAGGAGTACGGATCATACTTACCGAATATTGCAGAAGTCATTAATTCAATTTGCCGCTTTAAACCGGTTAACTCTTCAGTAACCGGATTAAGCGCCTCCTCCGCATCATGAGCCCTTTTCTCCAGCTCTTTCTTCTGAACCTCGAAAGCAGCCCGCTCTTCTTCAAAGAATTTTTTCAACTCTTCAGTAGTTTTTAAACACACCTTCAGATCTTTCTTGGTTTTCGAAGCAGCATACTCCATTTCAGCAAGCCTGTTCCGCAGCTCATTGATTTCGTCAATACTCCGGTTTAAATCAGCCTGCAAGTAAAATCAGGTGATAAGAAGCAAAAATCAGACAAGTCTCAAGCACACAAGCAAGTTGTGTACTTGACACTTGGGGGCTAATGGGCAGTTGAAGCAATAAACAGCAGCAATTCAAAGTCAAAAGTCTCAAGCACACAAACAAGTTGTCTACTTGACACTTGGGGGCTAATGGATAATTGAGGTATCAGAAGAAATTCTTACAAGTATCAAATACATAACCAAGTTATCTACTTGATACTTGGGGGCTAATGTAAGATCAATTGTTCAAGTTATAAGTTCCGGTTCACCTTCAACACGCAGCTAAACCGGAACTTGGGGGCTACTATGAGATAGTTAGAGGGATATCAAAAGCACAAAGTCAGAAGGAAAGGATTACCTCATATTTTTCTTTCATCAGATTAACCAAGCCCGCTTCATAATCTCGGCTGCTGTGGAGCCGGTTCAAGTACCCGGAATAGAGCTCCTGGGCACTCATATCAGCAAGACTGGACAGCTCGGTACTCCATTTACCTTTCTCTTTATGCAGCTTCTCCGCTTTAGCCGTATGTTTGGCTAAAACAGTGGGCTCAGCAGGAGCAACGAAAGCAGTGCCAGTCACTTCAACTTCTGGAGAAGCAGGTGCTGTTGATGGAGCTGTATTGTGAACCGGACTAGGAGATGCCGGATTGACCTGAGGAGAATTGGCCCGGGCAGGACTTGGCGGATTGTGGATATCATCAGCAGTAGGGTTCTCGGGCACTGAGATATGATCCGTAGGCGCAGGATTCTCAAGAGGAATTGTGGGTTCGCCTTCCGGGGGGGCGGTTGTTGCCGGATCAACAGCCGGATCATCAATATTAGTCTCAGCAGTGGGTTTGTTGGCCTTGGGTTTCTTGCTAGGCTTTGGTTTGCTGGAAGAAATTTGAAAAATGAGTTAAGATTATGAGGCAAAAGGTAATCATAAACCGGAAAAGTTAAAAAAGACTTACCCTGGAACAGTTTTCAGTGGGGGAAGTTGCGTGGCAGTCGATTCACCAGAGGAAGATAATGGAGTCTCCTGATAATCAGGGTCAGACGGTTTAAGAGGTTTGCGGATAAGCCCGGCCTTGGGATGAAGGAGGGTTGGAGAGAGTATAACCTCTGAACGGCGCCTCCGAGCCGGAGTGAGAGAGATTCCGGATGACTCCACTGCCAGGCCGCTATGGCGAGTGGTCCGGCGAAGAGCTTCATGTTGTTGTTTCTTCAAAAGAAAATTAGGATCCAATTGAGCATAAGGGTGAGAAAATTGATATTTCCAGACTGTCCGACGACTTTTTTGTGGAAGTGGTTCTGAATCGGAAGAAAGGATAGTTACCTCAACTTCGGCCGGTTTATCACCTTCAGCCAACTCCTGTGGAAAGTTATCATTAGATACAGATATGAGTACAAGCAAGCAAATTAAAACCGGATTAATTCATACCTCGGAATCTGGATCGTCATCCTCAGCGTGAGAACTAGAGCCAACGGCTGCTTTTCTTTTCTTATTGGCAAAGGTCTTCCGGCGTGCCTGTTTGCCGGGTTTCTCCTGAGGTTTTCTTTTCCAGAAAGGATCATCGGCCTATTCGGACAGGAAAGAAGATAGTTAGAGGACGGTTTATATAAATGGATCAAAAAACATATACAAAAAGCAAGGCTTACCGCAGGCAGCTTATTCTTCTTGTAATACGGAGCTAATCCGACTTTGCCGCAGTCTTCTAAGGAGACGTTGAGCATCTTCTTAGCCGATTCAATAACCTCCGATTCAGAAAGTTTATCCTTGGTAAACCATTGAGGGTCGTCCCGTTTACCAGAATATTGGCACATCAACTGGGATCGCCGAATCAAGGGAAGAATACTCCAAGAGAGCCAACAGCGCATAAAATCGGTTCCAATTAAACCGTTGGCCATAAAAGTTTTCAGTCTGGAAAGCTGAGATGCAAACCGGGGCCGTTCGGCGGAGCTGAGTCGTTGTGGCAGAGGATGATCCTCCGGAAGACGGTGCTCGCGATAACCCGGCAGTGGGTTCTCCCCTTCAGGAGAAGTGTCAACACAGTAAAACCAAGATTTGTTCCACTCCTTTGGGTGCGTGTGGAGAGCGGCATGGGGAAAGACTGTGTCTCTCCTTTTCTGGATACTAACCCCGCCGAGTTCCTGATGCGGCCCGCTGGTGAATTCCGTACGCCGGTTCAGGTGAAAGAAATCCCGGAACAAATCAACAGATGGTTCTTCTTGCAGGTATACCTCTGAGAAAACTTGGAAGTCACAGATATTTGAAATGGAGTTGGGCCCAATGTCCTGAGGATGGAGTTGGAAGGTAGCAAGCACGTCTCGGAAGAATTTTGAACCGGGATGTGTGAAGCCTCGGGCTATGTGGTCGAAGAAAACAATAACCTCCCCTTCTCTGGGAGTAGGAGGCATTCGTTTCCTGGAGCCCGCCACTTCAAAACAGATTGAGGACCTAAAGTACCAATGGCAGCGATTCTAATCAAGTCTTCTTCCGTGATGATGGAAGGAACCCAGTCACAAGAGACAAACTGCTTGGCCATATCAACAGAAGGACAAGTACTGAAAGAGTAAAAGTATAAAGATCGGATTATTTAAGTACAACAGCATAAACCGGAAGATACATACGAAGATCAAGCAACGGTTTAAGCAAGGGACTAGTGATATGGATAACCCGGCAATAATAGGGGTTTATGTTACTACCGGTTCATGACAGCAATAGAAAAAGAGTTAAACCGTCGCATATATTCTTTCAGGGTTTGCGCATGACGGTTTAAACCAGAATATACTTAGCAGATTTACAAAGGAAAGAAACAGGTTTTTACAGACAACTAAGGCAGAACAGATCTGAGCATGCAAGAAAAAGGAAAATAAATACAAGGGCATACGGGAAGAACTACAAGGGTGATATACGAAGCGGATGAATCTACAGGTTATGTAAATGACGAGATCTAAAGCATGGAAGCAGTAGGATCTAAGGGAAGAACGTAAAGGTCAAGACTTCTGTGAACAAGACGAAGTTATCATCGAGGCTCTAATGGCGGAGGCACGAGCAAGAACCCTAGAAGATACGGATCTACAGTGAGGAAGAAAGATGTACCTTGGAACAGCAGGGATCGGCGGCGGAGGTTCTCTGGTCAAAAGTCAGGTTGATGCAGCGGCCAGTGAAGTCTCGGACTCGGCGGTCGACGGCGGCGGTTCGAGCTCGGGCGTCAATGGCGTCTTGAAGCTCGGGCGACGGACGGAGGAAGAAGATTTGAGAAGAAGATAAACGAATGAGGACGGCGGTATTTATAAGGGAAGGTCAGATACGAAGCGACAGGTGCGGGATTCGAGGGAGCAAAGATCGGATAAAGATCCTTTGACGCCTCGATTTTCGGGATAAACATTAAACAAAGTCACAGTACAGCTCGCAGCGTTAAATGCGGAGATGATGTCACGGTCAGATTCAGTGATTCTCGAGGATGACGTCAGAGCCGGTTTACGAAAATGAGAAGGCACAGAAGAAAATTATACAAGACAAGGGAGATTGATATGAACAAGTTCAAATCATTCTGGGGCCTAATGTCAGGGATATGACTAGCAGGTATGAACCGGCTAGTGTAAACCAGCTTGATTATAATATGTTTGGTTGTAATATTTAGTAAAGGCTACGGCCCATGAGATCTTAGGGCCCATGTATAGAATTATGGTTTGTAAACCGCCAAGTGATGTAACTTGAGAGATAAGGAAGAAAGGACAGAGACCGAGGCGGACACGAATATGAGCCGGCCTCGGGACTCTGTAAACCGGACCAGGCATCACCTCTATATAAAGGGACGACCCGGCGACGGTTGACGGACAAGCAAGAATCAACCCGTCGAGACTACAGGCAAGCAATCCGCTCCCTGTAAACCGACGCCCAAGCAATACCAAACCAAATAGACGTAGGCTTTTACCTTCATCGAAGGGGCCGAACTAGTATAAACTCTCTGTATCCTTTGTGTGCTATGAACCCCTTCAAGCTAACCCGTGCGATGGTTCCATCATCAAGTCCGTTAAACCGGACATCTGCCGTGCTAATTCCACGAGAGTAAGTAAACCGACTCCAAAACAGTTCTAAAGGAAATTTTTCACCGTTTTGAATATTTAGAAAAATAGAAAAATAAGTAGCAGTCCGGAAGAGACACGAGCCATCCACGAGGGTGGAGGGCGCGCCCCCTTTCCCTGGGCGCGCCCCCTGCCTCGTGGGCACCTCGTGTGCCACCCGGACTCCGATTTCTTGTAGGTTACTTCTTTTGGTCGGTAAAAATCCAATATATATTCCCCCGAAGGTTTTGACCTGTGTATCACGCAAAAATCCTCTGTTCTTGTTTCGAGCTATTTTCTGCTAGGGTTGACGGGGCCAGGCACCATGTCGTCTTCCTCCTCCAACAATGAGGGCAACGATGCTTGGCTAATGAAGATAGATCTGAAGAGGGAAGGACCCGAGGAGATCAACAAGGAGAATAGGATCAAGAAGGCGGTGGAAGATCAGGCTCCGGCAGTAGGAGAAGAAGACGTCCATCAACCCCTTCCAAACCTTTTCACTTCAACTGAGATTGAAGCTTTCAAGATGATTGAGTTAGCTCAAATTCAAAACAAGTATCTCACAAGTGAAAATATTTTGTTGAAGGGGCTTATAGCTGCACTCAAAGGTATTTTACGCAAGCTGGAGGATCTCCTACGCTCGATGTATGATGATTCGGCGTCACTACTTTTGTGACACCCCGAGACCGGTGCGCCAGGTGTCAGCCAGTTATTCGTTGCCGTTGCCATGTCATCTGCTTGCGTGTTGCATCCTTGCCTTATGATCATGTGTGTTGCATCAGCATGTTTTCAAAACTTGCCTCTGTCCGAGTCCGCCCGTCCTCTCTGTTGTCTGTTCTGAGCCCAGACACACTCGCACGCGCATGGGGCGCCTCCGAATATTTATTTTATGAGTGGCCGAAAAATGTTCTCGGAATGGGATGAAACTTGGCGTGTGGTCTTATTATAGTGTAGACAGGCCGCCTGCCAAATTTCATCGCATTCGGAGCTCGTTTGATAGCCAACGGATATATATAGCGACATTAGTCGCCG
The DNA here is from genome assembly GCA_902687465.1 of Secale cereale. Taxonomy (NCBI): domain Eukaryota; kingdom Viridiplantae; phylum Streptophyta; class Magnoliopsida; order Poales; family Poaceae; genus Secale; species Secale cereale. Next base: position 26,651,059 of record LR738713.1, read on the forward strand.
GTTTAAACGTCGGACGTTTCGGTCCCCGAAACTGCCGCCGGGCCTCTCTTCTCTCATCGTAAGACCTCTCCTACACAGCCCACTAACCTCCTCTAGGCCCATCCTAGCCCTCTCTCTGTCCGAAGCTATCCGATTCGATCGGAGGGTCCAAAATCACCCCTAGACCCAAACCCTAGTCAAAACTGCCTTTTTAAACCCCTCCCCTTGCCATTTTGGGCATCCCTAGCCCCCCTAACCTCATCCCTAACCTTCAGTCGCAGCAATCTCACCTCCTACCTCGAATTCCATGCGCAGCTACCTCAAATCTGCCACTTGTCGCCTTCCCAGTGGCCAGCGCCGCTCCGCCACCCCGCTCGCTCGAGCGCGTCCCCGATCTCCAGTCCCGTCGTCGCGCCCTGCGCCCTTCACCGCCGGCGCGCCCCCATCGCCCCCCCTCGCCGGCCCGTGCCGGAGGCCACCTCCGCGGAGCCCCGCGCCTCCCCGCTTCTCCTTCGCGCCGTCCGCCACCCGTCGCCTCCATGGCTGCCCGAGCCCGAGCTCCCTCCCTCTGCCGCTCGCTGCGTCTCAGCTTCGCCGTCGGCAAGCCAGCGGCCAGATCCGGCCACAGCGGCCATTCCCGGCCTCCCTCCACTGCGCCCCGCCGTTCCCGGAGCCTCACCGCCAGCGCCGTAGGCCCGTCCCAGTGCCGCCGCCGCGGGTCTCCAGCGCGCCTACCGCCGATCCACTCGGGAACGGGCGTCCGGGCGCGCCCGATCCAGTAGCCCCGCGCCTGGGCCGCCTCCACCAGCCTCCGTCGTGGGCCCAGCTCCGGCCCCGGCCAAACCACCTCCGTCCGGCCTGGAGGCCCAGCCGAGCCGGCCCAAACCACCTCCCCTCCGGCCTGCCTCTCCTCCTAATGGGCTAGGCCCATCTGGTAAGAACCCCTATTCCCCGCCCCGGGCGTCCCTTAACTATATGTCACTCAGTTTTCTCTGCGTATAAACGGCTAAGTCCCCAGATTTTGAAGATAATGTTGCATGTTGTGATGACTGTAACTCTTTGTGTGCTTGTCCAAATGATGCATGTAATATGTCAAAATGATCGTGGTGATGTGCTCTACATTTTGTTCCATTGTGGCATGCTTGTTTGAGTTCATATAGATGCCCTAATCTCTGTTGCAAGAGTGCTACTTGTTATAAACTGCTGTTACTTGTTATTTTGTTGCCATGTTTGAGATGTGATAACTTTGTGCATGTTTATCCTTATGGAGCATATGATATGTCAAAATGTTCTTTGTGAAGTGCTCTACATGATGGTTGCTGTAGCATTCATGTTAGGTGTCATCTTGCCATGTTAATCCCTGTTGCAAAGTGCATGTGGCTGTTAAGTGCTGAAACTTTTTGTGAGATGCTGATTTCACTTGCTCATTGCTATTGGTGTGATTGTCTTCATGCCACATGTCTATGTGTCTTAGAAGCACAATCATATGGTCTTTGCTGTGGTGCAAACCTCTTTCCATGATATGCCTTGAGGTAACTTAAACAAGCTTGTAAACATGCCATGTCACTATTGCTGTTTTATACTTAGTGAAAAAACTGCGAAGTCTGGAATCTGTTATAACCTGATGCTATGTTTGCTTGATGCCCCACTCAAATCCATGCTTGTTTTGGAGTGGCCTATGATCATGTATTGTTGTCCATGTTATTGTCTATCCATTCATGCCCTTACTTGATCATACGGCCTGCTGTAGCATATTTATTTCTTGCTCTCAAGTTGCTATAAAATTTACCTGTCAGCTTTTTATCAGCATGATCAATTTGGTGAAGCTTGTTGTTATTGATCCATGCCTCCTATGGAGTTGCTCCAATGGAGTTGTTTGATGTATAATATGTCTACTACATGTCCATGATCTTTATATACTTAGTGGCGTTGATATGCATATTGTTTTGTGCCTCCGAAGGCAGCATCGTGATGATGTTTTTGCCTTCCCAGATTTTGGATAAGTCTGGATAATTTTATTGCAACTTGACATGCTTGTTTAAATGTGTTCCAGCAAGCTTTTGGGTCTGTTCTAAGTTCATACTTGTTAAGTGTAATGTCTAATTCACATCCATGCTTCTTGTTATCATGTTTGGGTGCTATAGCTTATATTTACCTTGCTCCAAAGTTGCTATGTGGCTGTTAACTTCAGCTTTGCATTGTAACTTGTTTTGCTCGTATCTTTTAGACCGTTGCTCCATTTTGAGTGTGCCTTATATGAAACTTGTGTGATTTTGCATGTAGAATCATAATATCATGTTGTTTTCAGGTTTGGAGTTTGTTTGCTTGATTTTTGGGTGCATCTTGCACCGATGACATGCTTGTCTTGTTTTGCTCATATCTTCTAGGCCGTAGCTCCGAATTAAACAAACTTTATATGAAACTTGACTAGAATTTCGTGTACATCATCATGGTGCATGTTAGTCTGCTGTTTAACAACTTTAACTTAAGGTTTGTTCAAATCTGGACTAATTTCAAATTATGCATATGAGGACTTACCGGATTTGTTATATGTTGGTTCCGGCCTCATTTAAACTTGTTGGGTGATGTTGTTCTCGTGTCCTTCATCCCTTGCCATGTATTGCATCATATATAGACTTGTCTTGCATCCTACTTGGTTGAGTATTTTGTCATGTTCTTGTGTTGTTTTTGAGTGCTTCCTACTTTGCCATGTTTTGCATCATATATAGACTTGTCTTGCATCATACTTGGTTGAGCATCTTGTCATGTTCTTGTGTTGTGTGTTTACCTTGTTGTATGCTTCTTCTTGCTAGTTCTTTTTCGTTGCGATCGTGAGGATTCGTTCGTCTACTCGTGGTTCGTCTTCAAGGATTCTTCTTCGTCTTCTTCATGGATCCGTTCTTCTTCCTTGCGGGATCTCAGGCAAGATGACCATACCCTTGGATACCTTTACTATCATTGCCATTCTTAGTTGTCTCGATGCTATCGTTATATGTCGCGCTACCCATCCACTAGTAGATAAAGTGTCTTTAGCCCCGGTTCATTTGGGCCTTTTAGCCCCGGTTCCAGAACCGGGACAAGAGGGTCGGTACTAATGCTCTGACCCTTTAGTCCCGGTTCAATCCAGAACCGGGGCAGAAGGGTGTCCACGTGGCCTGTGCACCGAGTCCAGGCAAGAGGGGCTTTAGTCCCGGTTGGTGGTACCAACCGGGACCAAAAGGCATCCACGCGTCAGCATTTCTGTGGCTGTGGTTTTTGTTTTTTTTTTGAAAGGGGAGGGGGGGTTTTAGGTTTTGGGGGGTTAATTTAGGTGTTTCATATATTGTGTTAGCTAGCTAATTAATAGAGAGAAGTGTTCTCTCTTATGTCCGTGCTTGGTCGACGCTACATACTACACATACGTATATAGAGAGGACTAGAGTCACGCTAGCTAGCTAGCTAGCTGCTAGCTACTAAGCAAACTAAGGAAACAAAAGATCGTATAATCAACATATATATATATATATATATGCATACAGAGAGAAGTAATATCGACCACCTCTCCTTCTCCGAGAGATTGGTCGAACAACAAGTTCTCGTATATCTATCCGACACTACCGGGCACATATATACAATAATTATCTCTTAGAAAAATAATCTCCTAACACATGGATGCATGGTCCACATAGTATTCTCCGTCTTCAGCGATCACGTGTTCAAGGAAGAATGCCGCCAATTCCTCTTGAATTGCTCGCAGACGATCTGGTGTTAGGAGTTCATCCCGCATCCGAAACATCTAATTTGAAGTAGGGGTCAATACATGAAATGATGCTATAAATTTGTGAATATTATTGATTGCTTACGCACTTCAAATTGTTCCTCAGTGTAGCCCCGCTCACAGGTCGTGTGGCGGATGGACTCGCAAATGTAGTATCCACAATAATCATTCCCGGGTTCCTGCCACAACCACTTTACAAGAAATAGAGGTCAATCAAACTGATCATAAGCAAGAATGCCAAATTGGTATTGATGAAACTAGCGCTTGAATCAAGATATAGGAGATGCGCGCGCGGAACATGCTACTATATAGTACTTACTTTCGGGTATCTAAATTGTAGCTTCTTCGGCAGTCCCGGAGCTTTTTTGGTGAATTTTTTCCAAGCCCTGCCAGACAAAGAAAACAATTAGTTGATATCAGAAATGAAGTTGCTGATATATATGCATGGTGGATAATATTGATCGATTTAACTTACCTGGCTAGCATTTGAGTCATGTCCGCATACTCCTCGGGATCTTTACGTTTAGAGTCAAAGACAGTTACTACTCCCTTCTCAAGCTTAATCTCTAAGAGAATATAGTGGAAGCTGCGCACGAATGCATGAGATCATCAATTACATCACTATAACCTTGACTGATATATAAGGGAAACCAAATATGCACAAGACATTAACACTCACTTGAAGTTGTAAGGAAAGAGTATTATATCTTTGTTTTCATTTACCACCAACGATCGTAGCAAGTTGGTCTCGGTATCGTCGGGACGCAATTTAACCTCGGTTGCATCTATGAGGTATGTGTTAATAAACCCAATATCACCTACTTGTCTTTTCTTCAATTCGACGATCTTCAATCTGCATAATATAGTGAGGATAATTATAAATACATGCAATGAAGATCAGCTATATAGAGAGACTTAATGACAGAAGTAGTACTACTTACAGACAGTAGCAGGTGACCGTTGTTTTATCGAGGGCCAATTGATTGAAAAATTGATAGAACTCCTCAAATGGAACAGGCAACAGGTCAATTCCAACGAGGTCATGCTCCGGTTTAACTCTCAAATACAAGTTATTCCTCCCCCAGACTCTCTGCAGATTTTCATGTACCAATCATGCAATCTTCGCATATTCGTTGATAGAGATCTTTCATTTTTGACGAGAGGCTTTTTGTACTCGTATCTTTCTATCTGCACTTCCAAGAAATCATAGTGTACATCGTCGGACGCGTAATCTGCAAGATTGGTATAACCGGGCACCATCCTCGGATCATTAGCGACCATGTCGCTAGACACCTTGAGCGGGGGCACGATTGGTCCGCTTGTTCGCCGAGCTGGGCAATTTGTTTCCCAGCTCGCCCTTCTGCTAACCTCTGATCACTTTTAGTACTTCCCGACCGCTTCGCTGCTTGATATGACTTTTGGATCATGCGGTCATAGTTGTCCTGCGGCTTACTTTGCGCTGGTTGCTTCAGGGCAGCAAGAGTGCGCTTTGCTTTCACCGCATCTATCTTCTCCTCCGGAGGTGGATGTCTCTGTGCTTTCAACCCTTCAAAAAAGTCCTTCACTTGGCCTTGAGCGATCTTCGTGTTTTCCTCGTCGGACCTCTCGTACGGTAACTTCTCTAGAGGCGTGAGAGAAGGACCGAATCTGCATCGCCTCCCGCCTCTGGCACTGGTAGACGTCGCCGGACGAGACGAAGTGGCTGTCTTTTTTACTTAATTACGCGCCGGAGCAGGAGCAGCCGGAGCGGCGGCAGGTCTCTTCCGCCCTTGCTGATTAGGCGGAGAAGGAGGAGCAGGCTGGCTGCTCGGGTGCGCCGGCGGCGAAGGAGGCGGAGTGCCGCCACACGCCGGCGGCGAAGGAGGCGGAGTGCCGCCACGCGCCGGAGAAGGAGCCGGAGTGCCCTGATGGTCACTCGCCGGAGGAGGAGGCGGTGGAGGAGGCAGAGTGCCCTGACTCGCCGGAGGAGGAGGAGGAGGCGGAGGCGTCCAGTTGAGAATGTTGATTAGGTCCTTCCGCCATAGGCATGGAGTCTTCAGTGAAGAACCCAGCCGAGTCTCCCCTTCACCGGTAGGGTGGTCAAGCTGGAGCTCCTCAAATCCCTCCGTTATTTCGTCGACCATCACCCTAGCATATCCTTCTGGAATCGGCCGGCAGTGAAAAGTGTCGTCGGGTCCAGAAGGATAAACAGAGCCAGCAGCCGCCTTGACCTTCAGATTCATCCACTGTGCCATAAGGTGGCAATTTTGTGCCTGCGTGATAGCATCCACAGGATTCCTGGCAGTAGCCGTCAAGGCAGGCTCTGGCTGAAGCAGCTCGGTGGAAGCCACGCTGCTTCTCCGCTGAGATGGCGGGGTAGCTTCGGGGGAAGCTTCGGCAATTCTTTTCTCCCGATTTGCTTCCCGTTCCTCTATCGCTTGTATTCTGGCCCGCAGCGCCTGGATTTCGGTCTGCTCCATTTTCTTCCTCCTGTCGTGGCATTTGTAGCCTCCTGTGTCCGGAAACCCAGCATGCCACGGAAGGGAGCCTGGCGTGCCTCGTGTCCGTCCAGGGTGCTCAGGATTCCCGAGGGCCATTGTCAGCTCGTCGTTCTCTCTATCGGGGATGAACATCCCTTCATGCGCTGCTTTGATATACTGTCGCATCTTCCTGAGTGGTGTTTCTAATTGCTTGTCCGTCCAAATGCACCACCCTGTTACAGGGTCCAAGGTTCCGCCAGCCCCGAAGAACCAAGTCCGGCAACGTTCTGGCCAGTGCATTGTCTCTGGTTCGATCCCTTTCTGAAGCAGATCATTCTCAGCCTTGGCCCACTTAGGCCGGGCTACGAGGTAGCCGCCCGACCCCGTGCGATGGTGATGCATCTTCTTCGCAGCATTTATCTGGTTTGTCTCCGACATCTTCTGACTCTTTTCCGACTTCTTATGGGCCACAAATGCGGGCCAGTCATCTTTGATCTTCTCATATATGCCCACGAATTCTGGAGTCTTTTTATCTTTGACAAACTTATTCAGTTTTTTCTTCCATGCCCTGAATTGGTCTGCCATCTTCGAAAGTGCAGCAGACTTGATTAACTCCTCTTTAGCTGGGTTCGCCGGATCAACCTCTCGCGGTAGGACGAAATTTGACTTCAGCTCAGTCCAAAGATCTTCTTTCTGCATATCAGTGACATAAGTCACCTGAGCGTCGTTTGCAGCCGGCTTTAACCATTGATGGATGCTGATCGGGATCTTGTCCCTAACCAGAACCCCGCACTGATTAACAAATGCGTTCTTTGTCCGGATGGGTGCAATCGGCTCGCCGGAGCGCGAGATTTCCGAGATCTCAAACTTTTCATCCGGCCTCAACTTTTTCTTCGCTCCTCGTCTCTTTACCAAAGATTTGCTCGATCCGGAGGGCTAGAAAAAGGAACAAAGACGAGAGTTAATGATTGAATCAATTAACTAGTCAGCACATGCTTAACTAACATATATACCTCCTGGCCGGACTCGGTTCGGTCACCGGAGCCAGCATCACGGTCCCTTCTTGCACCGGCATTGGGTCACCGGAGCCGTCCTCACCGTCTACTTCTTCCATGTGCATTGGGTCACCGGATTCATCAATATCATAGCCTAGATCTTCCAGCTGCAGCTCTTGTTCGACCTGCTCATCGGTGTCATTCAGAAACGACAAGACGGCATTTTGTCCGTGTGCGATTATGTCCATCAACATCGCTTCTTGTGCTAGGTCTCGGGTGTTGTCGTCCATTGTTTCTACAAATATTTACAACATGCCAATTATTATTCAAACATGACAGATGGATATATTAATGGCAAACGTAGAACTAGCTTCAACCCTCGACTGCTCGGCGATCCACAAACCCTAGACCCCCTCATGTCACATTTTGTCTAGTGTCAAAGGATTCAACAAAACCAATACTTCATCATTAGGCGAAAGTAACAGTAGCATGATGGTACGAAGCTCTCCAAAGTTGTTTTGGAACGGAGTCCCCGGATAAGATAATTCGTAACAAAAGACGGATTATCCTATCAGGGACTTCGTTCGAGAACAACTTTGCATAACTTTGTACCAAAATGCCCCGGTTACTTCTGGCAAATGATGAAGTCATGGAATTCTTCAATACTTTGACACTAGCTAGGCAACCTCTCTCGACCCCTCGACCCCCGACTTCTCGGCGATCCACAACCCTAGTCCCCCTCATGTCACCTTTTGTCTAGTGTCAAATGATTCAACAAAACCAATACTTCATCATTAGGCGAAAGTAACAGTAGCATGATGGTACGAAGCTCTCCAAAGTTGTTTTGGAACGAAGTCCCAGATAAGATAATCCGTAACAAAAGACGGATTATCCTATCAGGAACTCCGTTCCAGAACATCTTTGCATAACTTCGTACCAACATGCCCCGGTTACT
>LR738713.1:26662211-26779001 GCA_902687465.1 Secale cereale
AGGGGGGTATTAGTCCCGGTTTCAGCCACCAACCGGGACTAATGCCACCCTTTAGTCCCGGTTGCTGCCACCAACCGGGACTTAAGGCCTTGCCGCGGTGCGGTGGGAAGTTTAGTCCCACCTCGCTAGTTGAGAGAGAGTAGCACCACTTTATAAGCCCCGCTGCCTCTCTCCTCTCGAACTCCTCTGAACTGCAGGCCTAAGGGCCTAAACTGACACTGCTTTGCCTGTGGGCTTGCTGGGCTTTCTACGGGCCTGAATCATGGCCCATAGTTGGGTTTCTAGTCGTATTCAGGCCGTGTGGGCCCAGCAGGTGGCATATTTTTTATTTTTTTTCTTTGTTGCTTTATTTTTTAAGTTTTGTTTCTACTTTCAACAAAATACTTACTGTTGCTATTTTTATTTATTTGTTTTCTTTGTTGCTTTATTTATTTGATTTTGTTTCTACTTACAAAAAAATACTTATTGTTGCTATTTTTTCAAGTTTTTTTGTTTTGTTTTCTGCATTATTTATTTTCTTTTGTTTTTTGCTTTATTTTTTAATTCTTTCTGGTAAAACCAATTACAAACTTTCTTTTAGTGCAAGTAGTATTCAAATTTGAATAGTTTAAATTTGAAATTATTTGTTTTCTTTGTTGCTTTATTTATTTTATTTTGTTTCTACTTACAATGAAATACTTATTGTTGCTATTTTTTATTTTTTTGCAAGTTTTTTTTGTTTTCTGCATTATTTATTTTCTTTTGTTTTTTCTTTTATTTTTTAATTCTTTCTGGTAAAACCAATTACAAACTTTCTGTTAGTGCAAATTTGAATAGTACAAACTGACAATGGTATCATACTCGTTTGTTACAAAGTTGGCATGGTATCATCATAATAGTTGCGGAAAAAACTCTTCACTTTTTCTTCGCTTGTGTCATTTGCTTATTGCGCCGTAACCATGGATAATCTTCATCGTTTATCAGGATGCTTGGGTCAGCCTTGACTTTGAAGGGAGGAATTTCATGAAACTTTTCATAATCTTCAGACATGTCTGTCTTGCCCTCCACTCCCAGGATGTCCCTTTTTCCTGAAAGAACTATGTGGCGCTTTGCCTCATCGTATGATGTATTCGCTTCCTTATCTTTTCTTTTTCTCGGTCTGGTAGACATGTCCTTCACATAGATAACCTATGCCACATCATTGGCTAGGACGAACGGTTCGTCAGTGTATCCAAGATTTTTCAGATCCACTGTTGTCATTCCGTACTGTGGGTCTACCTGTACCCCGCCTCCTGACAGATTGACCCATTTACACTTAAACAAAGGGACCTTAAAATCATGTCCGTAGTCAAGTTCCCATATGTCCACTATGTAACCATAATATGTGTCCTTTCCCCTCTCGGTTGTTGCATCAAAGCGGACACCGCTATTTTGGTTGGTGCTCTTTTGATCTTGGACAATCGTGTAAAATGTATTCCCATTTATCTCGTATCCTTTGTAAATCAATACAGTCGAAGATGGTCCCCTGGACAACAAGTACAACTCATCACAAACAGTGTTGTCACCTCTGAGACGTGTTTCCAACCAACTAATGAAAGTCCTGATGTGTTCACGTGTAATCCAGTCGTCGCACTGCTCCGGGTGTTTGGAGCGCAGACTGTTCTTGTGTTCATCGACATACGGGGTCACCAATGTAGAGTTCTGTAGAACTGTGTAGTGTGCTTGAGACCAAGAATATCCGTCCCTGCATATTATTGAGTCCCTTCCAAGCGTGCATTTTCCAGTCAGTCTCCCCTCGTACCGCGATTTAGGGAGACCTATCTTATTAAGGCCAGGAATGAAGTCAACACAAAACCCGATGACATCCTCTGTTTGATGGCCCATGGAGATGCTTCCTTCTGGCCTTGCGCGGTTACGGACATATTTCTTGAGGACTCCCATGAACCTCTCAAAGGGGAACATATTGTGTAGAAATACGGGCCCCAGAATGACAATCTCGTCGACTAGATGAACTAGGACGTGTGTCATGATATTGAAGAAGGATGGTGGGAACACAAGCTCGAAACTGACAAGACATTGCGCCACATCACTCCTTAGCCTTGGTACGATTTCTGGATCGATCACCTTATGAGAGATTGCATTCAGGAATGCACATAGTTTCACAATGGCTATTCGGACGTTTTCCGGTAGAAGCCCCCTCAATGCAACCGGAAGCAGTTGCGTCATAATCACATGGCAGTCATGAGACTTTAGGTTCTGGAACTTTTTCTCTGCCATATTTATTATTCCCTTTATATTCGACGAGAAGCCAGTCGGGACCTTCATACTGAGAAGGCATTCAAAGAAGATTTATTTCTCTTCTTTCGTAAGAGCATAGCTGGCAGGACCTTCATACTGCTTTGGAGGGATGTCGTCTTTTTCGTGCAAACGTTGCAGGTCCTCCCGTGCCTCAGCTGTATCTTTTGTCTTTCCATACACGCCCAAGAAGCCTAGCAGGTTCACGCAAAGGTTCTTCGTCACGTGCATCACGTCGATTGAAGAGCGGACCTCTAGGTCTTTCCAGTAGGGTAGGTCCCAAAATATAGATTTCTTCTTCCACATGGGTGCGTGTCCCTCATCGTCATTCGGAACAGCTAGTGCGCCGGGGCCCTTTCCAAAGATTATGTGTAAATCATTGACCATAGCAAGTACGTGATCACCGGTACGCATGGCGGGCTTCTTCCGGTGATCTGACTCGCCTTTGAAATGCTTGCCTTTCTTTCGACATTGATGGTTGGTCGGAAGAAATCGACGATGGCCCAGGTACACATTCTTCCTGCACTTGTCCAGGTATATACTTTCAGTGTCATCTAAACAGTGCGTGCATGCGTGGTATCCTTTGTTTGTCTGTCCTGAAAGGTTACTGAGAGCGGGCCAATCGTTGATGGTCACGAACAGCAACGCCTTTAGGTCAAATTCCTCCTGTTTGTGCTCATCCCACGCACGTACACCGTTTCCATTCCACAGCTATAAAAGTTCTTCAACTAATGGCCTTAGGTACACATCAATGTCGTTGCCGGGTTGCTTAGGGCCTTGGATGACAACTGGCATCATAATGAACTTCCGCTTCATGCACATCCAAGGAGGAAGGTTATACATACATAGAGTCACGGGCCAGGTGCTGTGAATGCTGCTCTGCTCCCCGAAAGGATTAATGCCATCCGCGCTTAAAGCAAACCATACGTTCCTTGCGTACTTTGCAAACTCCTCCCAGTACTTTCTCTCGATTTTTCTCCATTGCGACCCGTCAGCGGGTGCTCTCAACTTCCCGTCTTTCTTACGGTCCTCACTGTGCCATCGCATCAACTTGGCATGCTCTCTGTTTCTAAACAAACGTTTCAACCGTGGTATTATAGGAGCATACCACATCACCTTCGCAGGAACCCTCTTCCTGGCGGGCTCGCCATCAACATCACCAGGGTCATCTCGTCTGATCTTATACCGCAATGCACCGCATACCAGGCATGCGTTCAGATTGTTGTATGCACCGCGGTAGAGGATGCAGTCATTAGGGCATGCATGTATCTTCTGCACCTCCAATCCTAGAGGGCATACGACCTTCTTTGATGCGTATGTACTGTCGGGCAATTCGTTATCCTTCGGAAGCTTCTTCTTCAATATTTTCAGTAGCTTCTCAAATCCTTTGTCAGCCACAGCATTCTCTGCCTTCCACTGCAGCAATTCCAATACGGTACCGAGCTTTGTGTTGCCATCTTTGCAATTGGGGTACAACCCTTTTTTGTGATCCTCTAACATGCGATCGAACTTCAGCTTCTCCTTTTGACTTTCGCATTGTGTCCTTGCATCGACAATGACCCGGCGAAGATCATCATTTGGTTCCTCTTGATCTTCAGCAGCTTCACCCGTTGCAGCATCATTGGGCACATCATCTGGTTCCTCTTGATCTTCACCAGCTCCCCCCATTGCAGCATCACCGTATTCAGGGGGCACATAGTTGTCATCGTACTCTTCTTCTTCGCCGTCTTCCATCATAACCCCTATTTCTCCATGCCTCGTCCAAACATTATAGTGTGGCATGAAACCCTTGTAAAGCAGGTGGGTGTGAAGGATTTTCCGGTTAGAGTAAGACATCGTATTCACACATTTAGTGCATGGACAACACATAAAACCATTATGCTTGTTTGCCTCTGCCGCATTTAGAAACTCACGCACGCCCTTAATGTACTCGGAGGTGTGTCTGTCACCGTACATCCATTGGCGGTTCATCTGCGTGCATTTATATATAATTAAGTGTGTCAAAAACCATTACAGAACATCATAAATAGATAATTAAGTGACCAAATGGATAAAAGTTCATCATCACATTAAAACCAAAGTACATACATATATAGTTCTCATCTAACAACATATAGCTCTCCATACACATCGAAACTATGTAAAACATTTCAACGCGAAAACAAATGCTATCACAATCGCAACCAAGGTAACAATTGATCCAATGGCATAATGATACCAAGCCTCGGTATGAATGGCATATTTTCTAATCTTTTTAATCTTCAACCGCATTGCATCCATCTTGATCTTGTGATCATCGACGACATCCGCAACATGCAACTCCAATATCATCTTCTCGTCCACAATTTTTTTTATTTTTTTCCTTCAAGAATTTGTTTTCTTCTTCAACTAAATTTAACCTCTCGACAATAGGGTCCATCTTGATCTTGTGATCATCGATAACTTCCGCAACATGCAAGTCCAATTCCATCTTCTCCTCCTCCATTTTTTCCAATTTTTTCTTTAACGAAATGTTTTCCTCTTCAACTAAATTTAACCTCTCCACAAGAGGGTCGGTTGGAATTTCCGGTTCAACTACCTCCTAGACATAATAAAACATCTATGCATGTCAGGTTGGTCGGCATAACTATCATAAGCACTAAAACAAATAGTTATAAATTAAAGATAATATACCACATCCGAATCGTAGACCGGACGAGGGCCCACGTGGGCGGATATCAAAACCATCGCACTATATAATAACAAGCAATAATAAACGTAAGAAAATTAGACAAATATCTATCTAAAGCAATAATAAAAGTAAGAAAAGCATGGACATAACAAGAGGCTCACCACGGTGGTGCCTGTGACGAGATCGGCGGGGGCGATCGACGGCGGCGAAGACGGGGATGGGACGTGACGGACCGCTAAACCTAGACAAATCTCGGAGAAAATAGAGCTTCGAGAGGAGAAAAGCTTAACTAGTGTGGCTCGGGCATTCCATCGAACACGTTGTGTGCATAGGAGGTGAGCTAGAGCACCACTAACCCCTCTCCCCCTCGGCCAGAAAAAAAAACAGAGCAGTGAGCTCTGCTCTTGAGTGAGGGGGTTTATATAGGCAACTCACTGGTCCCGGTTGGTGCTACAAACCGGGGCTAAAGGGGTGCCTTTGGTCCCGGTTCATAAAACAAACCGGGACCAATAGTGGTGGGCCAGGAGCAAGAGCCATTGGTCCCGGTTTTTAGCTCCAACCGGGACCAATAGGTCCAGACGAACCGGGACCAATGGCCCACGTGGCCCAGTCGGCCCCCTGGGCTAACGAACCGGGTCCAGTACCCCCATTGGTCCCGGTTCTAGATTGAACCGGGGCTAATGGGCTGGACCAATGCCCTGTTTTCTACTAGTAATCATTTATGTCAGCCTCTCCTTGTTGCCATGAAACCTCTAACCTTTGACACCTTCCTAGCAAACCGTTGTTTGGCTATGTTACCGACTTGCTCAGCCCCTCTTATAGCGTTGTTAGTTGCAGGTGAAGATGAAGTTCGTTCTATGTTGGAACTTGTTGTTGGAATATCACAATATCTATTATTATTATTAACACACCTATATACTGGGCATGGGAGGAAGGCTTGGCCTTTTGCTCGGTGTTTTGTTCCACTCATGCCACCTTAGGAGCCGATAAACCGGCATTATGTTCCTTGATTTTGCGTTCCTTACACGGTTGGGTATATGGGGACCCCTTGACAGTTCGTCTTTGAATAAAACTCCTCCAGCAAGGCCCAACATTGGTTTTAATTTGCCTCATGATAACAATTTAATTAAATAATTAAATTTGCATAGGGGGTCGTGCCCTCGGGTACTCTTTTCTACATAGCAGGGGGGCCAGTGCTGATGGTGTTGGTCCCAAACGGGGAGCCTGCGGGGCCACCTCGGGGAAACTCGAGGGCTGGTTTTACCTGTAGCATCACCCATCCGGACGTGGCCTGAGACGAGATACGCGCGGCTACTATCAGGGTGTCGGCACGCCGGGAGGTCTTGCTGGACTTGTTTTACCATTGTCAAAATGTCTTGTGCACCGGGATTCCGAGCCTGATCAGATTGTCCCTAAGAAAAGGGGTAATATTATTATTACTTCTGCTGATCGTGAGAACTTTCGATGGGCTAAGTTGGGACACCCTTGCAGGGTTATGATCTTTCGAAAGCTGTGCCCGTGGTTATGTGGCTGATGTCTACACACACTTCTATTCTTGTAGACTATGTTGGGCCTCCAAGCGCAGAGGTTTGTAGGACAGCAGCAATTTCCCTCAAGTGGATGACCTATGGTTTATCGAACTCAGGGAAGTAGAGGTTGAAGATGGTCTCTCTCAAGCAACCCTGCAACTAAGATACAAGAAGTCTCTTGTGTCCCCAACACACCTAATACAACTAGGAGTTGTATAGGTGCACTAGTTCGGCGAAGAGATGGTAAAATATGGATGATAGGAGTGGCAAAGCAAAGTAATATAAATCTGTAATAAAAAGTGCAGCAAGCAAACAAGTGGTAAACATGAGCACAAATGGTATTGCAATGGTGGAAACAAGGCCTAGGCTTCATACTTTCACTAGTGGCAACTCCCAACAACATTAACATAGTCTAATCACATGATATTTCCCATAAAACATGCAATGGAGATGCACTCGGAGGTCATTCCTTTGTGGTCAAGAGAGGACGAGAATTATGTAGGGATACAAAAGCACACCTCAAAGTTCGTAGTTCTCAATCTATGGATTTCCCAATGTCACCGCGGCCATCCAAAGAGAGTACCACAATCACCACAACATATCTCAAGGATAGTCAAAGACAAGCACCAAGAGACTCTCAATCTTCAATCAACACACAAAAGAGGAAATCACTCATGAAAATATTCTTCTAATCCATGTCCAATAGACCGCTGTCACCTTGGTCTCGGGGATTATACTAGATAAAGACAAGTGAGTACATCAATCCAATACATAGAGGAAGGGGAAATATCATGGGATCACCCTAGATTAACATTGCCTATGATCACAACGAAGATCACATCATGGGAGAGAGAATTGACCACATAGCTACTGGTAGAAACCTCAGCCCCGAGGAGGAACTACTCCCGCATCATGGAGGGAAGAAGCAACGTCAATGGAGATGAATCCGGGGGCACTTCCCCGTCCCGGCAGGATGCCGGCACAGGAATTTTGGTCCCCCGAAACTTGGTGGCGATGGCGGCGGAGATCGGAATTGCTTCTGGAGAAAAGGGTTCTGGAATCAGGGTTTTCGCGATGGGGGAATAAATAGGAGGCTAAGTAGGGCACCAGAGGAGGTGGGAGCCCCCCAGGCGGCCCCCCGGCGCGGCCAGGGGTGGGGCCGCGCCAGGGGTGGGGCCACTTCTGGCGCATGGAAGCTTCTGGAGCGCTGATTTTTTATATATTTTTCCCGAAATTTTTCCGGCAATTTAAGTAATGGGAAAACCTGAAATACAAAAACAGCAGAAAACAGAAACTGGCACTGGGGTGCACTGAGTTAATAGGTTAGTCCAAATATGATCAAAAGTGTATGAAAGTGTATCAAAAGCATAGCAATATCACCCAAAACATGCATGGAGCAAGCAGAAGTTATAGATACGTTTGGGACGTATCAGTGGCAGATTGGAATTTGTTAATGTCCGGTTGTAGAAAACTTGACAGAGGGTCCGAAGTAAAACACACAACTGTGTGAGTAACCGTGACTGTCTCTTTTCACTTTTAGAAGAGAACACGGTGGGGTTATGTTTGACTCGTAGGTAGGTTCAGGATCTTTAGCGATCATTACTAGTTTGCGACCGTTTGCGTAGATGCTCATCTTATTCTTGTACTCGTAGGTTAGCCACCATATATTTGCTTAGCCGCTGCTGCAACCTCACCACTTTACCTCTTCCTACCCATTAAGCTTTCATAGTCTTGTTACCCATGGTTATGGGATTGCTGAGTCCTTGTGGCTCACAGATACTACAACAACAGTTGCAGGTGCAGGTTTCTGATGTCTTGACGTGAGAGCGATGTTCGTTGTGTTGGAGTTCTTCTTCTTCTTCTTCTTCTTCTTCTTCTTCTTCTTCTTCTTCTTCAGTCTTGGGTTACGTTCCTGGTCGGCAGCCTAGGATAGCAGATGGATGTCGTTGTGCTTTTCATGTTTGCATCCGTAGTCGGATGTCTTGGATTGATGATGTTGTATTCATATGACTTGTATGTATTGTTGTATCCCCCATGTATGTATGTAATGGTACGATGTAATGATATCCATCTTGCTAAGTGCCCGAAATGCGGTTGTGGCCCAATCACGTAAGTGTCACGTGATCGGGATAGAATCGCATCTTGGGCTTGACAAGTTGGTATCAGAGCCTCGACCGACCATAGGAGCCCCCTTGATTGATCGTAGTTTGGCCGTTGTTGAGTCTAGAATAAAACTTTTCCGGAGTCTAGTTATATCAAAGAGTAGGAATTCTTTTTACTCCTCTGCCCCTTCGTCGCTCTGGTGAGGAATCTTGACGTAGGTGTTTTGAATTGCTCCTCTTCCCCTTCAAATTTTTTTTAGGATCACGCGGTTAGTTTTCGTTTGTTGCCTTGTCAGTTCTTTCCTCTGGTGCATCTCTCGTCAAGTGGACTCGACCCTCTCCATCTTTGCAAGTTCAACCCTCAATTCTTTTCAACCGACGGTATTTTCTCCGTCCGATGTGGTCTTTTCTTTTTCCCACCCACCCACCCTTCTGCTTCTCGGAGCCGGAGTCCTTAATTGAGTATCCTTCCTACTCGTTTGAATCCTTTGCATTCTTTCCTTAGTTATTCCAACTGGTGAATTCTCGTCTCGTTCGTCCTTCTTCATCTCTTTTGTTCTCCGGTGGTTCCAATTCAATTTGTTCTGGGTGTTATTCTTATTCTTTACTCGGCTCAATTGTTTCCTTTTACTCGTTCACCTCTCGCCATTTAATTATTCCGGAGTTCCGAAGACATCTCAGAAGATTCGTGTTTGCATTCAATTAATTCGAGGTTGTCACCTCATTCGAGTCTTTCAATCGTTCCGGTGCATCATCTCCTATTCGATCCTTTTCAACGGTGTTTACTCTTCGGTGGGCCCTAACCCACAGGTCTTTTCCCAGGATCTTACCTGACTCTTCTAATTTCCCGGAGTGATCCGAAATTCTTTTCATGTATGACTTAAGTATGGATTCCATCAGTCACGTGCCTTCTGAAGATCGCTTTTAATTCTTTTCATGCGTGGTTCAACCTTTCTTCTTTTCATTCATCCAGAGCTATTCATGAATT
Source organism: Secale cereale (assembly GCA_902687465.1). Taxonomy (NCBI): domain Eukaryota; kingdom Viridiplantae; phylum Streptophyta; class Magnoliopsida; order Poales; family Poaceae; genus Secale; species Secale cereale. Next base: position 26,671,776 of record LR738713.1, read on the forward strand.
CTTTTCTTCGTGTTCCTCCGAAGGCCATCATTTCAGAAGATTTCTTCGTCCGCAGTTTTCAACTTCGTCCTCCAAATATTCTTAGTTGATGCCTCTTCGTTCGTCTCACATTCTTCCGGTGCTTCGTTCAAGTATTCTTCAATCAGTTCATGTTCTCTTCGTTCTCGTCATTCTGAGTTCCTCAAGTGCTTATTCTTCCCGGCAATTCATTCTCTTGTATTCACTCAATTTTAATTCGTCACGGTGGTTTTGTTCTCTTTCATCATTCAATTTTAATTCTTCCCGGTGGTTTGTTCTTTTCTTCACTCGGCTTCAATTTTTTACGGTGGTTCGTTCATAATTCTTTTTCCGGTGCTATCATATCAATTGTTCATTTTTATTCCAATCCTACCGATGGTTCATGAAGATTTTTGTAAGTTCGCGATATATTCCTCTTTAATCATTTCAAGGAGAATAAGTAGTATGTGAATCCATTGTTCATCAATTTAATTGATGAAGGAGAAGCATAACATAATTCTTATTTTTTCCGTCAAGTTGATTAATTCCTTCCTTCGGAGTTTATTCTTAATGAATAAATTCTAATTCCAAGTGATTTCATCTTTTCTTCCGCGGAGTTCAAAGATTTTCTCGGTTATCTCGTCGGAACCCCGTTTAATCATCGCAAAGCTTTAATCTTATTCTTATTCCTCTCGTCCGTCATTTCTATATCATCATCCTTTTCATTACCAGAGTTCCTCATGGTGGTTCGTCATGAGATAATTCATTCTTCAAACATTCATCTAATTCTTCTAGAGCAGCTCAAGCATTCTGATTGTTTTGCCTCTCGAGTGCAAATAATTCTTCGTATTCCTTTAAAAAGGGAGTTTTGCATTTCTTCATTCTCGTCATTCAATATTTTGGTTGCGGCATAATTCACCTCAACTTTTGAGATATTTACATAAGTCCACAACAAGCTTATTCTTTTGTTGTTGATTTTCTCAACAACTCCGTTCAAGCTTTATCCTAAGGATGCTCTTTCAAATTCATTCATGGTGGAAGTTGTTCTTCTCTTATCCGTTCGTCTCATTCCACTCTTTTAATTCTTCCGGAGGCATTGTGTTGTTGCTCTCGTTGAGTATCATTTCATCTTATCAAGTTCTTGTTCCATTTCATTCATGTTCAACCGGTGTGCTAATTCTTTCAGTTTCAGCCGGAGTGCTGCCCGAATTCCTTCGTGGAGATTTCTTTTCTATCTCTATTAACTGGAGTGGTTTCGAATTCATTCTCGTTCTTTCAGCTCTTGCTTCGTTTCTTTCAACCTCCTTGGTTCTCGTCGTATTCCTTGTTCCTCTTATTTAACGAAGTCTTGAAACTTCGTTCTTCTTCGATGTATCCTTTCTTTCAAGTTATTCAACCTCTCAAGGTTCTTTGGTTTCACTCTTTTGTCCTCGAATAACTTTGTTCTTCCTTTTTCCCTTCCGTCTCGTTCCTAAGATCTCGGGACGAGATCTCTTGTTAGTAGGGGAGTGTTGTGACACCCCAAGACCGGTGCGCCAGGTGTCAGCCAGTTATTCGTTGCCGTTGCAATGTTATCTGCTTGCGTGTTGCATCCTTGCCTTGTCATCATGTGTGTTGCATCAGCATGTTTTCAAAACTTGCATCCGTCCGAGTCCGCCCGTCCTCTCCGTTGTCCGTTCTGAGCCCAGACACACTCGCACGCGCATGGGGCGCCTCCGAATATTTATTTTATGAGTGGCCAAAAAATGTTCTCGGAATGGGATGAAACTTGGCATGTGGTCTTATTATAGTGTAGACAGGCCGCCTGCCAAATTTCATCACATTCAGAGCTCGTTTGATAGCCAACAGATATATATAGCGGCATTAGTCGCCGGTTTAAACGTCGGACGTTTCGGTCCCCGAAACTGCCGCCGGGTCTCACTTCTCTCACCCTAAGACCTCTCCTACACAGCCCACTAACCTCCTCTAGCCCATCCTACCCTTCTCTTTGTTCGGAGCCGTCCGATTCGATCGGAGGGTCCAAAATCACCCCTAGACCCAAACCCTGGTCAAAACTGCCTATTTAAACCCCTCCCCTTGCCATTTTGGGCAACCCTAGCCCCCCTAACCTCATGCCTAACCTCCAGCCCCAGCAATCTCACCTCCTCCCTCGAATTCCGTGCACAGCTACCTCAAATCTGCCACTTGTCGCCTTCCCAGTGGCCAGCGCCGCCACCTGGGCAGCCCGTGGCCAACCCCCACGCGCCATGTGGCAACAGCCACGTCTCCCCGCCGCCAGCCCAGCCGCGGCCCGCGTCGGGCCGAACCGGGCCCGACCGGGCCCGAGCGCCGCTCCGCCACCCCGCTCGCTCGAGCGCGCCCCCGATCTCCAGCCCCGTCGTCGCGCCCTGCGCCCTTCGCCGCTGGCGCGCCCCCATCGCCTCCCCCTCGCCGAGCCGTGCCGAAGGCCACCTCCACGGAGCCCCGCGCCTCCCCGCTTCTCCTTAGCGCCATCCGCCGCCCGTCGCCTCCATGGCTGCCCGAGCCCGAGCTCCCTCCCTCTGCCGCTCGCTGCGTCTCAGCTCCGCCGCCGGCAAGCCAGCGGCCAGATCCGGCCACCGCGGCCGTTCCCGGCCTCCCTCCGCTGCGCCCCGCCGTTCCCGGAGCCTCACCGCCGGCGCCGTAGGCCCGTCCCAGCACCGCCGCCGCGGGTCTCCAGCGCGCCTGCCGCCGATCCGCTCGGGAACGGGCGTCCGGGCGCGCCCGATCCAGTAGCCCCGCGCCTGGGCCGCCTCCACCAGCCTCCGTCGTGGGCCCAGCTCCGGCCCCGGCCAAACCACTTCCGTCCGGCATGGAGGCCCAGCCGAGCCGGCCCAAACCACCGCCCCCCCGGCCTGCCTCTCCTCCTAATGGGCTAGGCCCATCTGCTAAGAACCCCTATTCCCCGCCCCAGGCGTCCCTTAACTATATGTCGCTCACTTTTCTCTGCGTATAAACGGCTAAGTCCCCAGATTTTGAAGATAATGTTGCATGTTGTGATGACTGTAACTCTTTGTGTGCTTGTCCAAATGATGCATGTAATATGTCAAAATGATCGTGGTGATGTGCTCTACATTTTACTCCATTGTGGCATGCTTGTTTGAGTTCATATATATGCCCTAATCTCTGTTGCAAGAGTGCTACTTATTATAAACTGTTGTTATTTGTTATTTTGTTGCCATGTTTGAGATGTGATAAATTGTGCATGTTTATCCATATGGAGCATATGATATGTCAAAATGTTCTTTGTGAAGTGCTCTACATGATGGTTGCTGTAGCATTCATGTTAGGTGTCATCTTGCCATGTTAATCCCTGTTGCAAAGTGCATGTGGTTGTTAAGTGCTGAAACTTGTTATGAGATGCTGATTTCACTTGCTCATTGCTATTGGTGTGATTGTCTTCATGCCACATGTCTATGTGTCTTAGAAGCACAATCATATGGTCTTTGCTGTGGTGCAAACCTCTTTCCATGATATGCCTTGAGGTGACTTAAACAAGCTTGTAAACATGCCATGTCGCTATTGCTGTTTTATACTTGGTGAAAAAACTGCTAAGTCTGGAATCTATTATAACCTGATGCTATGTTTGCTTGATGCCCCACTCAAATCCATGCTTGTTTTGGAGTGGCCTATGATCATGTATTGTTGTCCATGTTATTGTCTATCCATTCATGCCCTTACTTGCTCATATGGCCTGCTGTAGCTTATTTATTTCTTGCTCTCAAGTTGCTATAAAATTTACCTGTCAGCTTTTTATCAGCATGATCAATTTGGTGAAGCTTGTTGTTATTGATCCATGCCTCCTATGGAGTTGCTCCAATGGAGTTGTTTGATGTATAATATGTCTACTACATGTCCATGATCTTTATATACTTAGGGGAGTTGATATGCATGTTGTTTTTTGCCTCCGAAGGCAGCATCGTGATGATGTTTTTGCCTTCCCAGATTTTGGTTATGTCTGGATAATTTTATTGCAACTTGCCATGCTTGTTTAAATGTGTTCCAGCAAGCTTTTGGGTGTGTTCTAAGTTCATACTTGTTAAGTATAATGTCTACTTAACATCCATGCTTCTTGTTATCATGATTGGGTGCCGTAGCTTACATTTACCTTGCTCCAAAGTTGCTATGTGGCTGTTAACTTCAGCTTTGCATTGTAACTTGTTTTGCTCGTATCTTTTAGACCGTTGGTCCGTTTTGTGTGTGCCCTATATGAAACTTGTGTGATTTTGCATGTAGAATCATAATATAATGTTGTTTTCAGGTTTGGAGTGTGTTTGCTTGATGTTTGGGTGCATCTTGCACCGATGACATGCTTGTCTTGTTTTGCTCATATCTTCTAGGCCGTAGCTCCGAATTAAACAAACTTTATATGAAACTTGACTAGAATTTCGTGTAGATCATCATGGTGCATGTTAATTTGCTGTTTAACAACTTTAACTTAAGGTTTGTTCAAATATGGACTAATTCAAATTATGCATATGAGGACTTACCGGATTTGCTATATGTTGGTTCCGGCCTCATTTAAACTTGTTGGGTGATGTTGTTCTCGTGTGCTTGATCCCTTGCCATGTATTGCATCATATATAGACTTGTATTGCATCATACTTGGCTTAGCATCTTGCATGTTCTTGTGTTGTGTGTTTACCTTGTTGTATGCTTCTTCTCGCTAGTTCTATTTCGTTGCGATCGTGAGGATTCGTTCGTCTACTCGTGGTTCGTCTTCAAGGCTTCTTCTTCGTCTTCTTCATGGATCCGTTCTTCTTCTTTGAGGGATCTCAGGCAAGATGACCATACCCTTGGATACCTTTACTATCATTGCCATGCTTAGTTGTCTCGATGCTATCGTTATATGTCGCGCTACCCATCATTTATGTCAGCCTCTTCTTGTTGCCATGAAACCTCTAACCTTTGAAACCTTCCTAGCAAACCGTTGTTTGGCTATGTTACCCGCTTGCTCAGCCCCTCTTATAGCATTGTTAGTTGCAGGTGAAGATGAAGTTCGTTCCATGTTGGAACTTATTGTTGGAATATCACAATATCTACTATTATTATTAACACACCTATATACTGGGCATGGCTGGAAGGCTTGGCCTTTTGCTCGGTGTTTTGTTCCACTCATGCCACCTTAGGAGCCGATAAACCGGCGTTATGTTCCTTGATTTTGCGTTCCTTACACGGTTGGGTATATGGGGACCCCTTGACAGCTCGTCTTTGAATAAAACTCCTCCAACAAGGCCCAACATTGGTTTTAATTTGCCTCATAATAACAACTTAATTAAATAATTAAATTTGCATAGGGGGTCGCGCCCTCGGGTACTCTTTTCTACATAGCAGGGGGGCCAGTGCTGATGGTGTTGGTCCCAAACGGAGAGCCTGCGGGGACACTTCGAGGAAACTTGAGGGCTGGTTTTAACTGTAGCATCATCCATACGGACGTGGCCTGAGACGAGATACGCGCGGCTACTATCAGGGTGTCGGCACGCCGGGAGGTCTTGCTGGACTTGTTTTACCATTGTCGAAATGTCTTGTGCACCGGGATTCTGAGCCTGATCGGATTGTCCCTAAGAAAAGGGGTAATATTATTAGTACTTCTGCTGATCGTGAGAGCTTGTGATGGGCTAAGTTGGGACACCCCTGCAGGGTTATGATCTTTCGAAAGCCGTGCCCGCGGTTATGTGGCAGATTGGAATTTGTTAATGTCCGGTTGTAGAAAACTTGACAGAGGATCCGAAGTAAAACGCACAACTGTGTGAGTAACCGTGACTGTCTCTTTTCACTTTGAGAAGAGAACACGGTGGAGTTATGTTTGACTCGTAGGTAGGTTCAGGATCTTTAGCGATCATTACTAGTTTGCGACCGTTTGCGTAGATGCTTATCTTATTCTTGTACTCGTAGGTTAGCCACCATATATTTTCTTAGCCGCTGCTGCAACCTCACCACTTTACCTCTTCCTACCCATTAAGCTTTGATAGTCTTGTTACCCATGGTTATGGGATTGCTGAGTCCTCGTGGCTCACAGATACTACAACAATAGTTGTAGGTGCAAGTTTCTGATGTCTTGATGTGAGAGCGATGTTCGTTGTGTTGGAGTTCTTCTTCTTCAGTCTTGGGTTAGGTTCCTGGTCGGCAGCCTGGGATAGTAGATGGATGTCGTTGTGCTTTTCATGTTTGTATCCATAGTCGGATGTCTTGGATTGATGATGTTGTATTCATGTGACTTGTATGTATTGTTGTATCCCCCATGTACGTATGTAATGGTACGATGTAATGATATCCATCTTGCTAAGCGCCCGAAATGCGGTTGTGCCCCAATCACATAAGTGTCACGTGATCGGGATAGAATCGCATCTTGGGCTTGACAACTTTCAACTCCATCATTACCTCTTCCGAAGAAGGATACATAATCATATGGGTATGGGCACTCCCCTTGGCAACTGCCAAGCTTGGTGGAGTTGCCCCGATATCGTATCACCATCACACTCCTACCTTTACCATTTTTCTTAGTTCGGCCCTTTTGTTAGTATCTTGATCTAGTAGAATAAAGTTAGCATGATCTAGTTGTGAGCTTTTGCTTTATGATCTTTACCTTTGTAATCGAGTTCGTGAGCTATATAATAAAGATTAGTGTTGAGTCAAGGGCATAATTTCCTCACTTTGGTAATGATAGGATAAAAGAAAATATAAAAAGTATCAAAGAGATCATATCGATCTTATGGGAAGTGATGACTTCACATATAAAGAGTATGATGAATAAAAGTTTTTGAGAGTTGACAAACATAGTTTTGGTCATCGTTGCAATTAATAGGAAGTAATAAAGAAAGAGATGTTTCACATATAAATATACTATCTTGGACATCTTTTATGATTGTGACCACTCATTAAAATATGACATGCTAAAGAGTTGATGTTGGACAAGGAAGACAACATAATGGGTTATATTTCTTATATCTAAAATAAAGTATATTGTCATGGATCATCCAACATGTTGATCTTGCCTTCCCCCATCATGCTAGCCAAAACTCCTCGCACCAAGTAGAGATACTACTTGTGCTTCCATACATCCTTAAACCCAGTTTTGCCATGAGAGTCCACCATACCTACATATGGATTGAGTAAGATCCTTCAAGTAAGTTGTCATGTTGCAAACTCGCTAAAATATGTATGATTTATTAGTGTGGAGAAAATAAGCTTTATACGATCTTGTGATATGGAAGTAATAAAAGCGATGGACTGCATAATAAAGGTCCATATCACAAGTGGCAATATAAAGTGACGTTCTTTTGCGCTAAGACTTTGTGCATCCAACCATAAAAGCACATGACAACCTTTGCTTCCCTCTGCGAAGGGCGTATCTATTATTCTTGTCTTATAAGAGTCAACGTGAAAATCACCATTCCTTTTTACATTTTATCCTTTGGCAAGCACATTGTGTTGGAAAGATCCTGACATATATACCCAATTGGATGTGAGTTATCATGGTCTATTACTGTTGACATTACCCTTGAGGTAAGAGGTTGGGAGGCAACATCATAAGCTCCTATCTTTCTCTGTGTCCGATTAAAACTCCATAACCATAAGTATTGCGTGAGTGTGAACAATTGTGAAAAACTATATGATAGTTGAGTATGTAGGCTTGCTGAAAAGCTCTTATGTTGACTCTTTCCGATGTTACGATAAATTGCAATTGCTTCAATGACCGAGATCATAGTTTGTTGGTTTTCAATGAAGTTTCTGATTCGTTAACAATGTGAATGAATTATTACTTTAGCATAAGAATCATATGACAATATATATGTGTTGCTGTTATAAGAATGATCATGATGCCCTCATTTCAATATTTTATTTTTATCGACACGTCTATATCTAAACATGTGTGCATATTTTTCGATATCGGCTTTCGCTTGAGGACAAGCGAGGTCTAAGCTTGGGGGAGTTGGTACGTCCATTTTGCATCATGCTTTTATGTTGATATTTATTGCACTATGGGCTGTTATTACACCATATGTCACAATACTTATGCCTTTTCTCTCTTATTTTACAAGGTCTACATAAAGAGGGAGAATGCCGGCAGCTGGAATTCTGGGCTGGAAAAAGAGCAAACACTAGAAACCTATTCTGCACAACTCAAAAAGCCCTGAAACTCCACGGGACACCGTTTCAAAAAATATAGAAAATATCTGGCGCGGGTGGGGGGCGCGCCCCCTGTCTCATGGGCCACCAGATGGCCCCCCCATGCCCATCTTCTCCTATATGAGGTGTTTTGACCTGGAAAAAAAATCATAAGGAGGCTTTCGGGACCAGATGTCGCCGTCTCGAGGCGGAACCTTGGCGGAAACCAATCTAGGGCTCCGGTAGAGCTGTTCTGCCGGGGATACTTCCCTCTGGGAGGGGGAAATCGTCACCGCCGTCATCACCAACAATTCTCCCATCTTGGGAAGGGTTATCTTCATCAACATCTTCACCATCACCATCTCCTCTCAAACCTAGTTCATCTCTTGTATCCAATCTTTGTACCCAAACCTCAGATTGGTATATGTGGGTTGCTAGTACCACTACAGGAAACTGCTAGTTTGCCATCTGTGGATTACAGACGGCAAAGACGCAAATCCAGACGGCAAAGAGTTTGCCGTCAGGAAGTAGATGGCGAAGTCAGACGGCAAAGATAAATCGGCAAAGAATTCTTTGCCGTCTGCTATTTTTTCTGGATGACGGCAAAGTATTTGCCGTCAATGCATGATGTTTGCCGTCAGCACGTATACTCAGACGGCAAAAAAAGGAGCAGACGGAACGGGCGACCTAACCGACGGCGTCAAGTATTTTGTCGTCTATCAATTGACAAGCCAGACGGCAAAGTCTCACATCTTTGCGTCAGCCTATTGTTGGCCCAGACGGCAAAGCGCAACCTTTTTGCCGTCTAGTCTGACTCCGCCCAGACGGCAAAGCGCCACCTCTTTGCCGGCAGCCTACTGTTGGCCAGACGGCAAAATGCCATGCCAAACAACAGCATGTGCCAGGTTTGCCGTCTGTCCCTAGACGGCAATGATCCTTTGCTGGCTGCCTCCTGACGGCAAAGGATGTTTGCCGTTTTTGTTTTTTTTGGGAAATTAGAAATTCAACAGTTTAATACATAATAGGACAGCACATAACCTTAACAGGACAGCATAGTTCCATGGCAAATATAATATACAATGAACAAAGTTCCATAGCATACAGTACAGGACAGCAGTTCCATAGCAAATATAATACAAAATGAAAGTTCCATAGCATACAGTACAACACAACACAGTTCCATACGTATAATCCCACAACAAAGTTCCATACATATAATCCCACAACAAAGTTCCGTAGCATACAACATAGCACAGCATATAGTCCCACAACAAAGTTCTACAGCATATAGTCCCATACATATAATACACAATGAACAAAGATGCATCACTACTTAAGATTTGGCACTACAATAAATGCCTTCATGTCCATGTCGTATTCCAAAAGCATCCAGGTGGCAACCTACAAGATTGAATGGCGTCTGTCACATTTTGGCCCAAGAACAAAACGTGTTTGAAATCATCAGTATGCCAAATAGACAAAAGAAAGTACTTCAACGCAACAAAATAAATAGTGATCCATATTCCATATTGAGTTTTCAAAATAAATAGCTTCTACTACATATGGAGTCTCTTGAACACTTATCCAATTTTGAACATGTTAATTTAACACTAGATCATGAAGATCTTCAAGAATGGTCTCTAAATCATGAAAACAAATAGCTACTTGTGTCTACTTATAAGATTGGTTCAATTCAACACTCTAAATCATGAATATCTTCGAGTGCTCTCTAAATCATGAAAATAAATAGCTTCAAGTGGTCTCTAAATCATGAGAATAAATGGATCATGGTTTCAAATGGTCTATACTTGTCTCTACTTATAAGTCTGATCTTTAAATGGTTCAAACGGTCTCTACTTACAAGTTTCTAAAACATGGAGATCTTCAAATGGTCTCTAAATCATGAAAATAAGTATCTACTTGTCTCTAAATCATGAATATCTTCAAGTGGTCTCTAAATCATGAAAATAAATAGCTTCAAGAATGCATATAGTTAATTAAGATCATGGTTGAAATTGTTCAAATGTATCATAGTTTGAAATGTTTCAAATGGTCTCTACTTATAAGTTTGATCTTCAAGAATCCATATAGCTACGTGTCTCTACGTTGACAAATTTAAGACCTATGTAAATGAGATATGTAGGCACTAACCATACTCGATCTCAAACATTCGGAGAACCACCAAGGTTGTTGCCGCTTGGGCCTCGTGCTTGTGAAGATCCATCAGTATTAGATCCATGGCCTGATTGATGAGGCATCTGCATAGCAGGCATACCATTCTGGGCACAATAAGCCTGCAAATTATGTTTGAGTGAAGATTAAGTACGGGTAGTAGAAGAGTTCATGTATGTGTTTGGCAATTAAGGAACTAACCGCAAACATTGCAAAGCATTGACTAGTTTGTGCCAACACCGCTTGCTGCGTCCTCTCATTAGCCAATCGCCTCTCCTCGGCCAACAACGCCTGCAACTTCACCTCCGCCAGTCGCCTCTCCTCCGCCCTCTCCTCCGCCGCCACTCGCCTCTCCTCCGCCCTCTCCTCCGCCCTCACTCGCCTCTCCTCCGCCAGTCGGGCCTGCAGAATATGGCATGGCAATCGCATCTTCAATCCAACAATAAGTATGAATTTAAAAAAACATATATAGAAGGACTTGTATAGAATACCTCCACCTCAACCATAGCTGGAGTCGAGCGTTTACATGTAGAAGATTTTGAGATACCTAATCGAGCTTTGTATTCGGGGAGAGAGCTACGGGAGGAGCTAGGAAACATGCCTCCTGCAATTGCTTCCTTGCCATGTTTCCTGCCTTCTCCAGAGATCATAACCAACGCGTGGTCAAGGGGCTCTGTTGTCACATCATACTCGGGCCCTTTCAACTCTTTTGCCGTCCCTTTATATTTCTCCATCCGATCATAGGCGGTCTTGCTGGAGTACGCGGACGCTGTGTCATTCTCGTCGTAAGGCGTGGCTCATCTGTACGGTGCCTTATGGGCCAAAGCATACGAGACGAAAAGGTTGGGCAATGGAGCACTATGGTGAGACGCCTGCAACCAAAGCAACATGATTAAGATTTTATCACAAGGATTGGCAACATGTATGACAAGAAAAAGCTTATGAAGAACAAATCGATATGGGAAGATATACCCAACGTTCACCGAACTCCATAAGGTTCAAGTTGCCTTGATGGTGTGGTGGATCCTGCATTGCGGCTCGCCGATTTCTATAATCTTTGTTTTTCGCCCTATACTCTTTGGAACACCAATAGTCCATGATCCGCTCCCAACACTCCCCCTTATCAGCGCACCATCTCGGAGTAACCTAATTGATCAATTGCATCTCATATACGTCAAAAAGAAATTAAGTGACAGGCTGTTGAGGAAATAACAAGCATGAATATGGTTTACCTCCATGAACTTGTCCTTCTAAGATGGAGTCTCCTACCGGCTTTCTTATCAAGACTCTTATAGCCTTGAGTTGCCATATAAGTGCGGACGGCTAAAGGGCGCGCCTCATGCATCAAATTATGCACAAGCTTCGGGCAATGTCCGTTGACGACCGCTCGTGCCTCCTCCAACTTTCCATCCTCACATCTATAGAAATCCTGCAAATACAATATAGAGAAAATTAGTTTGGTGCAGTAATTTTCACACCTAAATCTGGCCCTGTTTGATAACAAAGTATTTTCTATGTATTTTGTGAATATTACAGTTTTTTAGATTTCCACAGTATTAATTACAGCGAGCTGTTTGGTCACCCCTAAAAACCATGATTTCAATACTGTAGTATTTGCAAAACTAACTCAGCTCTACAGTCAAGGAGCTCCATGACTGGACTAATTAACGTGTGCTAACAGCCACCGGATGCCTCCCTAAACGTACTTTCTGATTGATCAGCTAGCTAGCTTTGCCTAATGTGTATGAGTGCAACCCAGCCGGGGCAAAACTCTTTGTGCGTTATGTGTACAGCTTATAATCAATCAAAACTTCTGTCATACTACAGTTTACAAAACTACAGTTTACAAAAAAACCATAGTTTCTGTCATAGTTTATGTGTTACAGCTTATAATCAATCAAAAATTCTGTCATACTCTGTGTGCTTTCATATACTGCAAAAAAAACATAGTTTTTGTCATACTACAGTTTACAAAACTTCTGTTTTTAGGGGCAACCAAACAGTTTTTAGGGGCAACCAAACTGTAGTATTAAAACTACAATTTTTAGGGGCAACCAAGTTGTAGTATTAAAACTACAGTTTTTATGGGCAAAATTGTAGTCTCAAAACTGAGCTTTGCGACTTGTTAAAAAAATACTAGAGTTTTTAAATACTTTAGTTTTACAATACTTTCCTATCAAACATAGCCTAAGTTTTCAACAGACTGCAGTACTATTATAAACTGCTAACCTATGTATGCACACTTTTCAAGATAGTTCCAGTCTAGCGGTTTTGCTACTACAAGACGGTGGAGGGGTAGTCCATGTTAAAAAATTGATGTACTATATAGTAGTAGAGATGCAGTGTGTGAAGGAAACTTAATGATTACCCAAAGTTCGGCAAAGACCCGCTCGGCTTTGTTGTGAAACTCGATGTTGTTGGCTACACCAAGATCCTCATAGGCTTTGTAGTGGTCCCAGGTCCGTGCTGGCTCCGGAACTTTGCCCTCCCCAGGCAAAGTAACCATGCCAGGGTAATGCTCCTTAATGAGGCTCCCAAGGACGCCTTTCACGTGTCGGTACTTACCCTCGCTAGCTCCAGCTTTCTTCCAACCGCTACATAATGAGAAGCCAAAGTTATTAGCAATTGTTGCATACATTGAAGGGTAGAAAATGGGAAGCCAAAGTTAGTTACGTTTCTCCATATGGAGCAATACATGGCCTCTGCTCGACAGGAAGCCCTCGTTCCGGGAGCCTTGAGGAACCACGTAGGTACACGGACCGACCCTCCTCAACTTGGATGAAACCAGCACCCTCCTCGTCAGAGGTCGAGGCCTCCTTGTCAGAGGTCGGGACCTCCTCGTCAGAGGCCTCCGACGACAACCGCTCTTCCTCCACCCTCTCACACAAGGGGAGGGGTGAGACATCGGCTCGTCCTCCACCCTCTCAGAGACGGGGGAGTGAGACACCGGCTCGTCCTCCACCCTCTCATCCTCAGGCGATTCCACGGCAGGTGGTGGCGAGGGAGGCCGGACCGGGTTTCTCTTAGCCTTTCCTCCACGTGCACCTCTTCCCCGGCCTTTTCCTCTTCCTCGATGAGCCTGAGGATGAGAGGAAGGCGGAGGATCGGCGATAAAACTGCCAAGCAAAGATCTCGCTAGGGGAAGCGAGGGCTTTTTTGCCGGCTCAGCCCTTTTCCTTGACGGGCCCACCATGCTTCACTCACCTGCTATGACAAAAAGTAAAGCAATTAGTACAAATACAAGATTATAGTTCAAATAAATAAGCATAAGTTCAAACAATTGTCGCAATAAGAATTACTAATGCAATTGTACAAATACAAAATAGTTCAAATAAATAAGCATAAGTTCAAAGAACATTCACAATGAGAATTACTAGTGCAATTGTAGTACAAATACATTATAGTTCAAATAAATAAGCATAAGTTCAAAAAACATACGCAATGAGAATTACCAAGGCAATTATAGTACAAAAACTACATTATACTTCAAATAGATAAGCATAAGTTCAAAAATATTACAAATTCAACATTAAAACATATTTGAGATCATCTGGTTCATGGTAAAGCAACTAGTACAAAATCAACATTACAGTTCAACACTACGACTAAAAATAGTCGGGATCATCTGGATCACAATCCGTCTCTTCTTCAAGGTCGGTTCTAGCCTCATCATCAGTATCACGCGTGTCGTCAAGGATATTGTCCTCATATTGACCGTCATCGTCACCTTCATCGGCAATGCCTAGATGTAACCGTTCAAGCATTGAGAGGTCTTCCACTTTCGTAACCTCTTCTTCTTCCTCTTCGGCTTCTTCATCTTCACTGTCAATGTGTACTTCCATGCGTGGATGGATGTTGAGACGGCCTCTAGGCCCATGTTCTTCTTGGAAGAATTCTCCATCATATGTGTCAGGGTCGATGTGAGGTTGATAATCCTCTTCACTAGGGGAAGGATGTTTACGATGTGGCAGCACATCATGCACGACATCCCAACCCTTAAGGTACTTCTTTTGGCATGCGTACTTGAGATAAAAAACTTGTGTCGCCTGTTGAGCCACAATATAGACATATTCACATTCTAATTTGCTGTCTTGTCGAATTTCGACTTGCCCAATATCATCCCTCCGCCTAACCTTCTCCGGATCAAACCAATGGCATTTGAAGACAACGACTTTTGGAGGATTTGCCCCAAAGTAATGCAGTTCGTATATTTCATCAAGTCTTCCATAATACTCAACTCCATTGCAAATAGCCAACACTCCCGTGTTCCTTGATTTTAGAACGTCCCGACGTTCCTCGTTCCCATGTGTGCGGAAGCGATACCCATTGATGTCGTATTTATCAAATGTACCGACCTTATAGTCAAACCCATTAGCAACTTGTTTCAACTCTTTGTTCAATATTGACGTACCCTACAAGTTTAAGAGGGAAGGATAGGTGTATTAGTCGCACGTAATACCAACTTCAAGTGTTCCAAGTATACCTTACCTTTTCTTTGAACCAAGAAATGAAACCGTAATTGCCGTCTTCTTCGCCAGCAAGAAGCTCATACTCTTCGAGTGAATCACGTTCTACCCCCCATTCGGGAATTGGGCAATGAATTCACTGTCCAATGAGAAATAAGCGGAATTAAGAGAGAAACATGTGAGTAAATGTTACATAATGTACCAACACTTACTCAATGTACGGCCGCACTTCTTGAAGGTTCGTGAGGATATACAACGTAAGCGATTTCCACTCTTTCGGATCCAATTTCTTTGAACCAGAAGCACCCACAGGTCCGAGTTGCCATTTGAAGAGGCTGAGCTTGGATTCATGTTTAGGGTCGCCAGTATTGTATCGAGACTTTGCATTATGCAAGCTTGGAATATTGGTCGCATAGCGTGATGTCGTGAAGTTTGTAATCTCCTCCACCAAGAATGCCTCGGCTATGGAGGCTTCAATTCTACATTTATTTCTACATTTAGCTCGAAGAGTCTTCTGCATTCTCTCAAGTCCATAGCACCAACGATTCTGCACAGGGCCACCCATTCTTACCTCGGAAGGGAGGTGTAAAATCATATGTTCCATCGGATTAAAGAATCCTGGTGGAAAGATCTTCTCTAGCTTGCAGAGCAACTCGGCGGCCCGTTCTTCCATCTCATCTATCACAGTAGGAGATACTTCTTTAGCACAAAGAACACGGAAGAAATAGCTAAGCTCTGCCAATACTTCCCAATCGTCCTCAGGGATATAGCCTCGAATCATCACCGGCATCAACCGCTCAAGCCATATGTGCCAATCATGACTCTTCATCCCGTTGAGCTTCAATTTATCAAGATTCACTGCCCTCATAAGGTTCGCTGCATACCCATCAGGGAATAAAAAAGTTTTGAACCACATGAGTATCTCCTTCTTTTGTTCCCTAGTAAGAACAAACCTCGCCTTTGGCGTCCTCCAGTTTTTCTTGCCCTCGGGTTGTCGCAAGTTTTGTTCGGGTCTATCATATAGCTTCATTACATCAAGTCTAGCCTTAGTATTATCCTTCGTCTTCTCAGCAATGTTGAACAATGTGCCAAAAATTGCCTCGGCGATATTCTTTTCGGTGTGCATTACATCAATGTTATGTGGAAGCTCAAGCTGGTGGAAGTAGGGGAGATCCCATAAGCATGGCTTATGCGTCCACGCGTGTTCTTCGTTATATCCCAAAAAATACCCTGGACATTTGGGATCAGGCTGGAGAGCATTTAGTTGATCACCAATTTGTTCACCTGTCATCTCAGGTGGTGCCGAGTGTTCAACGACTTTTCCTTTCGTGAAGTTCTTCTTGTCTTGTCTGAATGGATGGTCAGGACGCAAATGCTGTCTATGAAAATCGAAGCAAGAATACTTGCGACCATGCTGCAACCAACGGCACTGCATGCTTGCCTTGCACCTTGGGCATGGGAACCTCCCATGCACAGACCACCCCATGAAAAGTGAATACGCTGGTAAGTCATGAAGTGAGTACTGGTACCAAACATGCATTGTGAAGTTCTTTTTGCTAGCAGCGTCGTATGTCCGTATCCCGTTCATCCAAGCTTCTTTCAACTCATCTATCAGTGGTTGCATGTACACACCTATATTCTTCCCTGGATACTTGGGCCCTGGAATTATCAACGACAGGAACATGTGCTTGCGTTGCATTATAGCGCCAGGGGGGAGGTTGAGGGGAACAACAAATACGGGCCAACAACTATATGTCTTTGACACCATACCAAACAGATTGAACCCATCGAGTCCGATGGCAACTCGTGCATTCTTTGCCTCTTTTGCTTTCTCATGATGTATTCGATCGAAATTCTTCCATGATTGGGCACAAGACGGATGTATCAGCATCGGTCTCCCATGATCATCTTTGTCGTGTCTTATCCCATATTTGTGCCATGTCATCTGTTTGGCTGTATTTTCGTTCAAGTAAAGACGTTGAATTCTTGGCAAGATTGGAAAATATCGAAGAACATTTGCGGGGACGTTGCTCTGCCTCTTCGTACCATCACTGAGGTCTCTCTCGACAAACCTAGAGGCTTTGCACTTGGGGCAATACTTGTCATCGGCATACTCTTTCGTAAATAAGACACATCCGTTTGGACAAGCATGTATCTGCTCATAGGGCATCTTAAGTGCACGAAGGATTTTCTTCGCTTCATACCAGCTTTTAGCCAGTTTGTGACCTTCGGGGAGAGAGCGACCCCAAGAGGTCATCATCAAATTAAAGCAATCTCTGCTCATGTTGAACTGGGTCTTTAAAGACATTGCTTGTGCAATGGCATCCAGCTGACATTGGTTTGTGTGGTCGTGAAGAGGTTGTTGTGAGGAATTCAACATTTCTAAGAAGGCCCGTGCAGACTCCTCTGGTTCTTCCTCTGATCCGTCTTCACGTGCATCGTTGAAGTCAGCTACGATGTCAACGATCCCGGTACCATTGTCGTCGGTTCGCCGACGCACCACCTCCTCTCTGCTACGTTCAGGCTCACCGTGAAGGGTCCACCAGGTATACCCACGCTTAAACCCATGCTTCTGCAGGTGCACACACATCGTCTTCTTCGACTGTTCCCTGCCGTTGCCACACTTCAAGCAGGGACACCAACTTTTTCTTTGGCCACTAGCAAATGTTGCCTCTACGAATTCATTGGTCTTCGTCACCCATTCTGTGGTCATGCCAGCCTGACTAGGGTGGCCAGCGTACATCCACTCACGATCATCCATACTGGTACTTGCACTGACAGTAGGGGCACCAAATTCATATTCATCAAGTTATGTATAATGTAATTAAGACTAGATACACAACTAATTACCTTTGTCATATTATTTACGCCATGGTTTTAATTATTTACCATACAAAAGGGAAACGGGCATTGGGTTGAATCCTATCTCTAATAGGTAAAGATGGGTCCTAATCCCACCCGAGTACGTGTAGATTGGGTTCGTTTCCCATGCTCTACTCCGGTCCGAGGCAAAATTTTGGCAGCCCCTCCCCGCTGTTCTCCAGATACACGTCTCGACAACAAGCCGAGAGAGTGTGCACCCGGAGAACAACGAGGTGGCGCTGATGAAATTTTGCCAAGGACCAAAGTAGAGCACAGGAAACGAAACCCATTCTACACGTACTCGGGCTGTCCATGGATAACGTGGACAATTCGAAAGGACGATGGTTATAAATATGCAAAGACATGCATATTTATAGATGCCACCCTTTCGAACGGGAGACGCCTAGGTTACGAGACTTGACATGAAAATAAAATCTAGTGGCATCGGCACGACGACCGGAACGAAGCAAATAGGGGAGGGGGAGGAGATGACAGTCAAGCTCACCCCTAGACCGTAGAGGCGGTAGTAAAACAACGGGACGGATAGTGCTCCTGGAGGTGAAGAGAAAATCCCTGCACATGAAAAGCACCGGCACAACCAACATAAGTACTCGCAGAACAATCTATATAAAAACATCATCAACATCATCTCGCAATTCAACAACATTTAAAGAATATAAGCAAGAAAGAAACCACGGAAGTAACCGGCCTCTCGTGCAGGGTTGGTACTTGGTACAATAATGAAAACACTGAAATTGATTCAAATTTACAGATTACTTGTAGGGAAACAATGGCCCCCCTTGGATTCTACTCCTACTTTGACAATCATATATATGTGTAGCAAGACTAGACTCCCTGGCTTGTCTTCTCCAATCTAAGGCCTCCTTTGGTTCATAGGATAGGAATTTCATAGGAATAGGTAAAATATAGGAAATGAGGTGGCATGCATCTGAAATCCTACGAATGCTCAGACTATAGGAATAGGAAATTAAATGTCATTTGGTTCACGGGATAGGAACACACATACATAAAGAAATAATGTCATTTGGTTCATGGTTAATAATGTGAACAATAATATATATAAAGTGCAAATATAGACCCTGGCAGCATAGTATATTGTCATGTAACTAGAGTATCCGAGTATGAACTGAGCAACTAGTGCAGGCAATCATCAACTCATCACACGGGCTAGTGCAGGCAATTAAAATACAAATTGGTTGCTTGCATGGAGTCTGAATACAGAATAGCATACTATGATGGATCCAGGGAGAGAAGGCAAGATGGAGTCAAAACTGAAGAGATTTGCGGCAGACGGAGGGCGCTGCTGGAGCCTGTAGGCTTGCCGGGCGCTGCTGGAGCCTGTAGGCTTGCCGGTCGACGGTAGATGCTCTCCAGCTTGTGCGTGGTCGTTGCCCGTCTACTGGATGTGTTTTCTGTGCGATGAGGGAGGACTGGACACATATTTGATTCAACTTTTTTATTTCTTTTCCCATCATTGTTTGTATGCGAGTGAGCTAAAAAGCAGGGAACCTTTATCCGCGCTCATGTCGCTCGCCATAGGAAATTTTCCATCAGCTCGGACCTAATGTTTCTGATCCTGCGAAATCTGAAGGAAAGGAACAAATCCCATACGGGAATAGGATTCAATTCCTGTAAAGCAAAGGCCTTCGAAGGATTTTTTTTTTCCTACAACAATCCTATCCTACAAGATTCCTATGAAATTCCTGTAAACCAAAGGCAGCCTAAGCATGTTGCAAAAAACTGAGCATTTAATTTCCTAGAGGCCCATGTGCATTGCTAATTGATTTGAACTTCTATGTATATATACATATTATTTTAGTAGCCAAGAATTAGCTTATATAAATCTTCATTCTTGTAATCAAGTTCATGGCTGTGGTGCTATCCATCTAAAAAGAATGAACAGAGATGAGGAGTGGTGCTCACCGTGGGGTGGGGGCAGAGGTGGCTGAGGGCATAGGAGGAGGTGGTGCCCGGCTTTGGTGGCGACCAGCGGCGGCGGATGCGTAGGCGGGAACCGGCGGCGGTGCTGCCAACGGTAACCTTAGCGCTAGGGCAGGGGAGGACGGCCCGGTGGTGGTCGTGCCATTGTAGGAGGAGGGGTGGCGCGGTGGTGGCGGAGACGGGCGGGGGCGGCGCGGTGGTGGCGGAGACGGGCGGCGGCGGCGCGCAGAGATGGGCGGCGGCGGCGCGGTGGTGGCGGAGACGGGCGGCGGCGGCGCTGTGGAGGCGGCGCGGTGGAGGAGGAGACGGGTGGAGGCGGCGCGGTGGAGGAGGAGACGGGCTGTGGAGCTCTAGGATAACGTACGGCGGTCGGGGCCCGATGGATAAGTGCGGTCGGGGCACGCCTGGGTTTTTTTTCCGGTCATTTGCTGTCAAGTGGGTCCAAAACGAGACGGCAAAGAAGGCCCGGTGTGAACTTTTTTTTTGCTATAGGTTTGCCGTCAGCGGTTCACAAAACAGACGGCAAAGTATCTACTTTGCCGTCAGTAGGTAGCAAAAATAGACGGCAAAATTATGGCGCCGTTACCCACCGTCAGACTGGACACGTGTCCATGCTTTGCCGTCAACCAACTAAACAACAGACGGCGAAGAGCAGGTTTGTCATCTGTGTTTCTTTGCCGTCATCCGTTTGCTAGATTTGCCGTCAGCAATCTACAGCCCAGACGGCAAAGCAGAGATTTGTCGTCAGGCTGACTTTGCCGTCTGCAGTTGACGGCAAACCTAGCTTTGCCGTCTACCCCGACGAAATGCTGACGGCAAAGACCCTCACAGATGGCAAACTAGCAGTTTCCTGTAGTGTACTGTTGATTACTCCTTGTAATTGATGCTAGTTGGTTTACTTGGTGAAAGATCATGTGTTCAGATCTATTATGCATATTAATACCCCTCTGATCATGAACAATATTATGTCTTGTGAGTAGTTACTTTTGTTCCTGAGGACATGGGAGAAGTGTTGCTATAAGTAGTCATGTGAATTTGATATTCGTTCGATATTTTGATGAGATGTATGTTGTCTTTCCTCTAGTGGTGTCATGTGAACGTCAACTACATGAAACTTCACCATTATTTGGGCCTAGAGAAAGGCATTGGAAAGTAATAAGTAGATGATGGGTTGCTAGAGTGACAGAAGCTTAAACCCTAGTTTATGCGTTGCTTCGTAAGGGGCTGATTTGGATCCATATGTTTCATGCTATGCTTAGGTTTACCTTAATACTTCTTTTGTAGTTGCAGATGCTTGCATTAGAGGTTAATCATAAGTGGGAGGCTTGTCAAGTAAGGACAGCACCCAAGCACCGATCCACTCACATACCAAATTATCAGAGTACCGAACGCGAATTAGATGATCGTGATGAAAACTAGCTTGACGATAACTCCCATGTGTCCTCGGAAGCGCTTTCCTCCATATAAGAGTTTGTCCAGGCTTGTCCTTTGCTACCAAAAGGATTGGGCCATCTTGCTGCACCTTATTTATTTTTACCTTTTGTTACTTGCAACCAATTACCTTATCACAAAACTATCTGTTAACTATAATTTCAGTGCTTGCAGAAAATACCTTACTGAAAACTGCCTATCATTTCCTTCTGCTCCTCGTTGGGTTCGACACTCTTACTTATTTAAAGGACTACGATAGATCCCCTACACTTGTGGGTCATCAAGGGTCCAGAGTGTTTGGCCACGGTCCCAATTGTTAAACGAAAATGTTTCCTGGTGAACACCAGCTGGGAGAGGGGTTGAAAGCTAACGTTATCTGCTGGCAGGTCTAGTTGTCAGACGAGATTAAACGACGATAGTTTTTAAACAAAAATTGCTTTCTTGAGAAGAAACTGTCATGTCGCCTGAAGAATGTCACCCTCACCACTTCCTCACAACTAAAACTGACACAAATTTGTTTACGTATGTCACCCTCCGTGGCGAACATTCACCAGCTAACGATGTCCTTGTTAAAACCGGGTTATAGTTGGAACTCATGCATCCGATGAGATGAGAGCCTATATATGACACGAGGAATATATGGTATTACTATGCATAGTCTAAAGGCAAAGATAGCAAAACATACAGAAGCGTACTCATGTGCTAAAATAATGCGGTGAGACACCGGGGCACCTTCATGTGGCATGTACCCGATCGATAAATACAGGTCCTTCAGAGTCTCTCGGTGCCGAGTCCTACAGACTCTAGCAACGATGATCGGAGACCGTCCATATATTCAACAAGTAGAAAAAATGCACCATATTTATGAGAATCGCATAGGCATGAAAGACATCAGAAATTATTCTACGGCGAGAAGGGGCGCTCGGTTGACTATGTTTACGTCTCTGACCTCGGCTACTGCAGGCCAGGGCACTTGGCACAGACGGGGAGAGAGCTTTGCGGTCCTACGTGTGCCGAAGACGAGTACAAAACGTGTGGCCCTCTTGTGTCCCAGGGAAAATCAAGCAATCAGCAAGCCAAGAACAACTTGATAAGTTAACCACTAGCAGTACCCCATTCAGTGAACCTATCCTTTGACATCAAATGGAGTTTGTCAAAGGAAAACACAACATTATTCTCCTCCAACACCACTAAGTTTGTGTGTTATACCTCCAGATAATGATGCATACGAAGATTTTGATTTTAAAGAACAGAGTTGGAGACGTCCCGATTCATACAAAATGTGAAGAAAAAAGAAATGCATGTTTTCTAGTTAACATACAAACTTGCTAATTATCTTCGTTACATCACCTCAAAGCAGCCAAGCAAAGGGACATGGAGCAAACCTCACAGCAAAAAGGAAACTGACGGGTATAGAGGAATGTTTTCTCCTGTTTTTTTTTTTTAGAAATGGAGGAGGACCCTCGGTCTCTGCATCTGGACGATGCATGCAGCCACTTTATTAATTATTCACACAAGACCTTACAAAGTCATACAAAAGTAAGACTAAAGCCACCGTCTAGCAACATCTGTCGCTACTCATATCCAATTGATGAAGGGATGCTGATAGTCTGGGCCTAATACCAAACAGACCTCGCAGCCAAACCTAACATCTAAGACCCGAGGTCCCAACCAGGACGCCTGCCGGGTATGGGGCACCCATCAGTCCGGCGCACTCCTCAACCAGGACGCCTGCCGGGTATGAGACCGTCGCAGCCACCTGCCACCAATCCATCTTTAGTGCTGTACTACTGCATGTACCTTGCCCGGTCTAGCTGCCGTTGATGCCACCACGACGCCAGACAACGCCGCCATCCTGCGCTCGTCCATCATCACACGTCCACCGGCGAGACCCCGCTGCTCCATGCCGCTTAGACCCGCCGTTGTCGACGTGTCAGATACCACGCCGATCCTCCTCTTTTCCCCTCTAGCCAACACTTGCTCCAAAACGATGCCCCCAGGAGGGAGAATGACATCGAAACGTCGCCATCGTCTGATCCAGTAGTCCCAGATCTAGGGTTTCCCCCGTAACCTTCCGATCAGGTTGACGTGACCTGCAACAACGATACCTCCAGAAGGGAACGACGTCCGAGACGCCACCATCGTCCGCCATGACCGCAGTCAGGCGCGATTTTCACTAGAAGCCACGTCGTCCCGATCTCGCGGTTGGCTGGAACCGAGCGGAGTATCGCCACAAAGACGAACGCCGCCGTCGGTAAACCGGCAGAGATCCGACATCTCATCACCGGTCCCTCCATGCGTCGTCGGTCGGCGGAACGCCACCCCGCGGCGGATCCAATCGGGGCGTTGGATCCGTAGTCGCCGCCGCCACCACCTCCGCGCAGATCAGGTACCTCGTCGGATGGGGCACTGCCACCGCCGCCGTGCCTCAGGGCCACCGCTCCGCCGGTTTATGGCGCTTCGTCCACCGCCGCACGGCAAGGGATCGCCGCCCCAGCCGCCGCCTTTGGATCTCACGAGAAGGGCCGCCCCTGCCGCCTCAAATGGGATCTCGCCGCATCCACCTGCCCAGGTACCTTCGGCGCCGGGCCCGCCGCCACCGCGGCCCTTGCCGACGGCAGCGGCGGCAGAGGGAGGCGCGAGAGGGAGGCCTGCGGCGCTAGGGTTTGGGGGCCCCTGGCGTCGCCTAGGGGGAGGCGACGCGAGGGGCGAGAGACAACGCGAGGGGCTCTGAAAGGCTACAGTCTAATGCACTCTCTGTTTTCTCCTGTAAAGTAGACCATCGCCTAGAGAGAATGTTTTCTCCTGTAAAGTAGACCATCAAACTCACTACTCTGTTCACCTGAACCAGACTTATAAAAAGGTAGGGAAGACAAGAACATGTTAAATTCTATGTTCTTTCTGAACTGAATAACTCACATCAGAGTAAATGGGCAGGCTAGTCTGCCACAATTGTTTAAGATATGCTTTTGCTTGCCCAGAATCTAGGGATCCATATCAAGGGTTTACCCCTATGAACGCAAGCGACGTGTTACAGGTGCAGTCCTCTGGACGGTTATGGTTGTAATATGCTTGCACATTTTCATTAACCAACACGATATGATTGCCACTTGGGCTACAAATAGGATTAGTCCTTGAACTTCTGGTTTCACTAAAAATGCAGTAGTTGCAGATATGCTGAGCAAATGATGATTCCACATGATGTTTCTGACACATTTGATGTTTCGAAATCGAACTTTTTGATACTGAAGCTCGGCCTGTTAGATGTCTATACTTGTACTAATAATGCTATCTTCCTTTGGTGTGTAGGTACCAACACCTGGGATCAGTTTGAGATGCGGGTGCACAAGAGGGTGATCGACATCGTCAGCTCCCCGGACGTTGTCAAGCAGATCACCTCGATCACCATCGAGCCTGGCATTGAGGTCGAGGTGACCATCAGCAACCAGTAGAGAGCTATGCTTTTTTTTACAAGTGGAGAGACACCAGCGAACCAAGACATAATTTTGAACGTTCGTAGTATGTGAACTGGGTTTTTTATGGCTTATTAGATTCTTCGCCTTGTGATTCAGAGTACCTCTTGTCGTCTGAGATATCATATTGAGTTTTCGTTGCCCTTTGGTTTGTGTTGCGCTGGATTGGATATTTATAGATGGCTCACTATTGATGTGTCTGGTTTGGGGCTAATATCAGGCGCAATGTTTATAAGAAATTATTATATCCTGCAAAGGGAAAAGCAGGAAAAACAAACAAAAGCTATCTGAGGGACTTGAGTAGCTAATGCATTCAAATTTTTAAACCTATTTGTGATGATCCACTGTATGGACCTAAGAGTATCTGCAATGTGGGTTACATTGCTTTATAGTGAATCAGCATCTTCTCTTTCATTTCAAGCCTTTTGTTACAATTGGACGCATCACCATCTTCATCTGTAATTTTATAGCCTACATTTGAACTGATGGACAGTTTGACACAAATAATCAGCTACACAACTAGCTGCGTTCCAACACTGAGTAACCTTCAGATGAGCTTGGGTTGCACATCGTTTCGCTCTGCGTGGATATCAAGCCATGGATTCCATTGCATCCGAAAGAAATACTTGTATGCATATATCATGAACAGATAACAGAGTAAATCTCAACTTATAAACAACCAGATGTATTTTTTCCTTGTTCAAAGCAGCATAAGTGGGTAACTTTTCAGTAGGTCGGAGTAGATCTGAATTCCAAAATATAAGTCCAATGTCAGATGCTTGACAACAAGTAGTCCGTCATGCATTTCCAAGTTCAGTTATATTCTTCCTCTTTCAAGTGAAATCTTGCGCGCGCGTGCGTACGTGTGTGTTATATGCAATATGCATGGTATGATTGGGTGGGGAGGGGGTCAGAGAGCATATGACGCAGATTAAATTTTTTTTTTTGCGAACTAATAGAAACGCAGAAATATGTGGTTTTACTACGCATAAAGGTGATGATAGCAAGTCGGAGCTCATTAGAGCAGAATAGTGCATATGCCAAAATATTAATGCACTGGGCCAGAAGAGCACCTTCAAGTCACCAATTCCCAAGCGATAAATATCAATATTTCCCGTGCATCTTGGTTCCTGTTAGAATAAATCCGAGGCATACCGTCGATCCATCGAGGACCAAGCAATCACACGAGCACGACACCGAGATTTGTTAACGAGGTTCACCATCATGGCTACATCCCCGGGGCCTGACTACGGGCGCTCCTCCCCATGACACCGCTACAATACCGCACCCTGGCCGTCCGGGCGCCGGCACACGCCGCCGGCTCCCCCGCGTACCTGTGCTATTATGTTGGCATATGTTACATCGTGTGTCTACCCCCGCTATATATGAGAGGTCTAGGATACAAGTGTCCTACTTGGACACGACTCCATATCCTACCTAAACACAGTCCAACTACAAGTCCAACTGTAACATACCTTGTACAATAATATTCGACACAACTCTAACAAACTCCACCTTGGCGAATATTCTCCACCACCTTGGATTCATCCGTGCGTCGAACCTCCATGTACATTGGACTTGAGATACATCATGAGCACCGCTGCTACTCCCAGACTCCATGTGACTCCACCTGCAACTGTAGTCCCTTCTCGTTTTCTTAATAGTCAACACTCGAGCAAAATTAAGTTCCTCGTTACTCTACCTTGTGCTCCCAATTTCCGGAGTATCCCTCAACCGCCATCACACACCGATCACTGTCTGCGTGAAGGTGAAAAACTCGCATATTGAATGCAACACGTAAGAGTTAGCTGAACTCAACGTCGCCGCTCTTTCTTGACTGCTTGTCTGAAACTTGAAGGAATTTCACCGTCGCCCTGTGTCACCCTTTGTCAAATTCACAGTTGTCTCATCCTTTTCCCGGATAGTCTCTGGCATGTCCCATAGCTATAGTACTCCGCCTCCTTCTGTACTTGTCATCCGCACTTTGCATGTGCACTGAACACCACAGAATATACGACCATGTACGCTCGTCGCTTTCAACAATCTCAGACTTTCCGCCACTTTCTCAGATTCTCCACGGTCAACTCCTGTCCATCAACTAGCACCGATAGACCCAGTCACCAACTTAAATCTGATACTCGTCAACACTGCTTCAGCATCCCTACACACTTTGTCTGACCACATGTCTGACCATCAGTGCCCTGGCCTGTCGCTGTGTCCCGTGCTTACCGCACGCCTCGCCGCCATCACCGCGTCGAGCCTCTGCTGTCCTGGTCGAGTCTCCCGGGTAGCTAGCCCCCACTGCCTCAACCCCCACTGCAGAGAACCATCGATCATCACCGATCGATGCCGAGTATCACGTCTCCATCAAACCATTGGTACCCAGTCTGACCTACGTGTCTCTCGCTATCCTCGCTGAAATAGGCTTCGACTCTCCGTATACTTACGCCATAGCCCCTCCATCAGCTCAGAGTGAAGTCGTCCATCAGACCCCAGCTTCACCTTCAACATGACTCCATGTAGCTGCGCTATGCTACCCTGCGCTCCATCGACTTCAAACTCTCTCATGTGTACACTGTCTTGAATCAACCCCGCGCCATAGTCTGTCGAAGCCGCACAAGCCCTCAGGCCTGCACCACGTGTTTCCACGCCCCAGAAGTCGGCCACCATCAACATCACGCTTCTATGTCGTCGTCGCTGAAAATCATCGCCGTCTTATGCTTTGACCAACATCCCCGTCAATCCGTCAGACAGTCCAGTCCGACCCAGCCGAGATTATCCGACTACAACCATGCTCCACCATGTGTCGTGTCTGTCCGCAAAGCCATGCATTGCTTGACGCCCTATGTATGCATGATCATGTCACGACGCACTCCAGACTTCTTCTGAGCCTTGTACGCACGTCGTCATCCTTGCCGCACACGCTCAAAGCCCTCCTAGCAAACTAGACCCACAAGAAAAAAAAATCTTCCATGCAAAACTGAGCCTGATGATCTGTATGCATAATTTCTTTCCCTTGTCTTCAATCTGCTCATAGCTTCACGTATACGTCATGGACCTTTTTTCCTTAACAAAATCTCGTGCCCTTTTTTCTCTTCAGCTATGCACAACACGTCATTCAGCAGCTCTTGCACGCCAGCCTCCACGCCCCAAGCACCAGCCCCGGGCTACACGCCTCCAGCGCCTAGGCCTTGCACGCCCTCTGATGGACCTGGCCTGCTGCCTAGCCCAGCATCCACGCGTCCGCGCCTCGGCCCGCCCCGCCCCGCCTGGGCCGGCCTACTGTACGCACGACAGGCACAACCACCTCGCCTCGATCGCTTCGAGTTCGGTTCGATCTCGCTGAGACTCCCAACGCTACACGATTTGCCTGCCATGTGTGTGCGATCCGCTGAATCGATCCGCTGCAGCCACCTGATCCGATCCGACCAGCTGCCTCGCCTTGCGCTGCTTGCACGCGATCCCATCGAATCCAAGCGATCTCGCCGAAAACCCTCGCACAGAACACACCGCCAGCTTCATGCAAAACACATCTCGCCTAGAACCACATGTTTCCGATTGCTTCTAATCCGTTGCAAAATTTCCTCGCCAAGCATCGACCGACCGACGTCCAGTACCAACGATCTTCTCAACGAATTCTGCTCCACCTCTAGATCAACAACCGCAACCTCCGAACAACCTAGCTCATGATACCACTTGTTAGAATAAACCCGAGGCATACCGTCGATCCATCGAGGACCAAGCAATCACACGAGCACGACACCGAGATTTGTTAACGAGGTTCACCATCATGGCTACATCCCCGGGGCCTGACTACGGGCGCTCCTCCCCATGACACCGCTACAATACCGCACCCTGGCCGTCCGGGCGCCGGCACACGCCGCCGGCTCCCCCGCGTACCTGTGCTATTATGTTGGCATATGTTACATCGTGTGTCTACCCCCGCTATATATGAGAG
Organism: Secale cereale; assembly: GCA_902687465.1. Classification (NCBI taxonomy): domain Eukaryota; kingdom Viridiplantae; phylum Streptophyta; class Magnoliopsida; order Poales; family Poaceae; genus Secale; species Secale cereale. Next base: position 26,700,224 of record LR738713.1, read on the forward strand.
GTCTAGGATACAAGTGTCCTACTTGGACACGACTCCATATCCTACCTAAACACAGTCCAACTACAAGTCCAACTGTAACATACCTTGTACAATAATATTCGACACAACTCTAACAGTTGCAATGTGCATGCGTGTACCATTCTCTGTTAAATAATAAAGCTTTGGTGTCTTTACAGGCTCTTACCCCTCTTAAAAAAACGATCCAACGCAGGCTTCCATATTATCACCTTGTTTGATGCATTCATGTCCTCATGGTTTTCAGAGGGACTCTCGGCTGGCATAGGGACGTTGTCCTACACAATGAAAATTGTACCGTGTAGGACCGCTGTGCTCTCACCCCGTCCGGGCCAATTGCCCACTAGGAAAATAAAAGACATAAAACTAGTCAACCAAGCAACCCTTCTTGCGGTAAAATAATTTTCGATGCCTCTTATGCCTATGCAATTTGCATAAATATGGCGCACACTTTCTACTATTGGATATATGGATGGTCTCCTATCATTGTTGATAGAGGAAATAGGAATCGGCACTAAGAGGCTCCAAGGGAACCTCTATTTATCGATTGGGTGCGTGTGACATGAAGTTGCCCTGCTGGACCATTGCATTATTTAACACACGGGTGTGCTTCTGTAGCTAGTTATGTTTTTTATCATCGCCTTTATGTTATGCATAGTAATATCATATATTTCCCATGCCATATATTGGATCTCATCTCATCCGGTGCACGACTCCCAACCATAACCCGGTTTTAAAAATTGGGAACCGTGGCTAAACACTCAGGACTCTTAGTCTAGACATTGAATACATTGATAAATTCTGACCATATATCCCGTTAAGACACGGCTAAAATCACCGGTCACCAAATAGGCTACAAAATCTTTATGCTCATCAACCACATAGGCTGGCTTCCTTAGACGATGACAACATCGAAAGACTCTAGAGCATGAGTAGGTTTACTATAATATCTACAATCACGAAGACAAAACATGATTTGAGCTTCAATAAGACTAGTCCGGACGAAAAGCTAAGAAGCTCACTAGAAGCACCATCCAGTTTGGACATAATATAATTGCAGGGGTGACTTCAAACGATCAACGAAAATAGCAGGTTGCATCACCTTCTTTTTACATTTTAAACTTATGTCCATGGTTTGTTATATGCCAATGACCTTCTCGTTGAACTATCTTAGCATGTGACCGTTGTGGTGACAGCTGACGGGCATGCATGTGACCTAGGCCATGCATAACCCATCCCAACATGGGCACGTGCGTGGCTTCAGATCCTCTTTGCGAGTAATTGCCACATGCACATCCCATCCTCCTAACCTCCTTGCTAATACTCGCCGCATGCACGTCCCATCCTTGCCAGTCACCGTCATAGTGATCATGGTTGTGCAAAATCTGCTCCACCAGGTGCACGTGCATGGCATGTTGCTGGTTGTAGGGTGGCCTATCCAAGTTTCGGCGGCCTCACACGCTCAGGATTATTTAGCGTTTGATTGAATATCCATCAATCCTTTTTATTTTGTTTCACCAATGTTCCTTGTCTACAAGAAAAATTGACTTCCTCCATCTACTGTGTGATTTTTATAGGTTTTACCTGGCCGATAAAGTGTAAAATAGATGCTTAACAATTAGGTGTTCCTCTCTTTGCTTCTCACGTACTCTCTAATTTTTACTTGCTTATATTTGGATTTTGTAAAATGTATGTATGCAGATCCGAGAAAGAAGGGATGACGAGGAATGTAGCGGACAAAATTGATTATTCTCTCATGGATGTGGTTCTTTTTAGGCATATTTTCTTTATTCATCATTTTATTTTTGATGGTGATATTGTTTCTAATAGTTCTATGTTGAATTTGAAACTGAAATGGTGTATCTGTATATGATGGTTATATATTTTCGTCTTAATTTAACTAAAGAGTTATGATAGATGGCAACCACAGCTCGTGATATTTTCTGTAATATTATTCAATCAAGATATTGCATAGAGTTTATGCTTATGTTTTTTTCATCTAAAAACACATGTTGATTTGTTAACCACATTAAGTGATCCGATGTTAGGTGAAGTGTCGAAATATTTTTGCTCCTGGCCAATGAGAGGGTGCCGCCATACCTCTACCTTGTGTTGAGCGGCATGGATGTATGAGCTCGTGGACGGAAACCACCCCTAGCGTACCATTCGTGTACGAACGATGACGAGAGCAAGTTCAGGCGCACTCCAACTAAGGACGCGGGTTCGGTGGTCCCACCAAAGGCTTTCGACGTGATGGACAAGGACGATGAAGCCATCACCCATGCATGCTGGAATGATCGGAATGTATTCCGGATCAGAGAAGAGGATTAACCCCCACCGTTATATATACCAAAACAGAAGGGCTTCGCTCATGTGCCGCTCCCCAGGGCGGCATCGGGGCGTACCCTAGATGTAGCAGAGAAACCCCATGCCGCCATCCTCTCGCCGCCGCTGCCGTCGGTCTCAGCTGCGGTGGCGCGCTGCCCATCTGCCAAAGGTGGCTGGGGGCTAGTTGGGGGCGGCAACGACTGACTGGAGCGGCTGGGAGGCGAAGGCTAGTTCGTTGGCTTGCGGTTACTAGGGGCGGCACTCCCTGGCCGTGCTGTCACGTAGCCGCGAAGCGCGGCCGGCGGTGGCGGAGGCGCATTGCGGCCGTTGAATACCAGGGTGCGACGGAGCGAGGTGGGCCGTGCTACTTGTGAGCTGCGTTAGGATTTCCTCAAAGAGGAGAAGATGATGTAGTACAATAAAGATAAGTATTTTCCTCAGTAAAAATACAAGGTTATCAATCCAGTAGAAGAACCATGCAATACCTCGTGAACAACACCTATACAGAAAAGAACAAATATTTGCACCCAACGCGATCAAGGGGGTTGTCAATCCCCTCGACGATTAATTGTAAGGATCAAGTCTGATAATGGTAGATAGATAAACAAAAACACAAAATAAAAGAATGGTAAATAAATTGCAGCAAAATATTTTTGCATTTTATAGATAATAAAGAATAGACCTAGAGCATGCATACGATGGGTAAACAAATTACTGTTGGGCAATCTTATTCGGTGTACTTTTAGCAATGCGCCTCCGCCACCGCATATAAGTCAATGAACATGTATATATAAGTCAATGAACATGTATATAGGCCTCCCTTGAAAGCATGCATACAGTGGGTAAATAAATTACTGTTGGGATTTGATAGAAAAACACATAGTTATGACAATATCTAAGTCAGTGATCATGTATATAGGCACTCACTTCTTTTCTTCATTCGGTGCACTTTCTTTCTTCCATGTTAAATAAATCCCCCTTGAAAAATTTCGTAGGGCTACTATAGGTGTGAGAAAAATACAAGCAGAAGTGAGGCTAAACATACTTTTAACGAATCGAATATCATAAAAATTTGTTCTATTTTTGACTATTTCATGCCGTGCGAATATTGCTCGCCGCCAGGTTCTTAACATGAGAAAAGCCATGGCGCCCAAACATATGCCGATAGGACAACCACATGGACGGACGGACAGCACCACATGCACAGGCTGTTGACAGGAGAAACATATATAGATAGACGTATACCTTGGCGTCGTTGCGGACCAACTGGATGGCGTGGCCGGGGGTAGACGGTGGAGGAGCAGAACCATGACTTCTCCAACCTCATGGCGTCGCCTCCTCGGTGACCCCGGGTGCACGCGGCGGCAGCTGATTGACGGATGCGCAAACGAACACCGTCCGCGGGTCAGAGAGAGGGGAAGCAGACCTGAACCGGTGAGCATCTCGGCTTGGTCGGACCACCGATTCGTTCGCTGGTTAAAGCCGGCCAAGATTGAGATCAACTCGGATAGCACAGAAGTTGTTGCAGCCTCGAGAGATGATAATTCTTCCACGGCAGCCAGTGTAATTTTATTTTTTGCAAGATCATTAGTATTTCCTCCTATTTATATTACTTGCCGCAGCTTTAATACAATTTTTGTACAATGTTATACTATAGCCGCGGCAAGAACATTGACTGGAGGCAGTAGTTTATTCGAAAATGACCAGAGAGACTCCCGGCTCGTAGAGGGACGCCGCCAAGTGCCAACTGTGCCCGTACCCCACACACTTAGGACCACTGATCTCTCTCCCCATTCGGGTCAATTGCCACGGGCTCTGGTAGACGAGGTCAGGGAAATATAATTATTGGACTGATCACTCATTTTTGCTGTAAAACAATTCCTGATGCCTTTCATGCCTACATAATTTACATAAATATGGCACACACTTTATACTCGAGTAATATGTAGACGCTCTTCGACCATCATTGCTAGATGAAATAGGAATCAACACCGAGAGGCTCTAAAGGGCCATGTATTTATCGATTGAGTGTGTGTGACATGAAGGTGCCCTACTCGCCCACCGCATTATTTTAGCCCATGGTACACTTCTTTATGTTTTGATATCTTCGCCTTTATGTTCTGCATAGTAATACCATATATTTCTTATGTCATATATAGGATATCATCATATCGGATGCACGACTCCCAGCCATGACCCAGTTTCCACAATTAGGAACCGTGGCCAAACACTCCGGAATCTTAGTTTAGATACAAAATACATTGAATAAAAATCTTACCATACAACACATTAAGACATGGCTAAAATCACCGGTCACCAAATAGGCTACCAAAGCTTGTATGTTCATCAACCACATAGCCTGGCTTCCTCGGACGGCGACAACATCAGAAGACTTGAGAACATGAGTAGGTTTACTACAAAATCTACAGTCACAAGGACAAAACATGATTTGAGCTTCAATAAGACTAGTCAGGACAAGACACTAAGAAGCTTACTGAAAGCACTGCCCAATTTGGACATAATTTCCAGGGGTGACTTCAGACAATAAAAAAAACAGCAGATTGCATCACCTTCTTTTTACATTTTAAACTCACGTCCATGGTTTGATTTATGCCAATGTTCTTCTCGTTGACATTGAACCATCTTAGCATGTGACCGTAGGAGTGACAGGCATGCATGTGATATGAGTCGTGCAAAACCCGTCCCACCATGGGTGCGCACATGGCTTCGGATCCTCCTTGTTGGTCATTGTCATGCCGATCATGGTTGTCCAGAATCTGCTCCACCAGGAGCGTGTGCATGGCGGTGGTGTTGGCTGCAGGGTGTCCGATCCAAGTTTCGGCGGCCTCACCCGCTCAGGATTATTTAGAGTTCGATGAAATATCCATCAATAATTTTTATTTTGTTTCTTTTGAGACACCAAAGGTTCCTTGTCTGCAAGCAAGATTGACTTCATCCATCTACTGTGTGATTTTTATAGGTTTTACCTGGTCGATAAAGTGTAAAGTAGAGGATTAAGAATTAGGTGCCCCTCCCTTTGCTTCTCACTAGCTCCGACTCTCTGATTTTGACTTGCTAATACGTGAATTTTGTCCTTCTTCGAAGTTCCGGTTGGAGTTCGGAAAAGGCTCGATTTCTACCGGTCTCGGTTCTTTTGGCAGAGCGATGAATCCAAAAGGAAATATCGGCTGACTAAGTGGGATATTATTTGCAGACCGAAAGACCAAGGGGGTCTAGGTATTGAAAACTTAGAGGTGAAGAATCGATGCTTACTCAGTAAGTGGTTGTTCAAGTTATCTGGTGAGACAGAGGCAACATGGGCACAGATTCTTCGCAATAAGTACCTTCAATCAAAAACTTTGTCCCAGATAACGGTACGCCCGAATGATTCACCCTTTTGGAAGGGACTGATGAGAGTAAAAGCAACATTTTTCAATAGAGTAAAATTCATTATTGGAGATGGCACTTCCATTAGATTCTGGGAAGATACATGGCTAGGGGAGACGCCTCTCGCACTTCAATACCCTTCACTTTATAATATTGTTCAACGGAGAGATGCTTATGTTGCTACAATATTAAATACTATTCCGCTTAATATCCAGTTCCGAAGAAATTTAGTGGGACATCGGTGGGAAGCTTGGTTACATTTAGTGAGGCGACTGATGGAGGTCCAACTTTCCCAAGATCCAGACCAGCTGAGATGGAAACTAACTAATAATGGGGTTTTCTCAGTGAAATCCATGTATCTGGATATTATTAACACTAGTGTGGTTCCTAGCTCCAAGCACGTTTGGAAAGTTAAGGTACCTCTAAAAATCAAAGTGTTTATGTGGTTCGTTATAAACAAGTCATTCTAACAAAAGATAATTTGGCCAGAAGGAATTGGTCAGGGTCTAAAAGATGTAGTTTCTGTGATCACGGTGAGTCTATTAGACACATTTTCCTTGAGTGCCCTTTGGCCAAAATCTTATGGAGGTCGATTCAAATTGCCTTCAATATTAATCCCCCCACATCGATTAATATGATATTTGGGACATGGTTACAAGGGATTGATACGGTAACAGCAAAACATATCCGAGTGGGAGTATGTGCTTTACTTTGGGCAATTTGGAATTGCAGAAATGATTTGGTCTTTAACAGAACAACAAACATTCATTTTTTGCAGGTTATCTTCAGAGCCACTACTCTTATCCGTATGTGGTCGCTACTCACTCCGACGGAGCCCAGGGAGCTTTTGGTTACTGCGTCTATCCGTTGGGAGATGGTAGCTCGGGATATCTACAACCGGTTTGGATGGCGGTCATGTAACAGGATAGGTGTTTAGTAGCTTATCTATCTTTTGCCTGCCGGCTGTGGCGGTCCTACCTTTTTGTATTCGCAACTTTTGTAAGACCTTTGTTGGATTGCTTTTCGTCTAATAAGAAAGGCCGTATGCATCATTTTGATGCAGAGGCCGGAGCTCAAGCTCATTTTCTAAAAAAAAAAAAAAACGTGAATTTTGTAAAATGGATGTATGCATATCCAAGAGAGAAGGGAGGACGAGGAATATAGCGGACGAAACTGATTATTCTCACTTGTGAACGTTATTCTTTTTAGGCATAGTCGTCTTTATCCATCATTTATTTTAGATAGTGAAATTTTCCTAAATTTTCTATAATTTTAAAAGATGTATCTGTATATGAAAATGCTTATAAATTTTTGTCTATTTTTTTTTGAAAGAGTTGTGATAGATAACACCTGCAGCTCGTGACTTTTTAATGTAATATTATTCAATCAAGATATTGCTAGAGTTTCTGGTTATGTTCCTTTTGTCCGAAAACGGATGCTGATTTCTTGACCACAATAAGTGATCCGATGTTAGGTGAAGTGTTTAAATAGTTTTGCTCGTGACCAGTGAGAGGGTGCGGCCGTGCCTCTACGGTGCGCGCCATGAACATCCGAGCTCGTGGACAGAGACCACCACTGGCGTACTGTCCGTGTACGAACGATGACCGGCACTCCGGTGAGCGACGCAGGTTCGTTGATCCCATTGAAGGCTTTGTGCGTGGTGGACAAGGACGATGGATCCATCACCCATGCATGCTATAGTAGAATGATCGCAATTAGTATATTCCAAATGAGAGGAAAGGAGAAAGCTCACGTCGGCTACGCCTCAAAACCTTAGATATATACAACGCACGCTTCCATATTACTAGCCTGTTTGATGCATTCCCACCATCATACCATGATGCATATGCGTGTCTCGGCCATGGTTTTCAGAGGGACTCTCGGCTAGTTGAGGGACGCGGTGCTTTGTCGTGGAACCTCTACTCGTCTCCGATGCACGTAGGGCCACAGAGCTTTCTGCCCGTCCGGGCCAAATGCCACAGTCATCAATAAGCGAGGTCGACGACATAAACCTAGTCAACCGAGCGCCCTTTCTCTCCATAAAATAATTTCCGATGCCTTTCAACACAATTTGCATAAATATGACGCACACTTTCTACTTGTTGGACATATGGACGCTCTCCGATCATCGTTGCTAGACGAAATATGAATCAACACTGAGAGGCTTTAAAGGACCTTGTAGTTATCGATTGGGTGCGTGTGACATCAAGGTGCCCCGCTGGCCCATCGAATTATTTTGGCACATGGTGGGTATGCTTCTGCAGCCAATTATGTTTTCCTATCTTCGCCTTTATGTTCTGCATAGTAATACCACATGTTTCCCTTGTCATATATAGGATCTCATCGCATCGGATGCACGACTCCCAACCATAGCCCAGTTTCAACAATTAGGAACGGTGGCCAAACACTCTGGAATCTTAGTCTGGACATCAAATACATTGAAAAAGTGATTACCATATACTCCCTCCATTCCTTTGTCTAAGGTGTATTATTTTTAGCACGTTAACCAATGCACATAATTATGGACTATTTAGGACGAAATTACCCTTGTCTAATTCGTAGATTAGTGGCAAGTAAATCATTTAGGCTAGAAAAGGAAAAGATACACACAATCCGGAGAGAGATGGTTTCCTTTTCTTTCTCTATAAGGAGTGAGGGAGAGATATTTTCCTTTTTCTGGAGGGCCAAGATCGGAATTACGAGAAATTAGAACAAATGCAACTTACATTCTGAAATTTTATCAAAAAACAAATACACCTTATATAAAGGAACAGAGGGAGTATCATCAGGGCCGTCCATGGGGCTGTGCGAGAGGTGCGACTGCACAAGGCCCCCATATCCTAGGGGCCCCCAATTTTGGGCCGACGTTGTATATTTTTTATTAGGGTATTTATTTTCTTTGCAGTGTTTTGGGCTTGTGGCCTGGTCTGACCGCTCGAGCACTCCCTCTCAATCGCGATCGACCGCACGCGCCGAAGCCTCTTCCCAACTCCCTGTCGGTCATCCCTCTGCCCCATGACTCGATCTAATCTGCTTGGCGAGGCGCGACGGCAAGATGCAGGATGGCAGGGGCAGGCGGCAGAATTCAAAATTTAGACAAAAGCCAGCACCAGCAAGAGCCAACGCCACCAAGAAAAGCAGAAGGCAGCCGCTGCTAGCCGGAAAGCGTCCGGGCTTAGGCCAGCTCGATTTGCAGATTAATCAGGTCCGCCCAGGACCAAGCAGATTTAATTTAGGTTATTGTTTTTTCAATATTAATGGCTAATGAGGAGATTGTATATGTGTAGCAGTTCTTAATTAAGTAAACTACATTGTTATATTTATAGAAGATAGTTGGTGTATAATATATCAGAATATTGTACAAAATACCATCTGTCTAAAGTTAATATGATGAAAGTGTCCTTTAGTTATATTAATATATTTAGTTAGAAGAATTTTTCATATTTTAAGGCATCATTTGCATTTCGCACCGGGACCCCCAATTCCCGGAGACGGCCCTGAGTATCATATTAAGACATGGCTAAAATCACCAGTCACCGAATAGTCTACACAATCTTGTATGATCATAAACCACATAGCATGGCTTCCTTACACGACAACAACATCGGAAGACCCAAGAGCACACTAGTAGAAAAACTACTTTACGTGGGACACATTAGTCTCGGTTTGTAAATGAACCGGCACTAATAGTATCATTAGTCCCGGTTCGAACGGCTATGCACTAGTCCCGGTTCATTTGTGACTTATAGTACCGATCGGTGTCTCCAACCGGTACTAAAGGATGATAGCCTTTAGTACGGGTTGGTGGCTCCAACCGGTACTAAAAACACCCCCTTTAGTACCGGTTGGAGCCACCAACCGGTACTAAAGGTGGTGCGCTGCCATCCGCAGTGCATAGTGTTTAGTCTCACCTCGCTAGTTGAGAGGAGCTCGCACCCGTTTATAAGCCCCGCCTCGGCTACCCTGTCGAGCTCCTCTCTAAGCAGGCCTTTGTGGGCCTATTGCAAGTCTTCTGCCCTATGTGGCCTACTGGGCTGTACGGGCCTGCATCCTGGCCTAACTAGAGGTTGGGTTTCTAGTCGTATGCAGGCCGTGCCGGCCCAGTAGGCGGACTTTTTGTCCAAACAAAAAAAAAATTTAAAAAAAATCCCCCAAACCACAACGCTCCTGCTGCCACGTGGTGGGCCTTTGGTCCCGGTTCGTGTTGAACCGGGACTAAAGTGGGGGGACCTTTAGTCTCCACCCTTTAGTGCCGGTTCCAGAACCGGTACTAAAAGTCCTTACGAACTGGTACTAAAAGTCGTTTTGGCATGAGTAGGTTTACTACAAAATCTATAATCACGAGGACAAAACGTGATTTAAGCTTCAATAAGACTAGTCAGGACAAAAAACTAAAAAGCTTACTGAAAGCACCATCCAATTAGAATATAATATAATTTGCAGGGGTGACTTCAAAGGATCAACAAAAATAGCAGGTTGCATCACCTTCTTTTTACATTGTAAACTCATGTTCATGGTTTGTTTTATGCTATTGATTTTCTCGTAGACATCAAACCATCTTAGCACGTGAACATTGCGGTGACAGGGATACGTGTGATTTGGGTTGTACATAACACATCCCACCATCGACACATGCATGACTTCAGATCCTCCTTGCTAATACTCACCGCATGCACGCCCCATCCTTGCCGATCACTATCACAGCTGTAAGGGCATATTTCTCCCTAAGTAGTTTTGGTGATTGATGACAATGCATTTGCGGACTAATCGTGTGCTCTAAGCTCTTTCAGGTATATCTCACTTAGGCACAAGACGATTGCTTGCCCCTCGGATTCGATAGAAGACGGTGTTTCCTTTTTGCTCCCTGTCGGTGGCTTTGAGTAATAGGAAAGCCGTACTATTAAGAGGGGGTCTGTTTCGGAAAGGTTTGGGTGGAATCAACACGTACACATCCTACTCTCGCACCACCTTTCCCTTGCTTCTCTGGAGCTCCGGCCGTTTCTTATCGTATATGCAAACCATGGCTTCTTACTAGTACACCTGCCTGGCAAACGGTAGTACCGCTCCCATAAGCGGTAGTACCGCACAGCCACACGGTAGTACCGCTTGCAGGCACGGTAGTACCGCACCCGTGGTAGTACCGCGGCTCCAGAACGGTAATACCGTGTATCTGACCCGGCACTGCACCAAGTGCGGAAGTAGGTGCGGAAGTAATTTGTTACTTCCGCATCCTACGCGGTAGTAACGCTTGTATCAAGCGGTAGTACCGTGCCGTGTTTTACTACTACCGTATTTCTGCGGATGTAGCTACGGATGTAATTTATTTCATCCGTGCTTGTCCTCGGCCTGCTTGTCTCTGCCGTGCGGTAGTACCGCAAGGGCGAGCGGTAGTACCGCTCATGCAGTACTACCGCCCATATACCTTCGTGTCAGAGTGCAATCTGGCTAGTGCTGCTATAGCGGTAGTACCGCACCCAGAGCGGTAGTACCGCTCACCAAGCGGTAGTACCGCAACTTACGTGCGGTAGTACCGCTCTCTGCAGGCAGAAACATGGATAACGGTTGGATTTGTTCTCCCACTATATATAGGGGGTCTTCTTCTCCAAGATGACTTACCTCTTCCCCCACATACTCCATTGTTGCTCCAAAGCTCCATTTTCGCCCGATCTCTCTCCCTAGCCAATCAAACTTGTTGATTTGCTCGGAATTGCTTGAGAAGGCATCGATCTACACTTCCACCAAGAGATATTTAATTCCCCCCACTAATCCCTAGCGGATCTTGTTACTCTTGGGTGTTTGAGCACCCTAGACGGTTGAGGTCACCTCGAAGCCATATTCCATTGTGGTGAAGCTTCGTGGTTTCGTTGGGAGACTCCAATTTAGTTGTGGAGATAGCCCCAACCTTGTTTGTAAAGATTCGGTTGCCGCATTCAAGGGCACCACTAGTGGAATCACGGCACCTCGCATCGTGTGAGGGCGTGAGGAGAATACGGTGGCCCTAGTGGCTTCTTGGGGAGCATTGTGCCTCCACACCGCTCCAACGGAGACGTACTTCCCCTCAAAGGGAAGGAACTTCGGCAACACATCCTCGTCTTCACCGGTTCCACTTGTGGTTATTTCTTTCCTTTACTTGTGCAAGCATTACTTGTTTATCTCCTATAGCTTGCTTGTGAGGTTGTTATCTTTACTTCCTACTAGTTGTCATCTTAGTAGCATATCTAGACAACTTTGACGTTTAACTTAAAGTGGTTAAGAAAAGCTAAAAATTATTAGTTGCCTATTCACCCCCCCTCTAGTCAACCATATCGATCCGTTCAATTGGTATCAGAGCCTCATCTCTTTTTAAGGACTTTACCGTCCGAAGAGTATGGGTGACAACGTAGTCGAGACGGAGGATCATTCCGGTGGAACTCCGTCCTTGCCTACGTCCGATGGGGGAGCCTCGGTCTCTCGTGAGGAGTTCAATGTGGCCTTGACCACATTGAAAGACTCACTAGCGACCGAGGTCAAAGGCATGTTTAAAGATTTGCTTGAGGGACTTAAATTATCCACCGCACCGTTGGAAGTGGTTCATCCCGCTACCAACGTGTCGGAGGCTAATCCCGACAAGGGAGAAGCTAGTAGTGAACAAGCCCCTGCTACTAAGAATGGGAGTGGGATCTTTGCCCACTCCGCTCCTCCTACTCACTATGGAGGACCCGTTCCTACACCGCATTTAAATTCTGTTCGGCCTCCTAATAACCCTCAACCGTAAGGGATCGAGATAGTCTTCGCGGGTAAGAATAACCCAATTTATAGATTCGACACACGAGAAGCCAAAGAGTATTTATAAGCTTTGACAGTTGAGTTGTCAATTCAACCGCACCTGAAATATACTTACTTGCAACAAAAGATAAGTGGTAACGGTGATATGATAGTGATGGTGGTGACATCAAAAGTAAACAGCAAAAGTAACAACTAATAACCAGCAGGATTGAAACACTGTAGGCTAGGGAGATGGATGGTTGGGCGCTGCATGGATGAGATACATCATGAATCTAACTTGGGGCAAGGCACACAGAAAAGTAATGATCATCTAGGCAAATATCAAACATTAGGCATGTATCCCACAGGTAGTTGTACGTGCTTGCAATAAGAACTTGCACAACATCTTTTGTCCTACCATCCCGCTACGAACGGGGCCAAAAGGAACTTTTGGAGATTAAGGTGCTCCTGTCAAAGAGCACCGGAACAAAGCAATAAACTCAATGGATACATGGAATCCTCAAATTATGGACCATCCCCTTTGGTGTCCCAAGCTGTCACCTTTGGGATCGCCGGTTCCGGACCATACTAGGTGCAATCAACTCATAGATAGGATCAAGAACACAAATATATTCATGCAAACACATACGGTTCAGATCTGAAAACATGGCACTCGGGCCCAAAGTGACAAGCATTAAGAGCAACAAGTTGAAGCAAAGATGATAAACACCAAAGTAGATGATAGGCAACATGCCCCAACAATCTGATAAACTATTACATGATCTAACTCATCCAATCCCTACCATCCCCTTTGCCTACAGCAGGGAATTACTCACACATGGAAGGAGAAGTCATGGAGGGAGGATGGAGTGGTGATGATGATGACGATGGCGATGATCTCCCCTCTCCGGAGGCCAAATCAGCCTCCAGATTAGCCCTCCCGAAGAAGAACAGAGGGTGGCGGCGGCTCCGCGACGGAAACTGCAAAACGACTTCTGTTCTGGGGTTTCCTCGCCACGGGAATAAATAGGAGACAAGGTAGGGCACCAGAGGGGGGAGGACCCTCCCAGGCGGCCTCCTGGCGCGGCCAGGGGTGGGAAAGCGCCAGCAGGGCGCCTGGGGCCCCTTGGCTGCCCTCTGGCCCCACTTCTGGCACAATGGCCCTTCGGGTGCGTGGATTTTCTGTGATTTTTCTTGGAATTTTCTGAGACACCTAAAAATCCATTTTCCTGCACACAATAAAACCATACAGGCAGCTCTGCTGAAAACAGCGTCAGTCCGGGTTAGTGTAGTTCAAATCATGCAAGAATGAGGGCAAAACAACAGCAAAAGTGTTTGGAAAAGTAGATACGTTTGAGACGTATCAACTCCCCCAAGCTTAGCATATTGCTTGTCCTCAAGCAATTCAGTTCAACGAACTGGACGCGACAAAGAAAACTTTCACAAACTCTTTTGCTTCATTAGATGTATATAAGCATGTACTACGAAAAGAGTCTAGCAAGTATTGAAACAATGCTATGAGGACAATGCACGAAGCAATCCTTCTTTCAAGTGACCAATCACAAATAACTAAAAGTAAATAATATGCTACTGAAAATCAAGACAATATTACATTGCACATAGCTTGAACATACTAGACTGGTATCTCGCTAGCCTCCATGAGTGAAGCAAAACATAAATGCAGAAACTCCTCCAGAGTTTTAAAGGAGACTAGAACTAAGAATTTCAGAATAAATAATACCACAAGCATGCAGAAGACAATGTAATACTTTGGGACAATGCACATTACACTCAGAATGACAATTATGCTCTCCTAGTTGGTGCTTTGAAGAAAGAAGGTGGAGACTCTCGAACCGTGGAATTTGATGGCGAGGTTGAAAACCCGTGGTTGGAAGCAAAGACTAAACATGTACCAGAGCTCTTGGTTTTGAAAACAGAGGTAAAAATGATTTTGGGAGGTGCATATTTCGTCAACGAATGCTAGTAGACAACCCAATCACTTCTTATGCTAGACATGTTTCAAGGAACGGCTCCCAAGATGGGGACGATCACATCCCCTTAATCTCCTTTGTTTATCACTACCAAAGTTTTCTGATTTCTCATAAACAAAGCGTGAAGGAGGGTTTGTTGGTTGTGATTATCTTTTGTGAGCTGGGCGCACTCATGCCAGTCCCTCCTCGTATTAGGGGTTTGCAGATTAGACATGCAATCCCGGGATAAAACATGTCCAACATAAGAAGATCATGAATTACCTACTACTTCCTCATGAGCTAAAACAGAGGCACAAAACATGAGTAAATTTGAATAATTTCGAGATGGTACAAGAAAGTCTTCGTTAGGATGGTCGGTAAATACCACATAGGAAGGTATGGTGGACTCATATGGAATAACTGGTTTGAAAGGATTTGGATGCACAAGCAGAATTCCGCTTAGTGCGAGCGAAGGCTAGCAAGAGACTGGGAAGCGACCAACAATAACGGTCATAATCATGCAGAGCGACAAAGCAACATTGAATTGGGCATGAAAGTGATATAACTATTCTGAAACTCAAAGATCATCAAGGCAAAGCAGACTTTTTAGTCTTAAACATGTGTAAACATGTGCCAAGTCAATCCAAGAATTCTCCAAAGGGAAATACCACCTTAGTATACCAAACTATTGATGGCTTCTCGCCCCTCGTTGGTTACCCCAAGTGGAAGGTTTGAGATGTAGCGTAGCAGCAAATTTCCCTTGGCAAAGATACCAAGGATCGAATCCCGTGAGAGTCCGAGGGTCGACAAGAAGGTGTCAACGGCGCCAGAAACTTAGCGGTTGATAGGACCTGCACACAGATACAAATAACTTTGCTCCCAACGAGTACAGAGAGGTTGTCAATCCCTTCGGCCTTGTTGTTTACAAAGGATCAAACACAAGAGATAATAATGATAGCTATGACTGCAACTAGGAAATAAAGACAGGAAGTAAATAGCGGGTGTGATCAGTGGTGGTAATATGGACCGGGGTCCCATGATGTTCACTAGTGATGTCTCTCTCCCAAAAGACGATAAAACAGCAAAGCGAGGTAAACAAATTACAGCTGGGCAATTGACAGGATTATGTGCGCAAACCAATGCTAACTATGCTGCAAAGAAAGGTAGAGGCTCAAAAGCATGGGCGGTACGCCAAGGCAAGTAGACCAAAATCCATCTGCATCTACTACTAATCATCCACCTTGAGATATCTATCTAGAACATCTCGCTGGTATTAAGTTGCGAATCCCACCCAAAGTATAAACTCAAAGCAACAGACAACTGCATTAAAAGAACTTTGCGTAAAGTAAACAATCCTTGCACCCCGCAAGTACAAGCACCGTAGTTTTCCCCCTTGTGGCAACAACACATCCCCTAGACTCATGTTTCTGTCACTCAAGCTAGTCATCAGGGGGCATGAACCCACAATCAAGCATAACGCTCCCTCTTGGAGTTACTACCTACTACTTGGCCAAAGCAATAAACAGCAACGGAGAACATGCAAGAATTACTCAAGAATATAAATATAAAAGAGGTGAATCAAATATATTACTCACACACAATCTGAACATAATCTCATAATCCATCGGATCCCAGCAAACTCAGCAGAGCAACAGCATAAAGATTACATATGTGCCTCGATCATGTAGGGCAGCTCACGAGGTCTAAACCATGAAGAACAAAGAGGGGAGGAGAACATCACATAGCTACTGATCATGGACCCATGGTCCAAGGTGGACTACTCACGACTCATCCGGGAAGCGTCCATGATGGTGGAGAAGCTCCCGGTGGTGGTTCTCCCCTCCGGTAGGGTGCCGGGAAGAGTTCTCCTGATGCTCCCGATCTTGGAAGCGCTGCGGCGGCGGAACAGAGGCGAGATCGCGAAAAAGGGTTCCGTCCTCGAGGGTTTCGGGACGCGAGGAATATATATGCGAAGGGGGGTCACCAGAGGCGGAGCCGGGGCCCCAGGCGCCCCCCTGGCGCGGCCAGGGGTGGGGCCGCGCCAGGTGGCCGCCTGGGCCACCCCTGGCTCCCCTCTGGCCCCGCTTTGGTTTTTCTCGAAGCTTCCTGTACGCTGATTTTTCCTGTATTTTTCCCGGAATTTTTGGAGCACTTTTAATATGGGGGAAACCTGAAATAGAAAAACAGCAGAAAATAGGAACTGGCACTGTGGTGCACTGAGTTAATAGGTTAGTCCAAATATGATCAAAAGTGTATGGAAGTGCATAAATATCATAGCAATATCACACAAAAGAGTCATGGAGCAAGCCTCTGCATAAATATCACACAAAAGTGTATGGAAGTGCATAAATATCATAGCAATATCACACAAAAGAGGCATAGCAATATCATGATGTATGCAAATGTATGCCTCTGCCAGTGTAGCAGGATATGCAATGATACTAGCGCGTCATGTAGCAATGATTAGGGCAAGGCCCAACTAGCATGCGGCTCATCGATCAAGCAAAAAGCATGTATGACATGAAGATCAAGTCATGAGAAGATGGATGTTGCATGGCAATGTATCTCAGAAAGGCTATGGAAATGCCTTGATAGGTAGGTATGGTGGTTGTTTTGAGGAAGGATATAATGAGGCTTATGATGACAGAGTGTATCGTGCCAAGGGTTTGGATGCACCGGTGGAGTATGCGCCAACTCTCGAGGTGAGAAAGGGCAATGCACGGTACCGAAGAGGCTAGAAAAATATGGCTAGGTGGAAGTGTCAACTTTCGAATACTCACATTAGTCCGAAGAACTCATGCACTTATTATCGGTAACTCTCAATCTAATTAGGAGGTTCACAAAGAGACAAGTACCCCGAGGAGGAGTGTATGGGGGTTTGGTTATCCTTGCGCATCCTCGGCTCATGGTACGTGAGTGTACTCTAATATTCGATCCCTCCAAAGATTAGTGATCCATTTAGTAGCTAAAGTTCTCAACTATTTGTAGGTTTTCGAAAATAAACACGGATTGCCCAAAATACGACATCTATCACTAAGAGGCTAAAGCTCTTGACACCAAAAGTTCAGACATTACTCATGGCAATACCTCAAAACTATTGCAAGTTACTACTAAAATTAAATAGCAACCTCAATTACCTACTTTAAGTTAAGACACACAACTCAGTGCAACAGGCAAACTCTCTTAACAAGATAAACATGAAAACTCAAGATAGTTCAGCAACCAACTAAACAAAAGCTCTTTAAGAAGAAAAGCATGAAAACTAAGAGCTAAACATGACAGCAGCTATGGAAAGACAAAGAACACACACAACAAAGATAAGCATGAAAATCCTATGTTGTGTTCTAGGTTGAAGTGGAGCGTGTTTCTCTCCCACACAAAGAAAGCTGGGTTCTAACTTGTTATGAACAGCGAGCAAAGCTAAAGAAAACTAAAAAGGAAACTAAGAGCAAGACGCTCCAAGCATAGCACATAACACATGAAGTGATAATTATAGTGGAACGAAAGACGAACTGATAATTGTTGATGGAGAAGGGGATGCATGGGGGCATCCCCAAGCTTAGACTCTTGAGTCTTCTTGAATATTTCTTGGGGGTGCACGGGGGCATCTCCAAGCTAGAGCGTTTGACCCTCCTTAATCTTCTTTTATCATCTTCCCTCGCACACTTGAAAAATCCCTTCATACATAACTCATCATAATCTGATTAGCGAGGTTAGTACCCACAATAAAATATTTTTTCCCTACTGGAAATAAAGATAATCTTGAAGAGCTACTGTTTCTCAAGATTGCCAAAAGGTTTTTGCAAAGAAAAAGCAAGCTCAAGGTTTGCAAAACGAAGAAAAGGCAAAACATGACAGAATCTGTGAAAAACAGACCAGCAGGTAGTAAATAATTTTTTCGGGGCACTTCTGCAACTCAAATCAAAAAACTCAGAACAGACGCCCGAAAGCCAATTGTATAGAGCACGCTGTCAAAAAAATTCAGATCAAAAAGATGATCTGGTGATTTTATTCGAATTTTTCTGTCCAAGGACAGAATCTGTTTTCTGGACAGCACGTCACAACTTTTGAACTTTCTTGCAATCGGAGGCTAAACTTGGCACAAAGCTGAAAAGAAAAGATACAATGATGATGCTACTGTAGTAAAAAACATCAAGACACAATAAAAGCAAAATAAAACCTAATTCGTTGTGGGCTGCCTCCCAAAAGCGCTTTCTTTTATGCCTTTAAGCTAGGCATGATGCAAAAAAAAAATCAAGTTGTATCAAGAGTAAGAGAATAGCTAGCCCGTATAACGGACTCAAAAGGCAACTTAATCTTCTTTCTAGGGAAGTGTTCCATTCCTTTCTTAAGAGGGAATTGGAATTTTATATTCCCCTCTTTCATGTCAATGATAGCACCAACGATGCGAAGAAAAGGACGTCCCAAAATAATTGGACATGAAGGTTCACATTCAATATCCATAATAGTAAAATCAACGGGAACATAATTGTCATTGACAATGATAAGAACATCGTCGATCTTCCCCAAAGGTTTCTTTACGGAAGAATCAATAAGACGAACACCAAAAGAACAAGGATCAAAAGGTTTCAATTTAAACATATCATACATTCTTTTGGGCATAACTGAGGTACTAGCTCCAACATCACATAAAGCATAGCAAGAGAAGTTATTCAACTTAATTTTAATCATAGGATCCCAACTATCTTCTAGCTTTCTAGGTATGGAGGCTTCTACCCTAAGCTTCTCCTCCCTAGCTTTGATGAGAGCATTAGTGATATGCTCCGTGAAGGCAAGATTAAGTGTGCTAGTGTGGGGATCTCTAGACATCTTGTGAAGAAAACCAATAACTTCAGAAAGGGTGCAATTATCAAAATCAAGGTCACTACTATCAAGTAAAGTGGTAGTGGTGTCCTTTAGGCTCATTTGTTTGGTAGCTTCTATGGTTATAGGAGTTTCTTCTTCTACGGTTGAGGTCATAGCATCACCATTAATAGGTCCAATGGGACTAGGAGTGCATTGGGTGCTAAGAGTTTGGATATCCTCAACAACTTGGATAGTAGCAACAGTGTGGTGGGTAGGAAGGCTCTTAATTCTATCTTCTTCCTCCTTTTCTCTAGCCCATCTCTTTTTAAGTTTAGCCATCATCCTAATGTTTTCATTAATTTGCACTTGAATAGCATTCATAGGAGTGGTCTTCCTCTCCTCAAGAGGAGAAGTTCTAATTTTAAGCAACTCTACCTCATGGGCTAAATTGTCTACCTTCGTAGAGAGATTATCTAGTTTGTCTAGTTTTTCTTCTACACTCTTATTGAAGGCCTTTTGGGTAGTGATGAAGTCTTTAAGCATAATCTCTAGTTCAGAAGTGGAGTTCTTGGTGCTAGGATAAGCATTGTTGTTCCCATAGGAATTAGAGGGGAACGGTCTAGTGTTGCTACCAAAATTACTCCTATAAGCATTGTTATTGAAGTTGTTTCTAGAGATAAAGTTCACATCTACTTGATCTTGAGCAATCAAAGAATTTAAAGGAACATCATGAGGATCAATAGAAGATTGCTTGGAAAGTAGAGACATGATCAAGTCACCTTTTTCATTTAGGGAGGAAATCTCCTCGACAGAGTTTACCTTCCTACCTGTTGGAGCGCGTTCGGTGTGCCATTGGGAATAATTGCTCATCATCTCGTCGAGAAGCTTCGTGGCAGCACCAAGTGTAGTTGACATAAAGGTTCCTCCCGCGGCCGAATCCAACAAGTTCCGCGAGGTAAAGTTCAAGCCTGCATAAAAAGTTTGGATAACCATCCAAGTAGTCAAACCATGAGTAGGGCAGTTCTTGACAAGAGATTTCATGCGTTCCCAAGCTTGGGCAACATGCTCATTATCCAATTGTTTAAAATTCATTATGTTACTCCTTAATTGGATAATTTTAGCAGGGGGATAGTACTTCCCAATAAAGGCATCCTTGCACTTGTCCCAAGAATCTATACTATTCATAGGAAAGGATTGAAACCAGATTTTAGCTCCTCCTCTCAAGGAGAAAGGAAAAAGCTTAAGCTTAACAATATCACCATCTACTTCTTTGTACTTTTGCATATCACAGAGCTCAACAAAATTATTTAAGTGCAAAGCAGCATCATCTCCAGCACCGGAGAATTGATCTTTCATAACTAGGTTCAGCAAAGCAGGTTTAATCTCATAAGAAGGTGCTGAAGTGGCAGGTGTAGCAATAGGCGTGCAGATAAAGTCATTGTTGTTATGACTAGTGAAGTCACACAACTTGGTGTTCTCGGTGGAATCCATAGCAGCAGCAAGCAAGATAACTATTTTTGTGATTTTTGGTAAGGGACACTAAAGCAAAAACTAAAAGGTAAACTAACAAGACTAAAAAGCAAAGATAAAAGATAGCGTGCAACTCCCCTATCTTGAAGAGTGGAGTCCCCGGCAACGGCGCCAGAAACTTTGCTTGATGGCTTCTCGCCCCTCGTTGGTTACCCCAAGTGGAAGGTTTGAGATGTAGCGTAGCAGCAAGTTTCCCTTGGCAAAGATACCAAGGATCGAATCCCGTGAGACTCCGAGGGTCGACAAGAAGGTGTCAACGGCGCCAGAAACTTAGCGGTTGACAGGACCTGCACACAGATACAAATAACTTTGCTCCCAACGAGTACAGAGAGGTTGTCAATCCCTCCGGCCTTGTTGTTTACAAAGGATCAAACACAAGAGATAATAATGATAAGTATGACTGCAACTAGGAAATAAGAACAGGAAGTAAATAGCGGGTGTGATCAGTGGTGGTAATATGGACCGGGGTCCCATGATGTTCACTAGTGATGTCTCTCTCCCAAAAGACGATAAAACAGCAAAGCGAGGTAAACAAATTACAGCTGGGCAATTGACAGGATTATGTGCGCAAACCAATGCTAACTATGCTGCAAAGAAAGGTAGAGGCTCAAAAGCATGGGCGGTACGCCAAGGCAAGTAGACCGAAATCCATCTGCATCTACTACTAATCATCCACCTTGAGATATCTATCCAAAACATCTCGCTGGTATTAAGTTGCGAATCCCACCCAAAGTGTAAACTCAAAGCAACAGACAACTGCATTAAAAGAACATTGCGTAAAGTAAACAATCCTTGCACCCGCAAGTACAAGCATCGTTGTTTTCCCCCTTGTGGCAACAGCACATCCCCTAGACTCATGTTTCTGTCACTCAAGCTAGTCATCAGGGGGCATGAACCCACAATCAAGCATAACGCTCCCTCTTGGAGTTACTACCTACTACTTGGCCAAAGCAATAAACAGCAACGGAGAACATGCAAGAATTACTCAAGAACATAAATATAAAAGAGGTGAATCAAATATATTACTCACACACAATCTGAACATAATCTCATAATCCATCGGATCCCAGCAAACTCAGCAGAGCAACAACATAAAGATTACATATGTGCCTCGATCATGTAGGGCAGCTCACGAGGTCTAAACCATGAAGAACAAAGAGGGGAGGAGAACATCACATAGCTACTGATCATGGACCCATGGTCCAAAGTGGACTACTCACGACTCATCCGGGAAGCGCCCATGGTGGTGGAGAAGCTCCCGGTGGTGGTTCTTCCCTTCGGCAGGGTGCCGGGAAGAGTTCTCCTGATGCTCCCGATCTTGGAAGCGCTGCAGCGGCGGAACAGAGGCGAGATCACGAAAAAGGGTTCCGTCCTGGAGGTTTTCGGGACGCGAGGAATATATATGTGAAGGGGGGTCACCAGAGGCGGAGCCGGGGCCCCAGGCGCCCCCCTGGCGCGGCCAGGGGTGGGGCCGCGCCAGGTGGCCGCCTGGGCCCACCCCCTGGCTCCCCTCTGGCCCCGCTTTGTTTTTTCTCGAAGCTTCCTGTACGCTAATTTTTCCTGTATTTTTCCAGGAATTTTTGGAGCACTTTTAATATGGGGGAAACCTGAAATAGAAAAACAGCAGAAAACAGGAACTGGCACTGTGGTGCACTGAGTTAATAGGTTAGTCCAAATATGATCAAAAGTGTATGAAAGTGCATAAATATCATAGCAATATCACACAAAAGAGGCATGGAGCAAGCAGAAATTATAGATACGTTTTGGACGTATCAACTATGAACAATGCAATGCATGTAAATCATTTCAATAACACATTATATACTCTAGCTATTTGAGATTAGCCACAAGGAAAGCATGAACCACTGGGAAAGCATTGTAAACATAGCACTATGTCGCTACAAGCTGGTCTCTAGATCATAAGTACATGCATATGTACAAAAGTAGAAACAAGAAGAGTTCATACCGGTTTTCCTTGTTGCTTCCCTTCCGTCGATCTTCGTCATTACTGCCTTGTCACTTGCACGATCGAACGTAGGAAATATAATTAAATGCCATCACGGACTCGAGCTGAACTCTGAAAACAAAGCAAACTAAAGAGAGAAAGGAAATCTTTTTGGGTTTTTTCAAAGGTTGAACGAAAGCAAAAGAAAGAGAAAATCTTTTTGTTGTTTCTGCAAAGAAAGAAACAAAGAAGAACGGGCAAAAACTTTGAAAAGATCAAAGCGAACAAAAATTAAACGGATAATACAATGGAAAAGTGAGAAGGGCACGTACTCCCCCAAGCTTAGGCTTTTGGCCTAAGTTGGTAGTAGCTACTGCCCCCAGGAGCCTCCTGCTCTGGGGTGGTACTGGTGAGTCCAAGGGTCGTATAAGGATTCCGGTGCATACACCGAAGTCCTCGGATCCTCCCACGAAGAAGGGTCCGCACTCCAAGCAGAGGAAGACCCTTCACCAAACTGGGTGACGGTCTCCCCCTGAAAAGGTGGTAACTCACCGTGCTCCTACTCGTCGGGCACAACCCCCTCCATGGGGTTATGAAACTGATGCTGGACCATGAACTCATCGAACTGGATAACATCAAAGGACCATCCGTTCCTGCGAGAAAAATCAAACAAAAGAGGTGCAGGTAGACGGATCTTGCGTTCCACGGTAGTTCCGAAACGCAAGATATAAACAAGGTTACCAAACTCAGAAGTCATGGTAACAAACTTATGCCTTTTCATAGCAGCAAGATCAAAACTTAAATAAGTAAAAGGCTTATCATCAGGGTGTGGGGTGCCTTTAAGATACTCTAAGATAAGTGTGGCATAAACGCCACCAAATAAATCTCCCTTGTTACCGTTCATAGCAAGGCGTCGAGCAATTAAGGCACCCACATTATAATCAAACCTCCCTGAGAGGGCGGGTGCCAGGATAGCAATATCCGGCGCTGAAGACGGTTCTCAGCTCGGAGGGCTGAGAGGTCATTTTCGCCGTCCGCCCAACGTTTGGCACACCTATTATTTCACAAAACTTTTCCAAGGGCATGGTCAAAAGATTATTGTAAATTTTAAACTCAATAGAACCAGTATCAAGGTTATATCTAAAACTGTTAATGAAACCGGAGGTGAGTTTTTGATACTGAGCAACACGGCACGTGACGAGCCGTGTCAGACCTGCATTAGCACAAAGGTTATAAAACTCATCCTTAATTCCTGCAGCTTCAAGGAATTCATCACATGGGAACATCATCGCACATGCTGGATTTGTGTCTTCCAACAACTCTAGGGGCACATGATCTTCATTGTAGTTCACCCTAGCAGTCGAGGGTGAAGCTGCGGCTCTAGTAACTCGATCGGAGCGCGCGGGCTTCTTCTTCTCAAGCCACCCCTTTGCCCTTCCTAACAAACTCATTTTTGAAAATTTTGACAAATTACAAAAACAAGGATTTAAACAAAGTGGGTTAAGGCAAACTACTCAACTCACTTACCTAAGGCATAAACTTGCATCAAAACTTGGAAAATAAATTTCTACACATGCATGCAAGCTCATCTACACAGCACCAAGAACTACTAAGTACTCACAAATGAAGCCACCAACAAAAAATCTAATTGGAGGGGTGGAGGAGTTACATACCAGGGAGTATTTGTTCAAAATCTCAGCTCGAATGATATGTTGTAGAGAGAGATCGAAAATTGCATCCAAGAACAGCAAGAACGCAAGAACAGGTGCAAAACTCGTGTTTTTGGAGAGAAAGAGAGAGAGAGGAAGAAGACTCACCTGGAGGCGGGACCTGTGGGCCCCAGGCACCCTATGGGCGCGGCCAGGGGGCAGGCCGCGCCAGCTGGCCGCCTGGGCCACTGGTGGCCCCCCTGGTCAGCCCCAGGTGCCTCTAGGTCACTCCCGGCATGGAAATTTTAATTTTAATTTTTCTGGAATTTTTCTGAAAACTTCACTGTTGAAATTTTTTCGAAGTTCAAAAAGCTGCAAAACTTTCTGAAAACTTAAAGCAGTGATTAGAATTGTGAAGCTTCAAAAACACAAACACTTGGTACAGCAAGGAGAACAAAAGCTAAAACAAATGAAAACATAACAAACTCAACTTTTTACCTATATAAAACATGCTCACTAGTAAGGTTGATCAAGTCTTACCAACAAACCGGAGATATATAGAGCAAAAAGTCCCACCTCTTACGAAGTGATCATTGCACCTTTACTTTAATGGACATTGTCCCCACCATAATAGTTTTGTATTTGTGGTGCACATGTAGTGGACAGTCCCATTCTCCAATCTTCACGGTCTCGATATTTTCTATAGAGTTGAGGCCATGCCTCTTGTCGGTCTTCTTTGGAAAACACACCGTGTGTTCTTTATCATTCACATTGAAGGTAACCTTTCCTTTATTGCAATCAATAATAGCACCTACGGTGTTAAGAAAAGGTCTACCAACAGTGGCGGATGTACAGGGTGGCCAGGGTGGGCCGCGGCCCACCCTGGGATTCTGAGACTACCTATATATATATAGATTCCAAATGGGCCAGAAAAAAAAAACAAGCCCAATAAACAGACCAAGTGATCGAGAATTCCAGATTCCTCGACTCCTCGTCCAGACTCCAGTCGACGAGTCGGCCGCCTCGCCTCATCTCCTCCTCGCAGTTCCTCGCCGCCGCCGTTCGCGCCCGGCGCCCTTGCCGGCGCCCAGCCACCGAGGAAGCTCCCGCGTCCCGCCTCTCTTCTCCAGCCCGCCCGCCTGGCCGCCTCCCTGCCCCCGCGGCGAGCCCCAGCCCCCAGGTCCCAGCGCGCGCCGCGCGGCTGCACCTCTGCCCTGCCGGAGCGCCGGCTGCCTGGGCCCCTGCCGCCGCTCGCCGGACGGCTGTTTGGTGGCCCTGCCCTCGCCGGCTCGCCCCCCTCCAAAATCCAAATCCGGCTGCAGTAAACCAAATCAAATACCCCCAAATTTATGATTTAGGGTTTGCTTTTTTGCACTATGAACACATAGATAATTCTGCACTCATTTTGGCCTCAATTAGCTTTATTGATAGAAAGTAGTACTAATAGAAAGTAGTATTCTTGCAGAATTGTTGAAGAATGAAGAGGGCAGGGGCAGCAGACATTGTTTCTCTTTTCCAAAGAGAAGCTATGAAGATAGGGAAGAAGAAGAAGGCAGAGAATATGCCGGATGTGGCTGAAGAGCAGACCCGAAGGTGTGTGTATGCCGGTTGTGATCGAAGAGCAAATTGAAGAACCAACTATGTCAAATGTGACCATAGAGCAAACTGAAGATGTGTCACCGCCATCACCACCGGTTTATGATTTTAGTCGTCTTAAACATGATCCCAGGGAAAGGCCGTGTGAGCACTTTCTTGAAGTTGTTCATGTAAGTGACACTACTTCATTGTCACTACTAAAAGAAGCAATTGAAACTTTACTTATTGATCATGGTTTGACTATAACACAAATTCGTGACCAGAAAGATAGTCTTTTTCAACTTCTCAAGGTATGTGCTATGGTCCATGTACTATTTACTATGTAGGCTTCTTTATGCAAAACTGAGATTTAATTGAGAATTTCAGTGTGTTCGTAAGACCATATTGATCTATTTCTATGTGATATTGATAATTAGTTATAAAAAAAATTGGGGGCGGACCACCCTGATGTCAAATGCTAGCTCCGCCACTGTCTACCAAGAATAATGGACATGCTCCCATCCTCGGGCATGTCAAGCACGACAAAATCAGTAAGGATCAAACAATTAGCAACTTCTACGGGAACATCCTCACAAATACCTATCGGGACAGCTGTTGACTTGTCAGCCATCTGAAGAGAGATATCTGTAGGAATTAGTTTCTCTAAACAAAGCCTATTGTAAAGAGACAAAGGCATAACACTCACTCCTGCTCCAAGATCACATAAAGCAGTTTTGACATAATTATTCTTTATGGAGCAAGGAATGGTGGGTATACCTGGATCACCAAGCTTCTCAGGAATCTTGCCACTGAAAGAGTAGTTAGCAAGCATAGTAGATATTGCTTCATTAGGAACTTTTCTTTTAATAGTAACAATATCTTTCATATATTTTGAATAGGGAGGTAACTTAATAGCATCAGTCAAAGGGATTTGAAGAAAAAGAGGTTTCATCCACTCACAAAACTTATTGTAATGCTCTTCTTCTTTAGATTTGAGAGACTTACCTGGAAAGGGCATGGGTTTCTGTATCCATGGTTCTCTTTCCTTCCCATGTCTTCTTGCGACGAAGTCTTCTCTAGTGTACTTCTTGCGTTTGTCAGGTGCTTCTTCTTCTCGAACTTCAGGCGGATCATTCTTCTCCTTATCCTTATCTTTAGGTTTGACACCGTCTTTAGTCTCAGCATCGGAGGTAGATATACTGTTGGGATCAACAGCTGGCTCTTCACTTGTAATAGGATCATTGGAATTGTCAGCCACCTTGTGTTTCTTCTTCTTCTTCTTTGGAGAGCCAACAATTTCTTCTTCCTGCATTTGAGAATCTTGCTCGATTCTCCTCGGATGCCCCTCTGGATAGAGAGGATCTTGAGTGCTAGTTCCTCCTCGGGTCTTAATCCCGAAGGCCTGTAAATCATCTTGTTTGGTATTGTTAGCAAGCAAATCTTTTTGCACATTAGAAATTTGTTCAAGCTGAGTTTGAACCATATGAAAATGCTTCACAAGACATTTAACATCATTAACTGTTCTACCTAGAACATCAAGCAAACTTTTGATAGCAAGGGAATTATCATGCAATTGACTTTGTATCCTCTCATTAAAATGACTTTGCTACATAATAAAATTATCAAGCTCATCTAAACATTGATCAGGAGGCTTACCATGAGGGATGTCACTTGCGTTGAAATCTAAAACAGAGTGTACCTCTACCATAGGAGGGTGAGTGGTAGGCTCACACAACTTCTCAATAGGGGGTAGATTCTTCACGTCTTCAGTTTTAATACCCTTCTCTTTAATAGACTTCTTTGCTTCTTGCATATCTTCGGGGCTTAGAACAAGCATGCCTCTCTTCTTTGGTGGTGGAGGTGGTTCAGGGACGGACCAATCTTCATGGTTTTTGGCAATCCTACCCATCAATTCTTCTGCATCGTCCGGTGTTCTTTTCCTGAAAACACAACCAGCACAACTATCCAAATAGGACCTGGATTCATTAGTTAGACCAGCATAAAATATATCGATTAATTCATTCTTAGGGACTCCATGTCCTGGTCTAGCCTGGATCAGACTACAGTACCTCCCCCAAGCTTTAGGGAGGTGCTCATCCTGCAACTGTTTAAAGTTATAAATTCTTTGTAAAGCAGCATGTTGCATATGAGCAGGAAAGTACTTATCAACAAAAGAGTGAGCTAAGTCTTGAGGACTCTTAATGGAACCACATGGTAGTGCATCATACCATGTTTTAGCATCTTCCTTCAAAGAGAAAGGAAGAAGCTTAGTCACATAAAAGTTTCGTATCTTTTCATTCGTGGTAAACAAGCCACCCAACTCAGTGAGTTTGGTCAGGTGTGCAATAGCATCATCATTTTCTCTGCCATAAAAGGGGTCAGCTTCAACCATAGATATAAGTGAAAGATCAACAGAGAAATCATAATCAGGATCATTGATGCATATAGGAGATGTAGCAAATTCAGGATCAGGAACAGTCTTGTTCTTCAAGGAGTGTTTTTCAAGCAGCTTCTTAATAGCTTCAGGGTCAGAGTCGGCAAACTCTGTCAGTTCCCTGCATAAATCATCATCAAGCATAATGTAATCATCATCAAGGAGTCTCTCCTTGAGTTTACTCAAATCATGATAATCATAAGTTCCACCAATAGGGTAGCGAGTAACAGGAATTTCAATTCCAGATTTTTTTTTGCAGCAGCAGCGATCTGTTTCTCAAGAGCATAACCAAGTGAACCAATATCATCAAGAGTAGTAGAAGCATCATCAAAAGTATCGGACATAGTAACAGATTCAGTAGAAGCATCATGTGGTGCTGGTGAGGCAAACTTACTCATAACAGAAGGTGAATCAAGTGTAGCACTAGTGTTCAGAAGAGTACCTCTTCTTGTAGTGGATAGTACGATCGGAACCTTGGGGTCTCCTTTCTTATCCATAGCGGATGAAGTGCAGCAGGTAGGATACTTCAAGTAGACTTGTAAATATTGCTATGCTCCCCGGCAACGGCGCCAGAAAACGGTACTTGATAACCCTCAACCGTAAGGGATCGAGGTAGTCTTCGCGGGTAAGAATAACCCAATTTATAGATTCGACACACGGGGAGCCAAAGAGTATTTATAAGCTTTGACAGTTGAGTTGTCAATTCAACCGCACCTGAAATATACTTACTTGCAACAAAAGATAAGTGGTAACGGTGATATGATAGTGATGGTGGTGACAGCAAAAGTAAACAGCAAAAGTAACAACTAATAACCAGTAGGATTGAAACACTGTAGGCTAGGGAGATGGATGGTTGGGCGCTGCATGGATGAGATACATCATGAATCTAACTTGGGGCAAGGCACACAGAAAAGTAATGATCATCTAGGCAAATATCAAACATTAGGCATGTATCCCACAGGTAGTTGTACGTGCTTGCAATAAGAACTTGCACAACATCTTTTGTCCTACCATCCCGCTACGAACGGGGCCAAAAGGAACTTATGGAGATTAAGGTGCTCCTGTCAAAGAGCACCGAAACAAAGCAATAAACTCAATGGATACATGGAATCCTCAAATTATGGACCATCCCCTTTGGTGTCCCAAGCTGTCACCTTTGGGATCGCCGGTTCCAGACCATAATAGGTGCAATCAACTCATAGATAGGATCAAGAACACAAATATATTCATGCAAACACATAGGGTTCAGATCTGAAAACATGGCACTCGGGCCCAAAGTGACAAGCATTAAGAGCAACAAGTTGAAGCAAAGATGATAAACACCAAAGTAGATGATAGGCAACATGCCCCCAACAATCTGATAAACTATTACATGATCTAACTCATCCAATCCCTACCATCCCCTTTGCCTACAGCAGGGAATTACTCACACATGGAAGGAGAAGTCATGGAGGGAGGATGGAGTGGTGATGATGATAACGATGGCGACGATCTCCCCTCTCCGGAGGCCAAATCAGCCTCCAGATTAGCCCTCCCGAAGAAGAACAGAGGGTGGCGGCGGCTCCGCGACGGAAACTGGAAAACGACTTCTGTTCTGGGGTTTCCTCGCCACGGGAATAAATAGGAGCCAAGGTAGGGCACCAGAGGGGGGAGGACCCTCCCAGGCGGCCTCCTGGCGCAGCCAGGGGTGGGGCCGCGCCAGCAGGGCGCCTGGGGCCCCCCTGGCTGCCCTCTGGCCCCACTTCTGGCACAATGGCCCTTCGGGTGCGTGGATTTTCTGTGATTTTTCTTGGAATTTTCTGAGACACCTAAAAATCCATTTTCCTGCACACAATAAAACCATACAGGCAACTCTGCTGAAAACAGCGTCAGTCCGGGTTAGTTTAGTTCAAATCATGCAAGAATGAGGGCAAAACAATAGCAAAAGTGTTTGGAAAAGTAGATACGTTTGAGACGTATCACCTCCTCCCAAGTTTATAAAAAATTCTGATTTTGCTACTTGGGTGTTTCGTTTCAAACGCCATATAAATCATTGTTCTACTAATCTTTGGAGAATCATTGAGCAAGGTTTTTATCCGCGTGATCCCGACAACATGACTCCAAGAGAAACTGCGGATCATCAATTCAACGAGTCCGCTCTTTGCATTCTTCAAGATGCTATTCCTCCAGAAGACATTGCACATCTTCGACCCTTCACTGTGGCCAAGGAAGCTTGGGAGCATGTTGGCACTATGTACAAGGGAAGCACTAGCATTCAATGCTCTAACTATGAGGTTGTGCAAGATGAAGCCGATGAGTTTGCTATGATCGAAGAAGAAGATCCTCGTGAACTTTATCGGAGGTTAACTACCCTTGCGGTCTCTCTTCGAGATCATGGCAGTAAGGACACATATGACAATTGGATCAAGCGCAAGTTCCTCAAGGCCATGATGCCCTATCATAAGGCCATGTCCTCTGTCATTCGTCAGAGACCGGACTTCCACCACTTATCCTCAAATGAAGTGTTGGAGGAGTTCGTTGCCATGAGGATCTTGGACATGACCGCCGATAATGCGGTCTTAAGAGCTCAACGATCGAAGAAGCCTAACCTTGCCCTGAAGGCCAAGGCTTGTGTGGAAGAAGAGGAGATGGAGGATGATGATGAGTGTAGCCCAGAGGACACCAAATATGCCTATCATGAGCACATGGCTCTTGCTTCAAGGCAATTTTGGGGCAACAAGAAGAACAAAAGACCCAACTTCAACAGGAACAACTCAAGTGGGAACAAGGGTAAGCAACGAGTGAGGACATGCTTCAACTGTGGAAATGTAAGCCACTTCGTTGCGGATTGCCCATATGAGAAAAGAGAAGACTTTGGAGGCAAGCTTATCCAGAAGGACAAGTCAAAGTCTTATCCCAACAAGAACAACTTCAACAAGAAGACTCCTCCTAAAGGGTTGGTGGCCCAAGAAGAATATGTTGAGGATGATGATAATGATGAAGATGATGAGATGGTCACCATGGCCACAATTGCTATTGCTACTACTCCGCACTCATCTCTCTTCGACTCACCGAATGAGAACATCACCGCCAAGTGTCTCATGGCCAAGGCCACCAACAAGGTAACCTCAAACATCAATACTACTATCACTTATAATCCTTCATTGACGGATTGTATTGATGAGAGTGAGGCAACTAAGGAGGGAGAGAATGAATTTGAGTTGTTCATGAACAAACTCAAGGGCAAACCCAAGAAGCATTTTGTTTCTCTCTTGGAACAACTCGGTGAGGCCAATGACATAATCGAGGCTCACAAGGAAACCATTACTAAAATGGAAGGACATAGTTGAGACTATGCCGATGAGATATCGGATCTCTCTAACGCCCTAGAGGAAGAGCGTGGTCTTCATTTGGCTCTTGAGGAGTCACACAACGATGATCATGCTAAATTAAAGAAAGATCTTGATCATGCTTTAGTTGTCTCTCGTGTGCTTAATTCCGAGAAGGCAAAACTTGAGGTTGACCATGCTAAACTCAAAGAAGAGTTTGTCATACTCGACAAGGCTCACAAGTCCTTGAAAGGTATGCATGCTACTCTCAAGGAGTCTCATGATCAACTCCAAGTTTCGCTAACCAAGGAAAAGGCTATCTTTCCTCGCATGGTATTAATTGATAATGCAAATGCTACTAACTCATGTTGCGAGCATGTGCAACTTGTTGAAGGAAATGCCGAGTTGAAGAAGCAACTTGAGCAATCAAAAGGAGGTTGTGGCAAAGGAAGGAATTGGGTTTGTTCCTAAGCCCAGGAAGAAGAAGAATGACAAGACCAAGCAACCACCCCCTCTCCAACAAACTTTTGTGAAAGAAGGAGAGGGCGCATCATAGAAGAAGAAAACGGTGAAAGGTGGTGGTGTCAAGAAAAACTCCACCATACCATCAAACATGGCCGGCGACTTCAATCCTTCATATGTTTTATTTCGTGCTAGTGATGGTCATGTGTTTGCTAAATTTGTTGGTTCTTCTTATGAGTACATTGAATGGTCCATTTGGGTTCCTAAGACCCTTGTTACTAACCTCAAAGGACCCATTACCAAATGGGTACCTAAATCCAAGCATTGATCTTTTGTAGGAGTTTGCTTCCGGTGGGGGATCATGGTTGCTCGATAGTGGAGCCACAAATCATATGACCGGAAGCAAAGACTTGGTGGTGGACGTGCATCTAGGTTCATCTATGGCCACCAATGTCGAATGGGGTGATGCTTCATCTTCTAAGGTATTGGGGCTCGGCAAGGTTGTTGTCTCTCATGATCTCACGATCGAGAAAGTCATGCTTGCTGAGTCTCTTGCATACAATTTACTTTCTATTCGCCAACTTACACTCATGGGCTTTGCTACATTCTTTGATATTGATACCGTGGCCCTCTTGTGGAGCAAGACTCTTAAAGTAGCCTATGTTGGGCATGTCGAGAACGGTCTTTATGTGGTGAACTTCTCAAAGCAACCCACTAAGGTCACGACATGCTTAATGGCTAAAGTTGATGTGGGATGGCTTTGGCATCGCCGTTTGGCCCATGTCAATATGAGATCTTTGCAAAGTCTTCTCAAGGGGGACCATGTCCGTGGACTAACAAATGTTAGCTTTGCCAAAGATCGTGCTTGCAGGGCTTGCATTGAAGGAAAGTTACATGAGATGGCTCACCCTCCCACGACTATCATCTATTCAAAGAGACCCCTAGAGCTCCTTCACATGGACCTCTTTGGGCCTCCATCTTTTGGTAGTCTTGGGGGTAGAAAGTACTGCTTGGTGATTGTGGATGATTACTCAAGATACACCTGGGTATACTTCTTCAAGAAGAAGAGTGAGACCCAACAAACCGTCATCAACTTTGCAAATGAAGCTCAACGACAACATGAAGCAAAGATTTTGATGATCAGAAGTGACAACGGCACCGAGTTCAAGAACTACACCTTGGATGAGTTTCTCAGTGATGAGGGGATCAAACATCAATATGCAGCTCCCTATACCCCTCAACAAAACGGTGTAGCGGAGAGAAAGAACCGACTCTGATGGATACAGCAAGAACCATGATGGCGGAATTCAAATCTCCATACAACTTTTGGGCCGAAGCCATCAACACCGCTTGCCATGCATCAAATCGGCTCTATCTCCGCAAAGGCTTGAACAAAACTCCATATGAGATACTTACCGGTAACAAGCCCAATCTCAAGTACTTCCGGGTATTCGGGTGTAAGTGTTTCATTCTCAAGAAAGGTGTTTGCTTTTCTAAATTTGAATCTAGAGCTCACGAGGGCATATTTGTTGGTTATGCTACAAACTCTCATGCTTACCGTGTCCTCAACAAGTCCAATGGACTCATTGAGGAGACGAGTAACGTAGAGTTTGATGAAAATAACGGCTCCCAAGTGGAGCAAAGTGGTACCTGTGATGTAGGTGATGAAATTCCTCCTCAAGCCATAAGAAGAATGGGTGTTGGATATATCCTACCCATTGAGGAACCCCTTGTGGCCGAAGGAGAAGGACAATGTTCCACTCAAGTGGAACCATCACCAACCCAAGACCCACACACTTCCGAAGAACAAAGTGAAGGCCCTCAACCGGACGAACAAGGCCAAGTGCAAGATCAATCACAAGATGGTGGGGAGCCACCAAATGATGCTCAAGGCCAAGTTCTGTCCTCCGAGCAAGATCGAGGTCAAGAGGAAGCTCAAGATCAAGATCTAGCTCCTGACGACGCTCAAGATGATCAACTCAATGCTCCTCAGTTATCTCTTGAAGAGCAATTGGAGCGTCGTGCTGCAAAAGTTGCCTCCAGGCTTGCTTCCAGAGAACATCACATGGAGAACATTCTAGGAAGCATCAAAAGGGGGGTAAGCACTCGTAGACAATTAGCAAACTATTGTGCTCATCAAGCTTTTGTCTCCTGTGTTGAACCTCAGAAGGTTTATGAGGCGCTCGAAGACCCTGATTGGCTCAATGCCATGCATGAAGAACTCCATAACTTCGAGCGCAACAAGGTGTGGCATCTGGTGCCAAGGCCAAAGGAGAACCATAATGTCATTGGAACCAAGTGGATCTTTAAGAACAAGCAAGATGCTCATGGCATTGCCATCCCCAACAAAGCGCGTTTGGTGGCTCAAGGCTACTCCCAAGTCGAGGGTATCGACTAGGTGAAACCTTTGCCCCCGTTGCTCGTCTTGAATCCATTCGTTTGTTGCTTGCCTATGCTTCCCATCATAACTTTAAATTGCAACAAATGGATGTGAAAAGTTCATTTCTTAATGGTCCTATTAATGAGTTGGTGTATGTTAAACAACCCCCGGGGTTTGAGGATCCTAAGCTCCCCAATCACGTGTACCAACTCGATAAGGCACTCTATGGCCTTAAACAAGCCCCACGTGCGTGGTAAGCGCATCTTACCGAGTTGTTACAAGATCGTGGGTTTGAAATTGGGAAAATCGACCCCACTCTTTTTACCAAGAAGGTCAAAGGGGAGTTGTTTGTATGCCAACTATATGTTGATGATATTATATTTGGTTCTCCTAACAAAGCTTTCAATGATGAGTTCGCCGCACTCATGACCACACATTTTGAGATGTCCATGATGGGGGAGTTGAAGTACTTTCTTGGGTTTGAAATCAAGCAAAGAAGAGAAGGGATCTTCATCAAACAATCCAAGTATACTCAAGACATGCTCAAGAGGTTCAATCTAAGTGATGTCAAGTCGGCTACTACTCCAATGCCAACCAAGTGCCAACTTGACATTGATCCCAATGGTAAAGCGGTGGATCAAAAGGTATATCGCTCTATGATCGGTTCCTTGCTTTACCTTTGTGCATCTAGACCGGATATTATGTTGAGTGTGGGAATCTGTGCATGGTTTCAAGCCTCACCTAAGGAAAGTCACTTTGTGGCTGTCAAGCGAATCTTTCGATATTTGGCTCATACCCCAAACTTTGGCTTATGGTACCCAAGAGGAGCAAACTTCAACCTTGTAGGTTTCTCTGATTCTGACTGGGCGGGAGACAAAGTGGATAGGAAGTCCACTTCTGGAGGGTGCCAATTTCTTGGTTTCTCTCTTGTTAGTTGGTCTTCCAAAAAAGCAAAGTTGTGTGTCTCTCTTGTCCACCGAAGCAGAGTATGTGGCTGCTGGCAGTTGTTGTGCTCAACTCTTATGGATGAGGCAAACTTTAAAGGATTACGGTGTCACTTGTGACAAAGTGCCTCTTTGGTGTGACAATGAAAGTGCCATCAAGATTTCTCTCAACCCGGTGCAACACTTCAAGACGAAGCATATAGAGATTCGGTATCACTTCATCCGGGATCACATAAGGCAAGGAGAGATCAAGCTTCACTATGTCAACACTCATGATAACCTTGCAGATATCTTCACGAAGCCGTTGGATGAAGCAATATTTCGCGAGTTAAGGCATGAGCTAAATATCATCGATTTGAGCAATGTGGCTTGAGACTTTGCACACACTCCTCACACTCAATATAGTTATCTTGTCTAGATGTAGGCATGGATATAGGGGGAGTATTGTTCTCTCAATGAACTATTCCTCCCCCCATTATGCATAAATTGATCAAGTCTTTGTCATTAGCCATACATAGATGGTATAAGTGCGTCAAGACGAGTATTGGTCATGGGCCCAAGGATAGTTCTTTGCTGTGCCATACCAAATAACTCAAGCATAGGTGGCCTCGGCCACCGCCCTCCTAGTTGGAGTTGTGGTTTTGCCGTGCGTGTGTTTTTCTTTGTCCTTCTTCTCTCCTTTGCTGAAAGCCTCGTGTTGAAACGTGCAAGTTCTTGGAGGAGCGGTACTACCGTACTCAGTCACGGTACTACCACAAAAGAGCCTACGGTACTACCGTAAGTCCAGCACGGCAGTATTTTTTTACTGCCGCTGGTAGAGCGGTACTACCGCTTAGCGTGCAGTACTTCCGCCCAAGCGGTACTACCGCGATCACCGCGGTACTACCGTACGTATCCGAACGGGTGGGGGTTATAAGCGGGCAGGGGGAGTTCCCACTCCCCCATACCCATTCATCTCCTAACCCCCACGCCGTCTCTCTCTCCCTCTCAAGAACGCCGCCGGAGGACCTCGTCGGATCTCCTCCCTCGGCCCCTCTCCATGCATTCCGACCGGTGGGATCGCTCCCCACCTCGACCTCTTGCCATGGATGAAGGTTTCTCCCCAAATCCTCTCTTCTTTTTGCCTAGTTGTCGTTTTTAGGGTTTGGGGAGATGCTTGGTGTTCTAGCGTTCTTCGTGTTCTTATCCATGGAAGATTAGGATGTAGGAGAGTGTTTTTGCACTAGATATGCTAGTATGTATGTTGCTACCAAGTTACTATGATCAGCCGTAGTACCATTCTTCGATCTACGCGTCTAGTCTGGATCCGTTCTTTTCAGATCTGATCCGAGCGGTACTACCGCTGGCGAACCGCGGTACTACCGCTCGATCTAGTCTAGATCCGTTTTTCAGATCTGACCCGAGCGGTACTACCGCTAACCACCACGGTACTACCGCTCTGACGCGGAAGTAAAATATTACTACCGCATACCGAGCGGTACTACCGCAACCACAATGCGGTACTACCGCTCCCTAAGCGGTACTATTTTTTTACTTCCGTCTCTGGTCACGGCTTTTACTACCGCATAGTGTGCGGTACTACCGCATCCATCAAGCGGTACTACCCCTCACTAAGCGGTACTAAATTTTTACTTCCGCGTCCGTCAGGCAGTACTACCGCTTGTGTCATAATTCCTTCGTAGCACTTACATATTCCCCTTTCTACTCGTTTCTTGTGCTTTTTGAGGCTTTTGCATTGATTATCTTTGTGTTTTCATCGTGTTCTTGTGTTTGTGTCTTAGGTGGTGGCTCCGGTTCCGATCTTCGTCGTGCCAATCCAGTCCGCGACACCGGGTCCAAGCGTCTGCGCAACCCCAGTGATGTGCCAGAGGGCTCCAATCCCCAACGCAAGTTCAAGACCGCTGCCAACAAGCAAAAGGAATCCTCTATGACTATAGAAGAAATGCCAGCTAATGAGTTCATGGCACGGAGGAAGCACAATCCTTATGGAGAACCCCGAGCTCAGTTTCATGGGGATGAACTTTTCTGGACTAAGCAGCAGTATCGCATCTACACAGAGGTGCTCAAGAGCAAGACCAACCTGTACGTGGATGCTCATTGGGTGGACATGGCCCACATACGGAGGGACAGTAACCTGGCTTACTTTGCCGAGGCTCTAGATCTGGTCGAGAAGTTTGGGCTTGAGCACTTCATGACCTTTCTTCATGATTTTGATCCAGAGATCATTGCTCAGTTTTATGCGTCGGTCCACTTCCACACCAAGGAAGATCGCCCAATGACTTGGATGACTAATGGTCACAAGATGACTGCAACTTGGAAGGAATTCATGGATCTTTTACAGATTGCTGACGAAGGACTCCACAACCCAGTTGGAGCTCGGCCTCATGCCAATCCAGAAGCTGTCAACAAAGACAAACTGTTACCATTCTATGTGGAGAAGGCTCTTGCAACTGGCAAGAAGACATGGGTGTTGAACCCCTTTTTGGACATCATGCATAGGATCTTCCGCAACACCTTGTTTCCTCGAGTTGGGGACAAGGACAAGATCCATGCATACCTTGTCGACATGCTGCTGATGTGTGAAGCGGCTCGCACGGCGCAGTCTCCACCACTTGACATATCCCATATCATGTGGTGTGAGCTCCGCTTTGCGATCTACACTCGCAAGGTACCCATCTATGGTCCGTTCCTGTTTCTGCTCATCTCCAAGACTTGGGAGAAACTCTACCCTGATGAGGAGTTCGAGGCCGAGTGTATCCGTCATGACCCCATTCGTCTTCGCATCAAGACTCGATGGGCCAACACTACCACTCGTGCACAAGCTGCTGCGGCTCAGATGGGTTCTGACGAGGAGCCTGTGGAGGAGGCAGCTGAGGAGAGCCCTCGAAGATTGCTCCTTCCTCTTCTGAGCCCTCTTGGGCTAAAAAGCTGAAGAAGAAGATGAAGGCCCTTTTCTGCATGCAAGCTCAAGGTCAGTACCGGTCTCATGTCACTCACAAGGAGTCTCGCCAGCATGACAAGAAGATCATGAGGATCTTCGGTGAGAATGTGTCCAACGGATCCGAGGACAACATCACCCCTGAGGCAGCATGGATGGCCCGACAGGGGTACAAGTGGTCTGAGTCTGACGTGGAGCAGCAGGAGGAGCAGCAGGAGTCCGATGGAGAGCACGATGACTGAGTTCCTCCGCCAGAGCTACCACCCTTCTTAGTGTCCTCTTTCCCTTTGTGGTGTCTCGATGCCAAAGGGGGAGAGAGTGATTTGCGTCTTGTGCCGTTTCTTGTGTTTTCGTTGTTCGAACTCTGTTTGTTTGGTTGCCTTGTGTCGTGTGCGTGAGACTATCGTATGGTGTAAGACATAAGCTTCTCTGCCGTTAAACTCGTTGTTATGTCTTTACTATTATGTCCTGAGCAGTTAGTTTACTTTCCCTTGTTTATGTGCTCACCTTATCCTCCTTACTTCTGTCCGTAGACTCTTACTCTTTATATATAAGGAGTATATTATTTGTAGAATATAGGGGGAGCATTGAACCTAGTATGTGTGTTGTGCAGTCCAAAGCACTCTCTCGTGTAGGCACACATCTAGGGGGAGCTCACCTATATTCTATTTTTATTAGGATTGCATACTCTCTTATATATCCTTGTGCAAATCCCGTATTGTCATCAATCCACCAAAAAGGGGGAGATTGTAAGGGCATATTTCTCCCTAAGTAGTTTTGGTGATTGATGACAATGCATTTGCGGACTAATCGTGTGCTCTAAGCTCTTTCAGGTATATCTCACTTAGGCACAAGACGATTGCTTGCCCCTCGGATTCAATAGAAGACGGTGTTTCCTTTTTGCTCCCTGTCAGTGGCTTTGAGTAATAGGAAAGTCATACTATTAAGAGGGGGTCCGTTTCGGAAAGGTTTGGGTGAAATCAACACGTACACATCCTACTCTCGCACCACCTTTCCCTTGCTTCTCTGGAGCTCTGGCCGTTTCTTATCGTATATGCAAACCATGGATTCTTACTAGTACACCTACCTGGCAAACGGTAGTACCGCTCCCATAAGCGGTAGTACCGCACAGCCACATGGTAGTACCGCCTGCAGACACGGTAGTACCGCACCCGCGGTAGTACCGCGGCTCCAGAACGGTAGTACCGTGTATCTGGCCCGGCACTGCACCAAGTGCGGAAGTAGGTGCGGAAGTAATTTGTTACCTCCGCATCCTACGCGGTAGTACCGCTTGTATCAAGCGGTAGTACCGTGCCGTGTTTTGCTACTACCGTATTTCTGCGGATGTAGCTACGGATGTAATTTATTTCATCCGTGCTTGTCCTCGGCCTGCTTGTCTCTGCCTTGCGGTAGTACCGCAAGGGTGAGCGGTAGTACCGCTCAGGCAGTACTACCGCCCGTATACCTTCGTGTCAGAGTGCAATTTGGCTAGTGCTGCTACAGCGGTAGTACCACACCCAGAGCGGTAGTACCGCTCACCAAGCGGTAGTACCACAACTTACGTGCGGTAGTACCGCTCTCTGCGGGCAGAAACGTGGATAACAGTTGGATTTGTTCTCCCACTATAAATAGGGGGTCTTCTTCTCCAAGAAGACTTACCTCTTCCCCCACATACTCCATTGTTGCTCCAAAGCTCCATTTTCGCCCGATCTCTCTCCCTAGCCAATCAAACTTATTGATTTGCTCGGGATTGCTTGAGAAGGCATCGATCTACACTTCCACCAAGAGATATTTGATTCCCCCCACTAATCCCTAGCGGATCTTGTTACTCTTGGGTGTTTGAGCACCCTAGACGGTTGAGGTCACCTCGAAGCCATATTCCATTGTGGTGAAGCTTCGTGGTTTCGTTGGGAGCCTCCAATTTAGTTGTGGAGATAGCCCCAACCTTGTTTATAAATGTTCGGTTGCCGCCTTCAAGGACACCACTAGTGGAATCACGGCACCTCGCATCGTGTGAGGGCGTGAGGAGAATACGGTGGCCCTAGTAGCTTCTTGGGGAGCATTGTGCCTCCACACCGCTCCAACGGAGACGTACTTCCCCTCAAAGGGAAGGAACTTCGGCAACACATCCTCGCCTTCACCGGTTCCACTTGTGGTTATTTCTTTCCTTTACTTGTGCAAGCATTACTTGTTTATCTCCTATAGCTTGCTTGTGAGGTTGTTATCTTTACTTCCTACTAGTTGTCATCTTAGTAGCATATCTAGACAACTTACTTTGACGTTTAATTTAAAGTGGTTAAGAAAAGCTAAAAATTGTTAGTTGCCTATTCACCCCCCTCTAGTCAACCATATCGATCCGTTCAACAGCGATCATGAGCGGTGGCGCTGGCCGCAGGGTGGCCGATCGAAGTTTCGGCAGCCTCTCCCGCTCAGGATTATTTAGGGTTATGTGAAATTTGCATCAATAATTTTTATTTTGTTTCTTTTGTGATGCCAAATGTTCCTCGTCTGCAAGCAAGATTGACTTCATCCATCTACGTGTGATTTTATGGGTTTTATCTGGTGGATAAAGTGCAAAATAGAAGGTTAGGAATTAGGTGCTCCTCTTATTGCTTCTCACTTACTCCGTCCCTCTAGTTTTGACTTGCTAATATGTGGACTTTGTAAGATGAATGTTTGCATTTCTAAGAAAGAATAGAGGAAGACGAATCTAGCGGACGAAACTGATTATCCTCTCTCATGATCTTGGTTCTTTCTAGGCATAATTTTTTTTATTCATCATTTTTTAGATATTGAAATTTTTTCTGATAATTCTTGTTGATTGTCGGATGGGGTCAATAGAAAGTTAGAAATTTGGAGACAAACCTTGGAATCGAAAGATTTTAGACTTTTTTCTTGATAAAGGATGGATTTTACTGACTCAAAATGTAGTATCAAGAGAATACAAACATAATGCGCACACACCCGGCCTCTGCATAGCTAGGATGCACACATCCAACACCAATGCACGCACACAAAAAACACGCCGACATATAGCAAAGTCATATAAGACCAAAGTTATAGGTAGGCGAGAAAAAAAACATAAAGCAATCAGATCTGCGATCGACAAGCTACAAAAAATGACTATATCCACGCCAACCATGTCATGACATCACTGAGACGACGAGGTTCTTCAACAGCAACGCCTTCAGGAAGGGAGCGACACTCAAGCGTCGTCGTCACCGGATCGAACCATCCAAGGCCACAATCTAGGTTTTCACCCTAAAGAACCAGTCCGAGCATATCCGAGCAATGCCTTCAACAAGGTAACGACATAAAAACATCGTCATTGCCAGGTATAACCAACTCAGGTCTGACCTAGGCTTTCACCCCGGATCTCGAGACTAGGTGCTCGACTAGCACCACCATCAGTGTCACTTATGTGTTGTCGTCACCACTTCTCCACAATCCTATCAGCTACATGCGATTTGAATCGCTGCCTCTGCCTAGCCATTCCTTTGCGTCAAGTCATCGTCCATAGTTTGCATCTCATCGGCGAAGTCAACCATCAAGTCTGGAGCAAGGAACCCTCACAAAGACCATTCAATGGTCTCCGCAACAAGGCCGCCACCGCAGGCTAGTCACCCCGCCAGAGTGAGCCTTGCCCAGGCCCGTCGTTCCACGGCCGGCATGTCCGGAACTGTAGCAGGAACGGTAAGATCACCATCACTGCCGCTCGCTGGCCGGCCGATACGGTAGGCCGGTTCGGACCAGCCACCGCCGTTCCCGAGGACCGTCGTGGCGCTGCCCATGCAATCGGCATGCCCGGCGTCGTTGCATGAGAGACTGGGAGCCGCTGCCCCGGCAACCGCGCTTCGCCATGAGCAAGCCTCACGGCCAGATCCTCGCGAAGCCGCGATTTGCGCAGGTCTAGATCGGGACAGGAAGCCATCGAGCGCAGCAGCCATGGCCATCACCAACCAGACGCCGTAGCTTGCCTCTCAACACCGAGCGCCACATCATCAGCTAGGACGAGCAGCTTGAGGAGTTGATGTCGATCTGAGTCGTCGCGACCGCTGCAATGGCTACCGCCATGGACACAGCACGCCCACCACCATGGCCGTGTGAGAGGAAGATCCCGCTGCCGCCGGCAGGCTTTGCCCGACGGCGGCGAGGGGGGGGGGCACAGAGAAGGGAACACCGATGGCGGGGATTAGCTTCCACCCGTGCCGCCCGTGTGGAGCGACGCGAGCGTCTGTTACGAGCATCTGTTATCTAGTTCGTCAAGGTTTTAGACTTAGGAGAACTAATACCGAGTGCATGAGATGCGATTTCAATACTACTAGGCACGAGGAGGAGGAGTGTTAGAGTAAGCCACACAACTATGATGATCAGCATGTGCGTGTTTTGGTCGAGTCCGGACGCTGGTGCGTGGCCATGGCGAGTGGAGTCTCCAAGCCGGCCGAGTCTCTGTGCGGCAATTCCTGCATGCGTGGTGCGTGGAGCTGCGTCTCATGTAGGCTACAAAGCCGGCCACGTCCAGGTTGTTAGTAGCGTGCATGTAGCTAGGGATTAGTTAGGTAGTTAGTGCATGGGTTAGGGGCCGATCTGGGCGGCTGGGTTGTGCGTGGCTCTCCAAAGTGGCCGCGGTGCTCGTGTGAGAAGAGCCAAAGAAAGATGATGCAGTCTCCGATAGGCTTGGTGGCCGGCCGGCAGGTCGCCGTGGAGGACCGCCGGGGCTGTCGAGGTGTGTGTCGGAGTGTGTCTCTCCGTTTGTAATAGTTCATCGAGTTGGAGCTCGACTGGAATAACAAGGCCGTCAACGAGGAATGCGTTCGTGCGCTAGAAAATTCTGTGTTGATCCACTTCTTCTTCCACCACCGTCCGTGAGCGAGAGAGCTACCTAGGCCTGTGGCAACAACAAGGAGGAGGAGGATGAGGAGGAGGTTAGCTTTGATGGTCAGGTCGTATCTCAGAAGGACATCTTTGAATACTTGGGGTCACTGTCGCAGAAGGATAAGAGCATCTTCAGCCGCGCCCCCAATAGGCTCTCTCCAGGCGTTTTTGCCGCGCCGGCGCCGAAAAACGGCCCAGTCGCGCCCCCAGAAGCCCGTTTTTTGCCGGCTCGGGCCAAAACTGGTGCCGACGGACCCAGGCCGAACCCGGCGCCCTGGGGGCGCTTGGGGAGCCGGCACAAGCGAAAAAGGCGCGTGTGTCCGCCCTGGCGGTGACCTGAGGGCCTTTTCCCGCCGTTTCTTGACGCTTTTCCCTCGCATCCCTCCCGCTCGCTCGCCTTCCTCCCGCCATTCCCTCCCTTCCTCCCACCAAACCCCCTCCCG
Organism: Secale cereale; assembly: GCA_902687465.1. NCBI lineage: Eukaryota > Viridiplantae > Streptophyta > Magnoliopsida > Poales > Poaceae > Secale > Secale cereale. The sequence continues at coordinate 26,743,957 of LR738713.1, forward strand.
CTCGCCTTCCAGTCGCCGCCATGCCGCGCGCGGCGGCAACCGCGACTGGCACCGTGGCCCAGCCGAAGCAGAGGAAGCCGCCATCGAAGCGACCGGGCATGTCGAACGCCGAGTGGAGGGCGGAAGTTGAACGACGCGACGTAGTCACCGCCGACCGGCGGAACAGGGCCATCACCAAGAAGGCCCGCGACAACGCGGCGCGCGCGGCGGCGTCCTCCTCATCGGTCGACCACGCGGGGATGATGAATTCATCCGTCGTCAGTCACGCCCAGTACGCGCCCTGCGGACAGCAAGGCGTCGGATCTCCATGGGGATCGTCGTCGCCCTGCTACGCCGACGGCGACGCGCACGGTGGGTTCAACCCAAACGTGACCTTCCCCATGGCCACCCCGCAACGCGCACACCCTCGCCCGCCTTCCTCGGCGTGCAGTACCCTCCATACAACTACTCGCCGCCCGCCTACGCGACCACACCGACGCCCCATCTCCGCCGTAGACCGCTGCCCTTCTCGCACCTCGGCGACACCGACGACACAGGAGCCGACATGGATGACATCATCGCGACAGGTTCGACCGCGGCCGCCGCGTCTCCCGGGTTCGCCACCCAGGACGAGGTAGTGGATCTCAGCGGCGGCATGGAGGTCGAGCTCGGCTACGTCTACGACGAGGACGCGCAGGAAGCGCATGAACCCGAGGAGAAGGAGGAGGAGGACGAGGAGGAGCCGGCTTCTGATCCGATCAAGGGGCACCAGAAGAAGAAGCGGGCGGCTAGGCCAGGCGAACCGCGCATCAAGTGGATGTCCAAGGAAGAGGAATGCCTCGCCGAAGCATGGAAAGTCGTCTGCCTCGACCCGACCACCGGCACGAACCAGAGCTTCGAGACGTACTGGGACCGCATCAAGGCCGAGTTCGACGAGCGGAAGCTCATCGACCCCTACTTCAAAGGCGTCTACATGCAGCGCGGCTCCAAGGCGATGGCGAACCATTGGGGGCGTATCTAGGGGGCGTGCAACAAATGGCATGGTATCGTCGAGGAGGTCGCGGCTCGCCCGGAGAGTGGCGCCAGCGTTGAGGATCAGGTACGCACGCCGTTCGCCTGCTTCTCTTCGTCGTCTATGCCCGCCGCCCGCCAACCGTTTGTTCCTCCGCGCAGTTGCTGCGCATGTTCACCATGTATCGGCGTGACAACCTCGACGCCGACTTCAAGTACCTCCACGTCTACAAGCGCATTGACAAGTGCGAGAAGTGGGTGGAAGTCCGACGTACCCTCGACAAGGCCAAGGAGACATACAAGCCGGACGCGATGACTCCGGGCGCGTCAGAGGGGCGGCCGGACGGCCACAAATTGGCAAAGAAGGGGAAAAACGCCGACGCGGCAACCGCGCGAGTGCAGGAGTCCATCGAGCATTGCCTCGCCGATGCCCAGGCTCGGGCCGTCCTGCGTGAAGAGAAGAGCGAGGCGCAGTGGTCGTCGTTGATGACGAACAGAGCCATCAAGCTCGACCTGCTCCGGACCAACGTCGACCTGCTCCGGACGAACGTCGCCGCGAAGAAGAGGAACACCGACATGGCTTTTCTGATGGGCGGGGCGGACATGCTCCAGAGCAACGACGAGTAGCTCAGGGCGTGGTACATGGCGGAGCGCGGCCTCATCCTGAACCACTGCAGACGACGCCGACAACACCGACGACGCCAGCTCCCGCGCCCACGGCCACTCGGACGCCAAGCCCGAATGACGCCTCTACATCGCCGCCCAGCAGTACCGAAGCCGCGCCGACACAGCCTAGCAACGAAGCAGCTCCGACACCGCCGAGCCCGCGCACGCCGACTCCGCCAACGCCTGGAGCCGACCCCGCCGAGTGATTCGTTGCGCACGCGAACTTGCGGCGCTCTGTTTTTTGTAACGTCAGACTATGTTCGATCGCCGGATTTGTGGCGTCTTTTGTGAGCGGGAACGGCCTAGTTCAAATTTCCCGCATCCTGGGGCCGGCGCTTGGGGGCGTGACTGGGAGCTAGGTCGCCCCCAGGGGCCGAACTAGCGCCGGCATGCCCCCAGGCCGCTCTATTTAGGCGCCCTGGGGGGCGAACGGCTGGAGATGCCCTAAGGATATCGATGAAGATGTGAACCATAAAATAAAAGTCGAATGAAGTGACGCTAAACTTCGAGCATTCTCTATGATAAGAGAGTGCCACAAAAGTTAAAAGGCAAGTTTTATAGGACGGCGATTTGACCCGCAATGTTGTATGACGCTGAGTGTTGGCCGATTAAAAGGTGACATGTGCAACCGTTAGGTGTGGTGGAGATGCACATATTGAGATGGGTGTGTTGCCACACAAGGAAGAATCGAGTCTGGAATAATGATATACCCCCTCTATTCCTAAATATAAGTCTTTTTAGACATTTCAGATGGACTACAACGTACGGATGTATGTAGACATATTTTTAGAGTGTAGATTCACTCATTTTGCTTTGTATGTAGTCACTTATTAGAATCTCTGGAAAGACTTATATTTGGGAACGGAGGGAGTACAAGATAGAGTTTAGGTAGCACCGATTGAAGAGAAGCTGATCCAACATCGTCCAAGATGATTTGAGCATATTCAGCACAGGCCTCCACAAACTCCAGTATATAGCGGACGGCTAAAGTGTGCTAATATGTCAAACCTCAAAAGATACCGGAGAGAGATATGAAAGACTAGAATATCACCTTGCTAATACTCGCCGCATGCACATCCCATCCTCTTTGCTAATACTCACGGCATGCACATGCCATCCTTGCCAGTCACCGTCATTTAGAAACATTACAATCGAGCACTATTCCAGCCTTCTCAGGCCACCGACCTTTTCGGCCGTCGGATCTGGAGTGTTAGCTGTCATCGGCCGTTGGATCTATCTGCAATCCCGCATTTAGAAACATTACAATCGAGCACTATTCCAGCCTTCTCAGGCCACCGACCTTTTCGGCCGTCGGATCTGGAGTGTTAGCTGTCATCGGCCGTTGGATCTATCTGCAATCCCGCATGGGCTGAGGTGGCTGAACAGAGAGAGCCTAACGGACTGGGGCGATGCTCCCGTAACAAAATTGGCAGGCTACTGTTAATTGGGCCAACTGGGCCATCGTTTTGGAAGGGAAAAACAAAACCATCCTCTCCGCAGCGACGCACTCCAGCGCGTGACGTTGACCTGGGCAGACCGGTCGATTAGATGTGCGATGCCGTTCGCTCGGGTGCGGTGCGAGAGCGATAGGGTCTCCTTGTGGGCGACGCCAACCAACGGTCAGGGGGAAGCCAATCGTCACTTATAGTCGATTGGACTCCACTCGCCGGCGATTGAGGAATAATTCATTGTTGCTACAGGTAATGGCAACCGATGTGCGTAACTCACCGGTGGGCACTAATGCAGGTCTACAATCCGGTTGTTCCTTCCCATCCCACTCCATACTTTCGCAAATACAATCTCTGGCAGCCAGGGTTGGCGCTTTGGTGCTTCATCTTCTACATTTTAATTCTTCTTATTCCTGATTTTATTTGTACTCCCAATTCCTAAATGAATGCGAGTGTAGACGGATTCAAGTTGGTTCTGCTAGGTTGGCTTCTCCCTTGTACGAGATTATGTCAATCTCCATGGTTAACCGACAGGTTAGTATCCGTGTATTCTTCTGCCTCCATGAATTGCTTCACATTGCTGATGATGCTATCCAGAAACTTTGCAAGATTAACAGTAAAGAGAGGTCAAACTATTGTGTTGCTGACTATGCGATCCAAGAAAAAAAGCATGTGTCTGATTTTGTGTGTGATGTTCTGATATAATATGACGAATTGTAAATAAACATGCAGTATATACTAATATCTAGATCAGCATTGAACTATTCACATTGTTATAGGTGTATTTCCTCATCTGCTTTTTTGTGGATTTTTTATGTTGTGACATAATATATGATCTATAAATAATAAACACACAGGCTATCTTATATACTCCGATGTGTGAGTCAAAAATCTTGGTGCGGATCTCCACCTAATTTCTTCTCATTTATTTAATAGGATCTTTGCATGGAATTTCTAAGTGACAAAATTTGTTTCGACAGTTGCAAAATAGTAAGCATGGAAAGCAGATGGGGGTGGTGATGGTAAACACCGAAACCAAATGGAATTCATACGTCTTCCATCATATTGGTTCCTTCTTTACTACAGCAGTCATGTGTCCCTCTCCCGTGAATAAATCCTTTATCTCCTACTCCCTCCGTCCGAAAATACTTGTCATCAAAATGAATAAAAAGGGATGTATCTAGAAATACAATACATCTAGATACATCCCTTTTTATTCATTTTGATGACAAGTATTTCCGGACGGAGGGAGTAAGAAGCAGCAGGGGACAAGCAGAATAAGGACCGGATGATGCCAAGCCATTGATTTCTGTTGCGTGCGTGGATGTCCCTGTCCACTGTGTGTTCACCTAATTGACTGGCCTGTATTTTTTATTTGTTAAACTGGTAAACATTTTTATTTTCTCTCTGATTTGCAGCTTCTTCTCAAAATCAGCAAAGCTAAGAGCTCAGTGAGGCGCTTCCTATTATTCCTTTGAAAATAGATGCCTCTTACTTTGCGTCACTGGTTTTACATGCCTTTTGTTTTGATTGCCGGTGCAGATATTGATAATTTACGTATGCAATACAAGTTAAGCTGGATTAGAGATGACACATGGAATGCCATTATGCTATAACCGAAATCTATATAAGTTTGCTGAAACATGTAAGGTATACTGCTCCACGAACTATATTCGGCATCCATTTTCTTTGTATTTTACAGAATCTTTCAAGACGTAGCACTGGGTGTATCATACAGTTGAAAAACTACACACCTGGTTTAGTCTCTCTGAAAATGTATGAGAATATCTCACAGTAGTTGATTTAGGTCATTTATCATTTGTTGCAACATCGAATCATTCCGGGTTTGGTTAGTTCATTTCAGTTTTAGTTCATAAAATCACTTTTTGTGTCTTTATATTTCGAGTCTGTTTAAGTTAAGGCTAATCCGCCTTTTTGTTCACTTTCATTTTTTGTTTTAATCATGAAGGGCAATTATTCACTCAGAATATAAGCTTACAATGTCATGAATTTAGTAGTTACAAATTAAAAATGTAGACATCGGTGAAAATTAGTTGCTTGATAACGGAACTGCCAATTGTGTATAACTATGCAGTCATGTATTGCAACTTTCATTCTTTTTAGATTTTTAAATTAGCATGCTGCATGCATACATCTCATTGCATAGACACCATGTTAGGACTCATGCAACATGACCGTCATTGTACTAATTTCTCAACCAGTTGGAGAATATAGCTCTAACATGTCGCCATACCAAGCCGACTTAGATGTACTTTCTCGCCCATTTGTGCTTCTAGCGATGCTATTCTCTCCACAGAGAATAAGCAAAGTAGTTGTATTGGTGAACATTGTTTTTCCTTTGTGATGTTGTTACGACTTAATTTTACCCACTTTATATGGGTTCATGTTATTAGCATAACTACTATATTTATTAAGTACATATACACATTCATTCTACATATTGTTCCTTTGATATTTTATTATTCAACTTTTATGTCACTTCATATTTACATACATTTCCATCGTTCTATCGAAAAAATGGACGGGCGCAGCAACTTGCGCCATCATGGTCTAGTAGTGATCATGGCTGTGCAAAATCTGCTCCATCAGGTGCGCGTGCTTGGCGTATTTCTAGCTGTAGGGTGGCCGATCCAAGTTTCGGCGGCCTCGCCTGCTCAAGATTATTTAGGATTGGTGAAATATCCATCGATAATTCTTATTTTTGTTTCGCCAATGTTCCTTGTCTACAAGCAAGATAGACTTCCTCCATCTACTGTGTTATTTTTATATGGTTTTATTTGGTCGATAAAGTATAAAATAGATGGTTAACAATTAGGTGTTCCTCTCTTTGCTTCTCACTTACTCTTTGATTTTGACTTTCTAATATGTGGATTTTGTAAAATGTATGTATGCAGATCTTAGAAAGATGGGATGAAGAGGAATATAGCGGTCATAATTGATTATTCTCTGGTGAACGTGGTTCCTTTTCTTTATTCATCATTTTATTTTTGATGGTGATATTGTTCCTAATAATTCTTTGTTGAATTTGAAACTGAAATGGTGTATCTGTATATGATGGTTATATATTTTCGTCTAAGGGAAAGAGTTGTGATAGATGGCAACCACAGCTTGTGATTTTTTTTCTTTAATATTATTCAATCAAGATATTGCACAGAGTTTCTGCCTATGTTTTTTTTTGTCTGAAACACAATTTTCTTAAAAAGAAGGATAACCCCCGGCCTCTCCATCAAGATGATGCATGCATCCATATATTATAAAAAGTGTAAAATCCAACAGCCGAACACAATCAATCCGGAAATAAGATGGAAAACAAACCCTGAGGCCGTATACCTCACGACAGTACCTCCCCTAGATAGCCACTAATCCCTATGATACAAGACACAGCGTAAATGAAAATACACAACTCCTAGGCTACGCCTTCAAAAAGGAATTGCCGCACATGTGCCGATGATGGCGAGTCGACCACAAGGTTGAACTCCAGATTCTCATCCCCAAAGCCAAGCTTCAGTCCACCACCTTTAGCAAGGACAAGACACAACGCGTGACGACATAGTCTGATCAGAGATCTTGTGTTTCCACCGGAGTGCATAAACTCATCGTTGAAGCCGTATGTACCATCCGCCCTTATCCGTCTACCGACACCTCGATAGCCGGATACCTCTGGAGGAGACAACAGAAGACAAAGACGTCTCATGTCGCCTCCCTCCCGCTACTGTCGCACCACCTTCGATCCGACAGCAACAGGCTAAGCATGACACCTCCGCCAGATCCATCGTGCATCACCTGCTGATAGCAGGCATGACTTGACGTCTCCATATAAGACGCCGTGTGTAGCATCCGACGGTAGCGCATCCACCGGTGGCTTCACCTACCGATGACAGGCACCGCCCGGCAACTCCGAAAGAGGCACATGTGTCACCTGTCGAGCCGCATCGAACCCGATCTATTGATAGAAGGGATGTATCATACCGCCACCAGCCGCAGAAAGCCGTCACCACCTCGAGATCCAGACTCTGAATCTCCCACACGATCCCGGAGTCCGCCGCCGTTGATGAAGAGGGGTCCGCCGCCCCGATTCTGGGCACTACAAGGAGCACCCACCATCACGACAGCCGTTGTCGTCTCCCATACAACAGCAACCGCCGTTGCGATCCCGCATTACGCGCCATCGACACTGGAGGAAGATCCCGCCGCCACGTGTGTCATGCGACGTCCACGGGTGCGGGATCCCAAGATCTACCGCCACGAGGACCCACCATCTAGCTTGACATCCCCGGCGGAGGGGAGACCGCCACCACCATATTCGGATCAGGGCCGGAGTCGCCGCCGCGTCCGCCAAGACCGGATCCGAGCCGAACATCGTCGTCGCCACCGGCCACGCCCAGCCCCTCCATCCTCTAGCCATCTCACCCCGCATCACCACAAATGCCTCCAGCAGGAGCCACTGCGCCGCCTTGGATCGAGGAAGAGGACCCACCTCCGTGGGTCTGGCGCCTTCGCCGCCGTACAGTCCAGGAGGGAGGAGCAGCCCTCCGCCGCCGTCGTCGAACGCACGGGTTGTGCCCGGCACTGTCCCCCGGCGGCGGCGGAGGGGAAAGAGGGATGGGATCTAGGCGGCTCGGGGCTAGGGTTGGCCCCCTCGATCGCCCTGTAGGGGCGAACGATGAGGGGGTACGAGAGAGTCTTTGGCTGGAGCGATGTTTCTACCTGATGAGACCGGTCTTGTTGTAGCTTGGTCTGAAAACACATGTTGATTTGTTAACAACATTAAGTGATCTGATGTTAGGTGAAGTGTCTAAATATTTTTGCTCCTAGCCAATGGGAGGGTGCCGATGTGCCTCTACCTTGTGCTGAGCGCCATGGACGTACGAGCTTGTGGACGGAAACCAGCCCTAGCGTACCATTCGTGTACGAACAATGACGAGAGCAAGTTCAGGCATACTCCGACAAACGGCGCAAGTTCGGTGGTCCCGCCAAAGGCTTTCGGCGTGATGGACTAGGACGATGAAGCCATCACCCATGCATGCTGGAATGATCGGAATGTATTCCCAATCAAAGAAGAGGTTTAACCCCCACCGTTATACCAAAACAGAAGGGCTTCGCTCCCGTGCCGCTCGCCTGGGCGGCACCGGGGCGTACCCTAGATCTAGCAGAGAAACCCATGCCGCCATCCTCGCGGCGTCGCTCCCGCCAGCCTCGGCCGCGGTGGCGGGCGGCCGAGCTGCCGAAGGTGGCTGGGGTGGCAACGACTGACTGGAGCAACTGGGAGGCGATGGTTAGTTCGCTGGCTCGCGGTGACTAGGGACGGGCTCCTTGGCAGTCTTGTCGCGTAGCCGCGGAGCGCGGCCGGCGGTGGCGGAGGCGCATAGTGGCCGTTGAAGACCAGGGTCGGCGGAGAGAGGTAGGCCGTGCTACTTGTGAGCTGCATTGTGATTTTCTCGAATAAGATAAGATGATGCAGTACGGTATATATAAGTATTTATCTCAGTTAAGAACCAAAGTTATCAATCCAGTAGAAGAACCACGCAAAACCTCGTGAACAACACCTACACACACAAAAAACAAATATTTGTACCTAACGCGATCAAGGGGGTTGTCAATCCTCTTGGCAATTAATTGCAAGGATTAAGTATTTTTGCATTTTATAGATGAACAAATTGTAGCAAAGTGTTTTTGCATTTTATAGATGACAAATGAATAGACCCGGAGCAATAGTTTTTATAAGAGGCTTTTTTCTTGAAAACATGCATACGGTGGGTAAACAAATTACTGTTGGGCAATTAATAGAAAAATGCATAGACTAGGGTTCTCTAGTCCTCCGGCGGCGCCGCCACCGAGAGTATCGTTTATCGCTTGATTCGATCGACGAGTTGGCTTCCTCTTCCTCGCTGCCTGGTTCCCAACCCTGGTAGTGAACGGTTTTTGAGGTGGAGTTGGGAGGACAGGCTTCGACCATGGCGGAGACAGGGACGGGAAGCGGATCGGGAGATCGGAGATCGGAAGAAGCAGCTAAGTTATTAGATAGATTGAACCTGCAGGACGAGGAGGTAGATGATCTGGTTTGGGAAGAGGAGATTGATGTTGAGGAGATTAAGCCAAAGTGGCTTGCCCTAGGGCGACTACTGACAACAAAGAGCTTCAGCCAGAGTGCATTAATTGCGGACATGAAGGCGGCCTGGAATTCGGCGCAGCAGGTGGTCTGGAGAAGGATTGATGGGAACCTATTCTCGATTCAGTTCAACTGCCTGGGGGACTGGAATAAAGCGATGCATCAAGGACCGTGGGACTTCAAGGGCTCGGCTTTACTGCTGGCGGAGTATGATGGGTTCGCGAACCCGGAGAAAGTTAGACTAGATAAACTTGAAACTTGGTGTCAGATTCACAAACTGCCAGACGGAGTTCTTAAAAGCCAATCAGCCCTGAAGAATTTGGCTAGCAGAATCGGTGAAGTGCAGGAGGTTCAAGTAACTTTGCCGAACGGGTTCATAGGAGAATTTATCCGAGTTAGGGTAAAGCTGGATGTTAACAAGAAGCTTACCAGAGCTGTGGGGATAACTAGAGCAGGACAAACTGAGAAATATCTAGTTAAATTTGAGAAACTACCAACGTTCTGTCATGCATGTGGATTTATGGGACATTGGTATGAGGAGTGTGGTACGGGCGAACATGACAAGACCAAGTTTGAATGGGGTCCTTTCATCTTAGCTTCAAGGAGGGGAAGAGGAGGAGGCCGAGGTAGTAGAGGAGATGCAGGAAGGAGAGGCAATATGGATGATGATGATACTGAGGGAGAAGGAAGAGGAGTTGGAAGGGGATTTGGAAGAGGAAGAGGAGCTCAAGCAGACATCAATACCCTGAGTACAAGTTGGAGATTCAATGCAGTACAACAGCCGGTTACGAGTGATAGAATGGAAGAGGATGAAAACAGGCTCACCCCAAGTATTATAGCTCCTAGCAAAGATGAGAGAGGCTCGGCACCTAAAGACAACTTTGGGGGGTCAGGGAACTTCCTGGGAAAGAGATCAGCGGAGAATTCGAGTTCAACAGGGGGGGGAGGACTGGCTATAGTTCCGGTGGGTAAGGTAAAGCAGTCGCTAGTCTCAAACTTGATAGTTCGCTATGAAGAGGAGGATGAAATTCCAGATAGTTCAGCAAACCAGGGTAACACTCCTCAGAAAAATGCAAATCGCAAAAAAATGAGAGGAGAGAATGGGGAAGCTCTACGCAATGAGGAGGAGAAGTCACAATCGACAGACCAAGAGAGATCGGCGGCCCCTACTGAAGGGGACCGCCGGGAGCAATGAAACTCTTGAGTTGGAACTGCCGGGGGCTTGGGAATGCCCCGGCAGTTCGGGCTTTGCTGGATGTCCAGCGTAGTTGTTGCCCAGATGTGTTGTTCTTGTCGGAGACACACTTAGAAAGTTATCCGGCTGAATGTTTGAGGAGGAGGTTGAAGATGGACCACAAAATAGTATGCCCAGGGGATAGTAGAAAGGGAGGTTTGTTGATGCTATGGAAGAAGGAAATAAAGATTCACCCATTAAACTTAGACCCCATGTTCATTGATGTAAGAGTTGAGGATGAAAGAAACTCTGTCTGGCGATTAACTGGTATGTATGGGGAATTCAGGTGGGCGCACAAGCACAAGACTTGGGAGAGAATGCGCCGCTTGCATGAGGAAAACAACATGCCATGGCTCCTATTTGGAGACTTGAATGAAATTCAGTTTTTATCTGAGAAAGAAGGAGGAAACCCGAGACCTATTCAGTACATGCACGCCTTCCAGTCGGCTATTGATGACTGTGATCTGAGAGATATGGGCTACATAGGAGACAGATTTACATGGCATAGGGGTGGCATCAGAGAACGACTGGACAGGGGATTGATAAACGCTGCATGGGAGACCCTATATCTGGCAGCAGCATTACAAAATATGCTCTACAACCACTCGGATCACCGCCCGATCCTTGTTGATACTGAGTATTTTGCTCGAGTGGATGCAGGTGGGGAGCACACAAAACGCTTTGAAGCAAGATGGTTAAGAGAGAAAGATTTTCCGGAGGTAGTGCAAGAAGCTTGGAATGAAGCAAGTCTGAACCCGAACCTAAGTTCCATCCAGGAGAAACTGAACAGTATGCATAATGCTTTTCATGATTGGGATCAGCGAGTTCTCAAGAAGCCAAAAAAGAGGCTTCGAAAAGCGCAACAGGAACTTGAGGAAATCATGACTGGCCCAATGGATGCAGCCAGTGAGGAGAGAAGGAAGGAGACGGCAGAACTGATAGAGTTTCTTCTTGAACTGGAGGAGATTCATTACATGCAGCGCTCAAGGGCGGGGTGGCTAAAACATGGAGACCGTAATACTGGATTCTTTCAAGCATATGCAAGCGCTAGGCGGAAGAAGAACCTTATCAAAAAATTAAAAGATGAGAATGGTAATGTTATGGAAGGTATGGACGCATTGAAACCACATATAAGGAACTACTTTAGTAACCTGTTTACTTCCGAGGTTGATTTTGTAGATCCTACTGTGATACAAAAAGTGCAGACAAAGGTGACAGATCAGATGAACGATTTGCTAATGGCACCATACACTGTGGAAGATGTTCGAAAGGCAGTCTTCAGTATAGGGGATCTGAAAGCCCCTGGACCAGATGGGCTCCATGCCATTTTCTTCAAGAAATATTGGCATATCTTAGGAGATGAGATAGCCACAGAGGTACTGTTTGCTATTAACAATCGACAGATCCCTGATGAATGGAATGATACTTCTATTGTGTTGATCCCCAAGCTTGAGTCCCCTGAGCTAATTACACAATATAGGCCTATAAGTCTCTGCAATGTATTGTATAAAATCATTTCCAAGATGTTGGCAGCCAGGTTAAAGATAATTCTACCTGAGATTATTTCTCCAACCCAGAGTGCTTTTGTTCCAGGGAGACTCATTACAGATAATGTTTTAATTGCCTATGAATGTGTTCATAAGATAAAGAACAAGAGGGCAGGGCAGGCTGGGCTCTGCGCAGTTAAATTGGACATGCATAAAGCGTATGATCGTGTGGAATGGGTCTTTCTAAGGAGTATGATGGAGAAACTGGGTTTTAACAACCAATGGGTAGATTTGATTATGGCATGTGTATCTTCGGTCAGATATAAAGTAAGGGTGAATTCACATGTTACTGAGATGTTCATACCTTCGAGGGGGATTCGGCAGGGGGATCCCCTCTCTCCCTATTTGTTCCTACTATGTGCAGAAGGTTTATCCAGTTTATTGCAGTATGAAGAAGAAGTTGGTGGCATGGATGGGATTAGTGTGTGCAGAAATGCACCATCAGTATCACACCTTTTATTTGCTGATGATTCACTAATACTCATGAGAGCAGATGTTCTAAATGCAACTTCCTTACAGCAAGTACTGGATGCCTATTGTGCTAGCTCTGGGCAGATGGTGAGTCTATCTAAATCAAGCATCTACTTTAGTCCCAATACCACTGCAGTTACAAAGGCAGAAATTGGCCAGATACTCCATATTGATACAGAAGCTTTATCAGACAAGTACCTAGGGTTGCCAGCAATAGTAGGTGCAGATAAGAGTGACTGCTTCAGACACTTTGTTGAAAGAATTAAAAAGAGGATCCTAGGCTGGATGGAAAAACAACTCTCTATTGGTGGCAAAGAAATATTACTGAAAGCGGTAGCACAAGCTATCCCAGTGTTTGCCATGTCAGTTTTCAGCATTCCTAAGGGGATCTGTAAAGAAATAACAGACACTATATCACAGTTCTGGTGGGGGGATGAGGAGGATCACAAGAAGATGCATTGGATGGCATGGTGGAAACTCTGTATTCCAAAGAAGGAAGGGGGGATGGGGTTTCGAGTTTTATATTCTTTTAACTTAGCAATGCTGGCAAAGCAATGTTGGAGACTCGCAACAGATCCGGAATCTTTGTTGGCTCGTGTTCTGAAATCTAAATACTACCCTAATGGAAGTATATTAGATGCTACCCCAAAAAATGGCTCTTCTTTCACTTGGCAAAGTATTTTGAAGGGTTTGGAAACCTTCAAGAGGGGATACATATGGAGAATCGGGACCGGAGAACAAGTGAACATATGGAAGGACCCTTGGATCCCCTCCAGTGCGGATAGGAGAGTTATCACTCCTAGGAACCAAACACTTCTTACGAGAGTTTGTGATCTAATGGATCCTTCAACCGGATCTTGGGATGAGGAGCTGGTGAAAGACATCTTTTGGCCAGTAGATGTTCGGAGGATAATGCAAATCCCTATATACCCGCAAGGTTTCGATGATTTCATTGCTTGGCAGCCCAACCGAACAGGTATGTTTTCTGTGAGAACTGCCTATCATACTCAATGGATGCATACCTTCAGGGCGCATGCAAACAGGCTACAGGGCCCGACTGGATCTGCACCTTTGCCAGTATGGAGTACGCTATGGAAGCTTCGGATCCCACGTAAAGTTCAAATCTTTGGTTGGAGAGTGCTGCGGGGAATCGTCCCACTAAAGTCAATCCTAATGAACAGACATATAGGTTCAGATGGGGCATGTCCGATATGCCACCAGGAAGCGCAGGATCTGAAACATTTATTGTTTATGTGCACACACGCAAAGGAAATGTGGAGACGACTGGGTATGATGGAGGTCATCGAGCACTCAGTCATGGTGGATCGATCGGGGTCGGTGATTGTTGAGCATATTCTTTCCTTGCCAGATAAACAGCTAGCGATTCATCCCGAGGTGGAATTCAAGCAGGCGTTGATGGTAGGGGCCTGGTACTTGTGGTGGATTAGAAGGAAGATTGTTCATAACGAACAGGTACCGCCCTCATGGAGATGGCCTCTTTCAGTACTTTCTATCGCTCGTAACTTTATAACAGTACAAACAGGACCAATAACAGTACCTGAAGCCAAGTGGGTAAAACCAAAGCCAGGGTATCTTAAGCTGAATGTTGATGCGGCCTTCTTTCCAAATGAAGGGGCGGGAGCCACCGCAGCTGTCTTGAGAGATGGAAGGGGAAACTTCATAGCTGCCCAATGCAAGTTTCTTGAGGTGACTGCGGATGCTATTACTTCTGAAGCAATGGCCATGAGGGATGGATTGATGTTTGCAAATTCCCTAGGGATTAATAATCTGGAGGCGGAATCTGATTCACTACAAGTTATAAATTGTTGCACAGGTCAAACGAGATGGTGGGACGAAGCGGCGGCTCTATTTGCAGAATGTATGGACTTAAGTTCATCTATTGGAAAGGTCATCTACAATCATGGTTTACGTTCATGTAATCATGCAGCTCATGTGCTAGCAAACTATAGTTATTGTAACAAACTTTCTTTTTCTTGGTTAAACGAGCCTCCTGACATGCTGGTTAAGGAGCTCGTGGATGATGTAAATTTGTCTCCAAATTAATAAAGCTAGCCATGATGGCCTTTCCTCAAAAAAAAAAATAGAAAAATGCATAGTTATGACGATATCTAAGTCAATGATCATGTGTGTATATACATATATATGCATCATGTCTGAGATAAGTAGACGACTCCTGCCTCTATTACTGTTACTCCACTATTGACCGCTCTCCAGTATGCATCTAAGGTATTAAGTTAATAAAAACAAAGTAACGCCATCAACTAAATCCAGACAGAGGCAGAAGTGAAGCTGCAAAAGCTACTGTCAAGGCAGGAACAACACAATAATTATTGTACCTTCAGCCTTTCGTAAGGCTACAGGTGCCCAGCCAGACCCAAATACAAGCAGAGGTGAAGCTAAACAGTTTATATTTATGAGCTGAATCCCATACAATTGCTCTACATTCACTTTTTCATACAGTATGCTTTCTCCCATGTCAATCTCTGTAAAAAAAAAATCAGAGGTGATGCAAGGCATAGGTACAGAAACAAAGTACTCCCTCTATAAAGAAACATAAGAGTGTTATATAAGAACGTTTAGCAATCTAAATGCTCGTATATTTCCTTACAAAGGAAGAACCATAACTGTTCACCATCAGGTTCTTGAGACGACGAGAAAGACCTAAGAAATTAGATGCAAGACCTGGTTACATGCCATGCCCCCAACAAAATCCAGACACTGGCATTAGTGAAGCTGCACAAGCAACTTTCAAGGAAGGAACTGGAACCCCGCAAGAATTGTTGCATCTTTAGCTTTTCACAAGGCTACAGCTGCCCAGCCAAATCCAAATGCAAGCACAAGTGAAAGTAAACAGATTATTCATGAACCGAATCACATGAGAATTGCTCTATTTTCACATCTTTTCATCCTTCGGTGCGCTTCTTTCTCCCATGTTAAATAAATTCTCCCTGAAAATTTTCGTAGGGCTATTACAGGTGTGAGAAAAATACAAGCAGAAGTGAACCTAAACATACTTTTAATGCCGAATCTCATAAAAATTGTCCTATTTTTGACTATTTCATGCCGTGCAAATATTGCTCGCCGCCAAGTTCTTAACATGAGAAAACGGACAGTGGCGGAGGTAGAGGGTGGACAGGGTGGGCCACAGCCCACCCTGAGATTGGAAAATGGGCTTTATACCATAGAAAAAAAAGAATTATATGTATAATTACACTGTTGGCCCACCCTGGCCCTGTGGGCTAGGTCCGCCACTAAAAACGGGTATAGATAGGCGGATACATTGGCGTCGTTGCGGGCGAACTAGATGTCGTGGCCAGGCTAGACAGTGGAGGAGCAGAACTAGCACTTCTCCAACCTCATGGCGCCACTTCCGCGGTGATCCCGGGTGCACGCGGCGGCCACTGATTGACAGATGCGCAAACGAACATTGTCCGCTGGCCAGAGAGGGGGAGCGGACCTAACCGAACCGGTGAGCAGCTCGGCTCGGTCGAACCACCGATTCGTTCGCTGGTTAAAGCCGGGCAAGATTGAGATCAACTCGGATAGCACAGAAGCTGTTGCATCCTCGAGAGATGGTAATTCTTCCACGGCAGCCCGATGTAATTTTTTTTGCAAGATCTGTTGTATTTCCTTCGATTTACATTACTTGTCGCATCTTTAGGACAACTTTTGTACAATGTTATACTATAGCCACAACAAGAATATTGATTGGAGGGAGTAGTCTATTCGAAAATGATCAGAGAGATTCCCGGCTCGTAGAGAGACTCCGCCAAGTGGTAACTGTGCTCGTACCCCACGCACTTAGGAATGCCGAGCTCTCTCCCCATCCGGGCCAATTGCCACGGCCTCTAGTAGACGAGGTTAGGGAAATATATAACTATTCACCCGATCACTCATTCTTGCTGTAAAATGATTTCTGATACCTTTCATGCCTACATAATTTACATAAATATGGCACACACTTTATACTCATCAAATATATAGACCCTCTTCGATCATCGTTGCTAGAGGAAATAGGAATCAACACTGAGAGGCTCTAAAGGGCCATGTATTTATCGATTGAGTGTGTGTTGCATGAAGGTGCCCTACTCGCCCACCGTATTATTTTAGCACATGGGTACGCTTCTTTATGTTTTGCTATCTTCGCCTTTATGTTCTGCATAGTAATATCATATATTTCTCATGTCATATATATGATCTCATCATATCGGATGCACGACTCCCAGCCATGGCCAGTTTCAACAATTAGGAACAGTGACCAAACACTCTCGAATCTTAGTTTAGACACCAAATACATTGAAAAATAATCTTACCATACACCACATTAAGACATGGCTAAAATCACCGGTCACCAAATAGGCTACAAAATCTTGTATGTTCATAAACCACATAGCATGGCTTCCTTAGACGACAACAACATCGAAAGACCCAAGAGCATGAGTAGGTTTACTACAAAATCTACAATCACTAGGACAAAACATGATTTAATCTTCAATAAGACTAGTCGGGACAAGAAACTAAGAAGCTCACTGAAATCACCATCCAGTTTGTATATTATATAATATGCAGTGGTGACTTCAAATGATCAACAAAAATAGCACGTTGCATCACCTTCTTTTTACATTGTAATCTCATGTTCATGGTTTGTTTTATGCTAGTGATCTTCTTGTTGACATGAAACCATCTTAGCGTGTGAACATTGCCGTGAGAGGGATACATGTCATTTAGGTCGTGCATAACAAGTCCCACCAAGGCGCGTGCACGACTTCAGATCCTCCTTGCTAATACTCATCGCATGAGCGCCCCATCCTTGCCAATCACTGTCATAGAGATCATGGGTGATGGCGCTGGCCGCAGGGTGGCCGATCCAAGTTTCGGCGGCCTCGCCCGCACATGATTATTTAGTGTTATGTGAAATTTGCATCAATAATTTTTAGTTTGTTTCTTTTTGAGATGACAAATGTTCCTTGTCTACAAGCAAGATTGACTTCATCCATCTACTGTGTGATTTTTATAGGTTTTATATGGTGGATAAAGTGCAAAATAGAAGGTTAGAAATTAGGTGCTCATCTCTTTGCTTCTCATGTACTCTGTCCCACTCATTTTGACTTGCTAATATGTGGACTTTGTAAAATGAAATTTTGCATATCTGAGAAAGAATAGAGGAAGAGGAATCTAGCGGACTAAAATGATTATTCTCTCTCATGATTTTGGTACTTTCTAGGCATAATTTTGTTCATTCATCATTTTTTTAGATAGTGAAATTGTTCCTAATAATTCTTTTTTGATAGTCAGACGGGGGTCAATAGAAAGTTAGAGCTTTGAAGACAAACCTTGAAATCGAAAGGTTCTAGACTTAGTAGAACTAAAACCGAGTACATGAGGTGTGGTTTTAGTACTACTAAGAACGAGGAGGAGGAGGAGGTTGGCCTTGATGGGCAGGTGGTGCCTCAGAAGGACACCTTTGGATACTTGGGATCAATGGTGAAGAAGGATGCATGGAGATATCGATGAAGATGTGAACCGTTGAATCAAAGCCAGATGAATGAAGTGGCGCCAAGCTTATGGTATTCTCTATGATAGGCTAGTTCTATAGGATGGTTGTTCGACCCGCAATGTTGTTTGTCATTGAGTATTGGCCGACTAAAAGGCGACATGTGCAACCATTACGTGTGGCGGACATGTGCATGCTGAGATGGGCATGTGGCCACGCAAGGAAGGACCGAGTCCGGAATGATGATATACAAGATAGTGTTGGGGTAGCACCGATTAAAGAGAAGCTGGTCCAACATCGTCTGAGATGGTTTAGGCATATCCAGCGAAGGCCTACAGAAGCTCTAGTGCATAGCGGACGGTTAAAGTGTGCTGATATGTCAAAACAGGTCGGGGTAGACTAAGCTTGATATGGGAGAAGTCCGTAAAGAGATATATGAATGACTGGAATTTCATCAAAAAACTAGCCATGGATAGTGGTGCTTGTAAGTTTGCTATCCATGTACCATAACCATG
This sequence comes from Secale cereale, assembly GCA_902687465.1. Taxonomy (NCBI): domain Eukaryota; kingdom Viridiplantae; phylum Streptophyta; class Magnoliopsida; order Poales; family Poaceae; genus Secale; species Secale cereale. Next base: position 26,762,473 of record LR738713.1, read on the forward strand.
AGTTGGTTGCGCGAATTTATGGGTTTCACTTCTAGGCTACCCCAACTTGTTTGGAAAAGCTGACAACATCAAGCAGTTTAGGCCCATCACCCTCATTAATGTTCCTTTTAAAATATGCGCCAAAGCTTACGCTACCCGGCTGGCTCCGGTGGCCCAGCGGACCATTTTAAAAAGCCAAACCGCCTTCCTAAAAGGCCGAAACATTCTTGAGGGTCCGATTGCTCTGCACGAGATAGTTCACGAACTACATACTAAAAAGCAGGCAGGGGTCCTGCTCAAACTAGACTTCGAAAAAGCCTACGATCGGGTAAACTGGGAGTTTATCCGGGAAGTCCTCCTCAAAAAGGGTTTTGAGGCGGGCTTTGTCCATCGTATTATGAGCTTGGTCAATTCAGGGCATACGGCTATTTCCATCAACGGGGAGATGGGAGGTTTCTTCCGCAATAGAAAGGGTTTAAGGCAAGGGGACCCAATCTCCCCGCTAGTCTTTAACTTCATTGCGGATGCCCTATCAGCCATGATTGCCAAGGCCCGCTCGGCTGGACATATCAAAGGGTTAGTCCCGCATCTGATTCCCGGTGGGGTCACTCACCTTCAGTACGCGGACGACACGATGCTGCTCTTTGAGCCCGATGTTAATAGTATTGCCTCAGTCAAGCTCCTTCTCTTGGCTTTCGAATTGCTCTCTGGGCTTAAAATCAATTTCCAAAAAAGCGAGGTCATTACCATGGGGATGGATAACCATGATAGCAGCCAAGTGGCCAATCTGCTCAATTGCAAGCTAGGGAGCCTGCCTATCAAATACCTTGGTCTGCCTATCTCCCACAGGAGGGTATCCATTAAGGAATGGGAACCTCTCTATGGGAAGGTTGCGGGAAGAGTGAGCCCGTGGAGAGGGAGGTTCATGTCTTCGGCAGCAAGACTTATTTTTACCAATTCGAGCCTACCCTCCCTCCCGATGTTTATCATGGGAATGTTCTTGTTGGCCGATGGGGTGCATACTAAATTAGACACCCCCCGATCCCGCTTCTTCTGGGAAGGAGCGGGTGCTAAGCGGAAATACCACCTAGTCAAATGGGCCGCGGTTTGCCGCCCAAAGAAGTTTGGAGGATTGGGTATTCTTAACTCCAAACTGATGAATGTGGCCCTCTTGACCCGCTGGTGGTGGAGGCTAGCCCAAAATGAATCAGGCCTTTGGGCTGACCTCCTCAAAGCTAAATACTTCCCCAATGGCAATGTTTTCTCAGCTACCCCCCGTGGGTCATCTTTCTGGAATGGGATTCAGGCAGTGCGGCCGGCCTTCACGCTAGGAGCGCGGTTCCTTGTCGGGGACGGACAATCTACCAGGTTCTGGCTAGACCATTGGATAGGAGACTCCCCCATATGGCAAAGCCACCCGGCTCTGTTCCGGGTCGCGGCAAACACTAACCTGACTGTGAATGAGGCTTTGCGTTCCTCCCCTCCTGCTATCTCCTTCTTGAGACCTCTTCTCCCACAGGAGGAGCAAGACTGGAACGAGGTGCTGATAATGCTTGATCACCACAACCCCCGCTCGGGGGAGGACGTGATTTCATGGAAACTCACTTCATCCGGAACCTTCTCTGTCAAGTCTTTATATAGCAGGCTGACTGAAGGGACCATGATTGATGTAGCTCGGGGGCTATGGAAAGCAGGCCTTCCACTGAAAATTAAAATATTTCTGTGGCAGATGTTCCAGAACCGTCTTCCAACGGCGGATAATGTGGCGATCCGCAATGGCCCCTCGGATGGTTCATGTTCCCTGTGCGGAAGCATTGAGGATGCCAACCACGTATTTTTCCATTGCCACCTAGCTAGATTTGCGTGTGTAAGGGCATATTTCTCCCTAAGTAGTTTTGGTGATTGATGACAATGCTTTTGCGGACTGATCATGTGCTCTAAGCTCATATAGGTATATCTCCCTTATGGCACAAGACGATTGCTTGCCCCTCGGATTCTATGAAGGACGGTGTTTTCTTTTTGCTCCCTGTCGGTGGCTTTGAGTAATAGGAAAGCCGTACTATTAAGAGGGGGTCCGCGTCGGAAAGGTTTGGGTAGAATCAACACGTACACATCTTTCTCCCACACCACCTTTCCTTGCTTCTCTGGAGGTCCAACCGGTTATCTTTCGTTGTGGCAAATCTGTGGCTTCTGTACTGATCAACTGCCTAGCAAGCGGTAGTACCGCTCAACCAAGTGGTAGTACCGCGCAGTTACACGGTAGTACCGCCTGTCGACACGGTAGTACCGCTCCTGCGGTAGTACCGCGTCCCCAGCGCGGTAGTACCGTGTATCTGGCCCAGGCGCTGAGTCTAAGTATAGAAGTGGATGCGGAAGTAATTTTTTACTTCCGCATACAACGCGGTAGTACCGCTTATCTTAAGCGGTAGTACCGTGTCGCGTTTTGCTACTTCCGTTTTCCCTTGCGGATGTAGCCACGGATGTAATTTATTTCATCCGTGGTTGTCTATCCTGTCGCAATCTTTTTGCCTATGCGGTAGTACCGCTTCCCAAGCGGTAGTACCACTTAGCCAGCGGTAGTACCGCAACTCATGCGCGGTACTACCGCTCTCTGTGGGCTGAAACCTCCAATAACGGTTGGATTTGTCCCCCCACTATATATAGGGGGTCTTCTTCTCCAAGAAGACTTACCTCTTCCCCCACTACTCCATTGTTGCTCCAAAAGCTCCATTTCCGCCCGATCTCTCTCCCTAGCCAATCAAACTTGTTGATTTGCTCGGGATTGCTTGAGGAGGCATCGATCTACACTTGCACCAAGAGATATTTGATTCTCCCCACTAATCCCTTGCGGATCTTGTTACTCTTGGGTGTTTGAGCACCCTAGACGGTTGAGGTCACCTCGAAGCCATATTCCATTGTGGTGAAGCTTCGTGGTTTGTTGGGAGCCTCCGAGTTGTGGAGTTTGCCCCAACCTTGTTTGTAAAGGTTCGGTTGCCGCCTTCAAGGGCACCACTAGTGGAATCACGGCACCTTGCATCGTGTGAGGGCGTGAGGAGAATATGGTGGCCCTAGTGGCTTCTTGGGGAGCATTGTGCCTCCACACCGCTCCAACGGAGACGTACTTCCCCTCAAAGGGAAGGAACTTCGGAAACACATCCTCGTCTCCTCCGGTTCCACTTGTGGTTATTTCTTACCTTTACCTTTGCATGCTTTACTTGTTCAACTCCTATAGCATGCATGTGTAGTTGTTGTGCTTCTTTGTCTTAGTTGTCATCCTAGTAGAATATCTAGACAACTTATTTTGTCGCTTAATTTTAAGTGGTTAAGAAAAGCTAAAAATTGTTAGTTGCCTATTCACCCCCCCCCCCCTCTTGTCAACCATATCGATCCTTTCAATTGGTATCAGAGCCTCGTCTCTTTTTAAGGACTTTACCGTCCGAAGAGTATGGTTGACAACGTAGTCGAGACGGAGGACCATTCCGGTGGAAATCCGTCCATGCCTACGTTAGATGGGGGAGCCTCGGTCACTCGTGAGGAGTTCAATGTGGCCTTGACCACATTGAAAGAATCACTAGCGAGCGAGGTCAAAGGCATGTTTAAAGAAATGTTTGAGGGGCTTAAATTATCCACCTCACCGTTGGAAGTGGGTCGTCCCGCTACCAACGTGTCAGAGGCTAATCCCGACAAGGGAGAAGCTAGTAGTGAGCAAGCCCCGGTCACTAAGCATGGAAGTGGGAAATTTGCCCAATCTCCTCCTCCTACTCACTATGGAGGACCCGTTCCCACACCGCATTTAAATTCGGTCGGGCCCCCTCCCAAGTTTGTTAAAAATACTGATTTTGCTACTTGGGTGTTTCGTTTCAAACGTCATATTAATCATTGTTCCACTAACCTCTGGAGAATCATTGAGCAAGGTTTTTATCCGTATGATCCCGACAACATGACTCCAAGAGAAACTGCCGATCATCAGTTCAATGAGTCCGCACTTTGCATTCTTCAAGACTCCATCCCTCCTGAAGACATTGCTCATCTTCGTCCATTCACTGTGGCCAAGGAAGCATGGGAGCATGTTGGCACAATGTACAAGGGAAGCACAAGTATTCAACGCTCCAACTATGAAGTGGTGCAAGATGAAGCTGATGAGTTTGCAATGATCGAAGATGAAGATCCTCGTGAACTTTATCGAAGATTAACTATTCTTGCAGTGTCTCTTCGAGATCATGGCAGTAAGGATACGGATGACAATTGGATCAAGCGCAAGTTCCTCAAGGCCATGATGCCCTATCACAAGGCCATGTCCTCTGTGATTCGTCAGAGACCGGACTTCCACACTTTATCCTCAAACGAAGTGTTGGATGAATTTGTTGCTATGAGGATCCTGGACGTTACCGCCGACAATGCGGTCCTAAGAGCTCAACGATCCAAGAAGCCTAATCTTGCTCTGAAGGCCAAGGCTTCTGTGGAAGAGGAGGAAGTGGAAGATGATGATGAGTGCTGCCCCGAGGACACCAAATATGCCTATCACGAGCACATGGCTCTTGCTTCAAGGCAATTCTGGGGCAAGAAGAACTCAAGGTCCAACTTTAACAGGAACAACTCCAGTGGGAACAAAGGGAAGCAACGAGTAAAGACATGTTTCAACTGTGGAAATGTAAGCCACTTCATTGTGGATTGCCCCTATGAGAAGAGAGAAGACTTTGGAGGCAAGCTTATTCGGAAGGACAAGTCAAAGTCCTATCCCAACAAGAACAACTTCATCAAGAAGACTCCTCCGAAAGTGTTGGTGGCTCAAGAAGAATATGTGGAGGATGATGACAATGATGAAGACGATGAGGTGACCACTATGGCCACAATTGCAATTGCTACCACTCCGCACTCATCTCTCTTCAACTCACCAAACGAGAACATCACCGCCAAGTGTCTTATGGCCAAGGCCACCAACAAGGTAACCCCGATCATCAATTCTACTATCTCTTCTAACCCCTCATTAACTAATTGTATTGATGAGGGTGAGGGTAGTAAGGAGGGAGAAAATGAATTTGATGTGTTCATAAAGAATCTCAAGGGCAAATCCAAGAAGCATGTTGTTGCTCTCTTGGAACAACTAGGTGAGGCCAATGACATTATTGAGGCTCACGAGGAAACAATTACTAAAATGGAAGGGCATAGTCGAGACTATGCCGATGAGATATCGGATCTCTCTAACGCCCTAGAGGAGGAGCGTGGTCTTCGTTTGGCTCTTGAGGAGTCACACAACGATGATCATGCTAAATTAAAGAAAGATCTTGATCATGCATTAGTTGTCTCTCGTGTCCTTAACTCTGAGAAGGCAAAACTTGTGGTTGACCATGCTAAACTCAAAGAGGAGTTTGACATACTTGACAAGGCTCACAAGGCCTTGAAAGGAATGCATGCTACTCTCAAGGAGTCTCATGATCAACTCCAAGTTTCGCTAACCAAGGAAAAGGCTATATTTCCTCGCATGGTTTTAATTGATAATGCAAATGCTACTAACCCATGTTGTGAGCATGTGCATCTTGTTGAAGAGAATGCCGAATTGAAGAAGCAACTTGAGAAAGGCCTTGTGACTTGCATACAAGGTGAGAAGAACCTCAACGACCTTTTGAGCAATCAAAAGGAAGTTGTGGCAAAGGAAGGAATTGGGTTTGCTCCTAAGCCCAAGAAGAAGAAGAATGACAAGACAAGGCAACCACCCCCTCTCCGACAATCCTTTGTGAAAGATGGAGAGGGCACGTCAACCAAGAAGAAAAGTGGTGGTGTCAAGAAAAACTCCACCACACCTTCAAACATGGCCGGCGATTTTAATCCTTCATATGTTTTATGCCGTGCTAGTGATGGCCATGTGTTTGCTAAATTTGTTGGTTCTTCTTATGAGTACATTGAATGGTCCATTTGGGTTCCTAAGACCCTTGTCACTAACCTCAAAGGACCCATTACCAAATGGGTACCTAAATCCAAGCATTGATCTCTTGTAGGGGTTTGCTTCCGGTGGGGGATCATGGTTGCTCGATAGCGGAGCCACAAATCATATGACCGGAAGCAAAGACTTGGTGGTGGACGTGCATCTCGGTTCATCTATGGCCACCAACGTCGAATGGGGTGATGCTTCATCTTCTAAGGTATTGGGACTTGGCAAGGTTGTTGTCTCTCATGATCTCACGATCGAGAAAGTCATGCTTGTTGAGTCCCTTGCATACAATTTACTTTCTGTTCGCCAACTTGCACTCATGGGCTTTGCTACATTCTTTGATATTGATTTTGTGGCCCTCTTGTGGAGCAAGACTCTTAAAGTAGCCTATGTTGGGCATGTCGAGAACGGTCTTTATGTGGTTAACTTCTCGAAGCAACCCACTAAGGTCGCGACATGCCTAATGGCTAAAGTTGATGTGGGATGGCTTTGGCATCGCCGTTTGGCCCACGTCAATATGAGATCTTTGCAAAGTCTTCTCAAGGGGGACCATGTCCGAGGACTAACAAATGTTAGCTTTGCCAAAGATCGTGCTTGCAGGGCGTGCATTGAAGGAAAATTACATGAGAAGGCTCACCCTCCCACGACTATCATCTATTCAAAGAGACCTCTAGAGCTCCTCCACATGGATCTCTTTGGGCCTCCCACTTTTGATAGTCTTGGGGGTAGGAAATATTGCTTGGTGATTGTGGATGATTATTCAAGATATACCTGGGTATACTTCTTCAAGAAGAAGAGTGAGACCCAACAAACCGTCATCAACTTTGCAAATGAAGCTCAACGACAACATGAAGCAAAGATTTTGATGATCAGAAGTGACAATGGCACCGAGTTCAAGAACTACACCTTGGATGAGTTTCTTGGTGATGAGGGGATCAAACATCAATATGCCGCCCCATATACCCCTCAGCAAAACGGTGTTGCGGAGAGAAAGAACCGAACCTTGATAGATGCTGCAAGAACCATGATGGCTGAATTCAACTCTCCATACAACTTTTGGGCCGAAGCCATCAACACCGCTTGCCATGCGTCAAATCGTCTCTATCTCCGCAAAGGCTTGAACAAAACTCCATATGAGATTCTTATCGGTAACAAGCCCAATCTCAAGTACATCCGGGTGTTCGGGTGTAAGTGTTTCATTCTCAAGAAAGGTGTTCGTTTGTCTAAATTTGAATCTAGAGCTCACGAGGGCATATTTGTTGGTTATGCTACAAACTCTCATGCTTACCGTGTCCTCAACAAGTCCACTGGACTCATAGAGGAGACGAGTAACATAGAGTTTGATGAAAATAACGGCTCCCAAGTGGAGCAAAGTGGTACTTGTGATGCAGGTGATGAAATTCCTCCTCAAGCCATAAGAAGAATGGGTGTTGGATATATCCTACCCGTTGAGGAACCCCTTGTGGCCGAAGGAGAAGGACAATGTTCCACTCAAGTGGAACCATCACCAACCCAAGACCCACACGCTTCCGAAGAACAAAGTGAAGGCCCTCAGCCTGATGAACAAGGCCAAGTGCAAGATCAACCTCAAGTTGGTGAAGAACCACCAATTGATGCACAAGGCCAAGTTCAAATCCCCGAGCAAGATAAAGGTCAAGAGGAAGCTCAAGATCAAGATCTTGCTCATGATGACGCTCAAGATGATCAACTCAATGCTCCTCAGTTATCACTTGAAGAGCAATTAGAGCGTCGTGCTGCAAAAGTTGCCTCCAGGCTTGCTTCCAATGAGCATCACATCGAGAACATTTTAGGAAGCATCAAAAGGGGGGTAAGCACTCGTAGACAATTAGCAAACTATTGTGCTCATCAAGCTTTTGTCTCCTTTGTTGAACCTAAGAAGGTCTATGAGGCGCTCGAAGACCCTGACTGGCTCAATGCCATGCATGAAGAACTGAATAACTTCGAGCGCAACAAAGTGTGGCGTCTGGTGCCAAGACCACAGGAGAACCATAATGTCATTGGAACCAAATGGATCTTTAAGAACAAGCAAGATGCCCATGGCATTGTCATCCGCAACAAGGCACGTCTGGTGGCTCAAGGCTACTCCCAAGTCGAGGGTATCGACTACGGTGAAACCTTTGCCCCCGTTGCTCGTCTTGAATCCATTCGTTTGTTGCTTGCTTATGCTTCCCATCATAACTTTAAATTGCAACAAATGGATGTGAAAAGTGCATTTCTTAATGGTCCCATTAATGAGTTGGTGTATGTTAAACAACCCCCGGGGTTCGAGGATCCTAAGTTCCCCAATCATGTGTATCAACTTGATAAGGCACTCTATGGCCTTAAACAAGCCCCACGAGCGTGGTATGAGCACCTTATCGAGTTGTTACAAGATCGTGGGTTTGAAATTGGGAAAATCGACCCCACTCTTTTTACTAAGAAGGTCAAAGGGGAGTTGTTTGTATGCCAACTATATGTAGATGATATTATCTTTGGTTCTCCTAACAAAGCTTTCAATGATGAGTTCGCCGCACTCATGACCACACATTTTGAGATGTCCATGATGGGAGAGTTGAAGTACTTCCTTGGATTTGAGATCAAACAACGAAGAGAAGGCATCTTCATCAAACAATCCAAGTATACTCAAGACATGCTCAAGAGGTTCAACCTTAGTGATGTCAAGCCGGCTACTACTCCAATGCCAACCAAATGCCAACTTGACATTGATCCCAATGGTAAAGCGGTGGATCAAAAGGTATATCGCTCTATGATCGGATCCTTGCTTTACCTTTGTGCATCTAGACCGGATATTATGTTGAGTGTGGGAATTTGTGCACGGTTTCAAGCCTCACCTAAGGAAAGTCACTTTGTGGCTGTCAAGCGAATCTTTCGATATTTGGCTCATACCCCAAACTTTGGCTTATGGTACCCAAGAGGAGCAAATTTCAACCTTGTTGGTTTCTCTGATTCTGACTGGGCGGGAGACAAAGTGGATAGGAAGTCCACCTCGGGAGGGTGCCAATTTCTTGGTTGCTCTCTTGTTAGTTGGTCTTCCAAGAAGCAGAGTTGTGTATCTCTCTCGTCCACTGAAGCAGAATATGTGGCCGCTGGCAGTTGCTGTGCTCAACTCTTATGGATGAGGCAAACTTTAAAGGATTACGGTGTCACTTGTGACAAAGTGCCTCTTTGGTGTGACAATGAAAGTGCCATCAAGATTTCTCTCAACCCGGTGCTTCACTTCAAGACGAAGCATATTGAGATTCGGTATCACTTCATCCGGGATCACATAAGGCAAGGAGAAATCGAGCTTCACTACGTCAACACTCATGATAACCTTGCAGATATCTTCACGAAGCCTCTGGACGAAGCAAGATTTCGCGAGTTAAGGCATGAGCTAAATATCATCGATTTGAGCAATGTGGTTTGAATCTGTGCACACACTCCTCACACTCGACATAGTTATCTTGTCTAGATGTAGGCATGGACTTAGGGGGAGTATTGTTCTCTCAATGAACTATTCCTCCCCTTATTATGCATAAACTAACCAAATCTTCATCATTTGCCATACATAGTTGGCTTAAATGCTTCAAGTCGAGTTTGGATCATGGGCCCAAGGATAATTCTTCGCGGTGCCATATCTATAAAACTCAAACATAGGTGGCCTCGGCCACCGCCCTCTTATGAGGAATTGGTGTTACGTGTTTTTGCTTATGCACATGGTGTTTTTTACTCTCTCTAGTGCTTAAAACCTCATCTTTTCGTGCATTTTCTTGGGAGAGCGGTACTACCGTGATCGGTTACGGTACTACCGCGGAGGACATGCGGTACTACCGTACCTCCAGCACGGCAGTAATTTTTTTTTACTGCCGCTGGTAGGGCGGTACTACCGCCCAGCGAGCGGTACTACCGCGCAAGCGGTACTACCGCGATGACCGCGGTACTACCGCACATATCAGAACGTGTGGGGGTTATAAGCAGGCAGGGGGAGTTCCATCTCCCCCATACCCATTCACTCCTAACCCCCACGTCGTCCCTGTCTCTCTCTCTCTCAAGAACGCCGCCGGAGGACCTCGCCGGATCTCCTCCCTCGGCCACTCTTCTCGCTTTCCGACCGGTGGGATCGTTCCCCACCACGACCTCTTGCCATGGATGCAGGTTTCTCCCCTTTTCCCCTCTTCTTATTGCCTTGCCTGAGTTTTTAGGGTTAGGGGAGATACTTAGTGTTTTTGTGTTCTTCGTGATCTTATCCATGGATGCTTAGGTTGTGGAAGAGTGTTTGTGCACTAGAAATATGCTTAGAGATGTTGCTACGAAGTTATTATGATCAGCCGTAGTACCGTGTGTCGATCTCGTTGGTAGTTTCTAGATCTGTTCTTCTCAGATCTGTTTCGTGCGGTACTACCGCTGGAGAACCGCGGTACTACCGCACAATGTAAACCAGATCTGATCTGACCTGAGCGGTACTACCGCTGTCCTCAGCGGTACTACCGCTCGGGCGGAAGTAAAATTTTAGTACTGCTTGCCGAGCGGTACTACCGCGTCCCGATGCGGTACTACTACTCCGCATGCAGCACTAATATTTTAGTTCCGCCCCCTCGGACGGAAGTACAATTTTAGTACTGCTTGCTGAGCGGTACTACCGCGTCCCGATGCGGTACTACCGCTCCGCATGCAGCACTAATATTTTAGTTCCGCCCCCTCGGGCGGAAGTAAAATTTTAGTACTGCTTGCCGAGCGGTACTACCGCGACCCTATGCGGTACTACCGCTCCGCATGCAGTACTAATGTTTTAGTTCTGCCTCTTCTTGCGGAAGTAAATTTTTACTACCGCAGCGTATGCGGTACTACCGCATGTGACATGCGGTACTACCGCTTACCCTGCGGTACTAATTTTTTACTTCCGCAAGGGTCAGCAGTACTACCGCTTGGCTCATACTTTCTTCGTAGCATGTTCTCTTTTCTATTTCCCTTGGTTTCTTGTGTCTTTCGAGGCTTTGGCATTGATTCTTCTTGTATTTGTGTTGTTGTGGTCTTGTGTTTGTGTTTCTAGGTGGTGGCTCAGGTTTTGAGGGTCGTCGTACCAACCCAGTTCGTGACACCGGTTCCAAGCGCCTGCGTACCCCGAGTGATGTGCCAGAGGGCTCCACTCCCCATCGTCGGTACAAGACCTCAGCCAACAAGCGCAAGGAATCATCAATGTCTATGGAGGAAATGCCTGCTGCTGAGTTCATGGCTAGAAGAAAGATCAACCCATATGGAGAACCCCGTGAGCACTTTCCTGGTGATGATGTCTTCTGGACCAAGCAACAGTATCGCATCTATCATGAGGTGCTCAAGACCAAGGCCAATCTCTATGTGGATGCTCACTGGGTGGATGTGGAGCACATGAGGAAGGATAAGAACAGGGAATACTTTGCAGAAGCCCTTGATTTGATCGAGCAGCTGGGTCTGGAGCACATCATGACATTCCAGAACGATTTTGACCCTGAGCTCATTGCGCAGTTCTATGCCTCTGTCAACTTTCAGGCCAAGGATGATCGCCCCATGACTTGGATGACCCATGGTCACAAGATGACCTCTACTTGGAAGGAGTTCATGGATCTTCTTCAGCTTCCTGATGAGGGTCTCCATAACCCAATTGGTTTTCGACCTCACGCCAATCCTGAATCAGCTAACAAGGACAAACTTCTTCCATTTTATGAGGCAAAGACCCTTGCTAGTGGCAAGACAACTTGGGTGTTGAATCCCTTCCTGGACATCATGTATCGGATTTTTCGCAACATGCTGTTCCCTCGTGTTGGCGACAAGGACAAGGTCCATGCCTATCTGGTTGATATGCTTCTGATGTGTCAAGAGGCTCGCTCCGCCCAGGCTGCACCACTTGACATTTCCCACATCATGTGGAATGAGCTCCGGTTTGCCATCTACACTCGCAAGGTACCTATCTATGGTCCATTCTTATTTCTGCTCATCTCCAAGACTTGGGCGAAATTGTATCCAGAGGAGGAGTTCGAGGCCGACTGCTACCGCCATGATCCTATCAAGCTTCGCGTCAAGACTCGTTGGGCCAACACCACTACTCGTGCTCAGGCTGCTGCTGCCCAGATGGGCACTGAGGATGAGCCTGTGGAGGAGACTGCCGATGTCCGCTCTGGCAGATTTGCCCCCTCTTCTTCCTCTGCAGTGGAGAAGCCTTCGTGGGCTAAGAGGCTACAGCAGAAGATGAAGGCCCTCTTCTGCATGCAGGCTCAAGGGCAATACCGTGCTCATGTGACTGACAAGAAGACGCGTCAGCGGGACAAGAAGATTCTGTCTTTGTATGGAGAGGAGGTTTCCAATGGATCGGAGGACAACATCACTCCTGAGGCTACCTGGATGGCTCGCCAGGGATACAAGTGGTCAGATTCTGATGAGGAGTATGAGCCAGAGCAGCAGGGATCTGATGATGAGTATCAGGAGGAGCAGCAGCAGGGGTTTGATGACGAGTATGACGACTGAGTTTCTCCCGGGCTGCCACCCGTCTTCGTATCCTCTTTTCCCCTTTGTGGTGTCTCGATGACAAAGGGGGAGAGTGATTTGCCGTCTTGTGTCTTGCGTGTCGTTTTCGTGTGTTTATCGTTGAACTTGGTTTATTTTGTGTGTTTCTGTGAGACTATCATATGGTGTAAGACATATGCCCCGTTATCGTTAAACTTATTATCATGTCTTTATTGTTTATCCTGTGCAGTTAATGTCATATAGAGTATCTCGTGTGTAGAGTATAAGGAAGCACTATACCTAGTATGTGTGCTGTGCAGTCCAAAGCACAACCGTATGAAGGCACACATCCAGGGGGAGCTCACTTATACTCTGGGGTTTGTATTGCATACTCTATTACTTCTTTTCTGTGCAAATCTCGTGTTGTCATCAATACACCAAAAAGGGGGAGATTGTAAGGGCATATTTCTCCCTAAGTAGTTTTGGTGATTGATGACAATGCTTTTGCGGACTGATCATGTGCTCTAAGCTCATACAGGTATATCTCCCTTATGGCACAAGACGATTGCTTGCCCCTCGGATTCTATGAAGGACGGTGTTTTCTTTTTGCTCCCTGTCGGTGGCTTTGAGTAATAGGAAAGCCGTACTATTAAGAGGGGGTCCGCGTCGGAAAGGTTTGGGTAGAATCAACACGTACACATCTTTCTCCCACACCACCTTTCCTTGCTTCTCTGGAGGTCCAACCGGTTATCTTTCGTTGTGGCAAATCTGTGGCTTCTGTACTGATCAACTGCCTAGCAAGCGGTAGTACCGCTCAACCAAGCGGTAGTACCGCGCAGTTACACGGTAGTACCGCCTGTCGACACGGTAGTACCGCTCCTGCGGTAGTACCGCGTCCCCAGCGCGGTAGTACCGTGTATCTGGCCCAGGCGCTGAGTCTAAGTATAGAAGTGGATGCGGAAGTAATTTTTTACTTCCGCATACAACGCGGTAGTACCGCTTATCTTAAGCGGTAGTACCGTGTCGCGTTTTGCTACTTCCGTTTTCCCTTGCGGATGTAGCCACGGATGTAATTTATTTCATCCGTGGTTGTCTATCCTGTCGCAATCTTTTTGCCTATGCGGTAGTACCGCTTCCCAAGCGGTAGTACCGCTTAGCCAGCGGTAGTACCGCAACTCATGCGCGGTACTACCGCTCTCTGCGGGCTGAAACCTCCAATAACGGTTGGATTTGTCCCCCCACTATATATAGGGGGTCTTCTTCTCCAAGAAGACTTACCTCTTCCCCCACTACTCCATTGTTGCTCCAAAAGCTCCATTTCCGCCCGATCTCTCTCCCTAGCCAATCAAACTTGTTGATTTGCTCGGGATTGCTTGAGGAGGCATCGATCTACACTTCCACCAAGAGATATTTGATTCTCCCCACTAATCCCTTGCGGATCTTGTTACTCTTGGGTGTTTGAGCACCCTAGACGGTTGAGGTCACCTCGAAGCCATATTCCATTGTGGTGAAGCTTCGTGGTTTGTTGGGAGCCTCCGAGTTGTGGAGTTTGCCCCAACCTTGTTTGTAAAGGTTCGGTTGCCGCCTTCAAGGGCACCACTAGTGGAATCACGGCACCTTGCATCGTGTGAGGGCGTGAGGAGAATACGGTGGCCCTAGTGGCTTCTTGGGGAGCATTGTGCCTCCACACCGCTCCAACGGAGACGTACTTCCCCTCAAAGGGAAGGAACTTCGGAAACACATCCTCATCTCCTCCGGTTCCACTTGTGGTTATTTCTTACCTTTACCTTTGCATGCTTTACTTGTTCAACTCCTATAGCATGCATGTGTAGTTGTTGTGCTTCTTTGTCTTAGTTGTCATCCTAGTAGAATATCTAGACAACTTATTTTGTCGCTTAATTTTAAGTGGTTAAGAAAAGCTAAAAATTGTTAGTTGCCTATTCACCCCCCCCCCTCTAGTCAACCATATCGATCCTTTCAGCGTGGAGTGCAGTGAGAGCGGCTTTCCAACAAAATTGGAACCCACACTCGAGCAACGGTCTACTGCACATTCTCCGGGCACATAGAGGAGCCAATGCTAGAATCTGTTGGCGTTGCGTAGGGGCGCTATTATGGTCACTTTGGACTACTCGTAACAAAATGACTATCGAGCAGAAATATCCCTCACACCCAGCTGATATTTTGTTCAAATGCCACCTTTTCTTGCAGAGCTGGATGCCTTTGGGGAAATAGCGTGATGAGGATCTCATGGCGGAGACAATGGCGAAGATCCGCACAATCCATTCAGAGACGCGCCTGGACCCGGCCCTATGAGTTTTATTTTGGCTGCTTACCTTTTCCAGCCTGCGTGCTGATGCCTTTTCACCGGACTTGTCTACCGGCTTTCATGCAGCGTTGTTTTACCAGTACTGTAATGCTCGTTTGTTCCGTACTTTGTCTGATGGTTGCCGTATGGCTTTATTAATTTAAAGCCGGACGCCCTTGGCGTCTTCATTCCAAAACTTGTTTGGAAATAAAGGCTTTGTTGTTGTTTGTTGTTAATTCTCTGTTGAATTTTAACGGTGTATCTATATATGAAAAATGAAAGGGGTCTGCTACGTGTCGGAAGATCCGCCGGCTTGGCTTTCGTTAGATCTGGCGCCATCCAGTGGCCCAGTCCGGTCCTCAACTTTGCAACAAAGGTAGTGTTGCAGAAGCCTTTGCAACAGAGCCCCTGTTGCGGAAACATTTGCAAGAGAGAATGTGTTGCGGATTTTTGCAACAGAGCTCGTGTTGCGGAAATATTTGTAACAAAATTGTGTTGTGGATTTTTTTTTCATTGTCTCATGGACTTCTGCAACATAGGCCATGTTTCAGAAACATACTACCATAGCGGTTGTCTGGTCTTGCAGCTCCGCCGTTCTTGTTAAAGCACGAGGGATGTTTTTGAAGCAGCTATGTTTCTGCAACATTGACTATGTTTCCGCCACACCAGTTATGTTGCAATAATCATAGTGAACGGCTCGCCTGATCTATCTGAGGATTTACCGATGAAGAACGCGGGCCATGGCCACGACACACACGGTGCTTGCCCCGTCCCAGTGCCTCCATAGCAGCAACACGTGTGTCCCCTGAAGCATGTAGGTGTCCCTCATATCCCCTCCAGCAGTGCCAATCGAGGTATGCCATGAGTGGCAGCAAAGAGCTTGACAATTGAAGGAAGATGTAGGTGAAGGAAAAAGATAGGAGACATAATGGAAAGATAAAGTTGGAGGCGAGCGGCTCTCAGGCGGTGTGTGGTCCACACTAGGACGCGTGGCACTGGGCCGAGGCGGTGGATTTCTTTCAAGAAATCAGCCGGCTGAAGCCAAGCATTTTCCAAAATGAAATGATTATATATTTGTGTCTAAATTTTGGAAAGAGCTGCGATAGATTTTCTAGTTATTTTTTTCTCGTCCAAAAACGCATGTTGATTTCTTGACGACATTAAGTTATCTGATGTTAGGTGAAGTATTTAAATATTTTTGCTCATGACCAATGGGAGGGTGCCGCCGTGCGTCTACGGATCCACCTTGTGCTGAGCGGCCGTACGAGCTCGTGGACGGAGACCCCTAGCGTACCGTCCGTGTACTAACAATATAAAAAGAGCAGGTTCAGGCACTCGATGAATGGCGCAGGTTCGATGATCTTTTTTTCGAGAAAACTTTCAATCTATTCATCTTTAATCATGGTAGTACAACGAACACCAGAAATAAAAATTACATCCAGATCCATAGACCACCTAGCGACGACTACAAGCACTGAAGCGAGCCGATGGATCCATCACGGCAAAAAACACATATATGACCCGAGAACGAAAGCAATTCAAAGTTTAAACTGCTTTCAAAAAAAAATCACGCTGCTGGCCTTTTCGAGTGGCGCCCGACAGAAGGACGTTGCACCCTACTATGCACCGCCTTTGTCCTGGGCGCTGCACCCCCGTCCAGCATGGCAGCCCAGGCCCAGGCACGGCCCCACAGCTAGCCGTGCAGCGCCCAACGCATAGGTGCCACACAGTGTAATGTGCAGCGCCCAACGCTTAGGCGCTGCACACTGACTTATTAATTCACCTCCCCCCGACCCGAGCAGGCAGTTCTTCCCCCTCTTTGCTCTCTAGACAGATAGC